>CAWZYM010000383.1:47500-250000 GCA_963966185.1 Rhabditoides inermis | reverse complement strand
TAGGATTTTGCCCAACACTATTAGAAACCGATTGCAAGAAATTCAGAAAATTGCTTTCTTACGCTTCACGTCTGTGTATTATTTCAAAACACTTTACCAATGTATTATGCAGTAGTTGAAACGTGTTCGAAGAAATCGTTAAAACTTTTTTAGAACCTATTGTCATATTCTGATTGTAATGTTACATAAACCACATTTATTTATCTTCTAATATAGAATAGAAAAGAAAACTTTATTCTCTTCTTGTGAGTCGTTTGAGAGTGAGATCGTTTGAATATGTGTTGACAATCGTGAGTTTGATCGATATATTCTAATTATGAGAGTTTGATCGATATATTGTAATTATTGATCGATATATTGTAATTATTTTGTAAGAAATATGGCCGCTGTGCGACATGTGGAATAATTTTTTAAATGATGCGAAACAGAAACATGCCAATGCGAATGAAAAGAGCGGTCTATTTCTTGTACGGATCGGAGTCATGGAACCTACTGAAGACCGACGAGGACAAGCTATCAGTGGCACAGCGGAAGATGGAGAGAATAATGTGCAGAATAACACTCAATCACCGCATCCGGAACGAGGAGCTGCGTAGGAGGACGAGGCTCAAGGATATCATAGAAGAAGCAGCAAAGCGAAAATGGAAATACGCATGGAATATGGTGCGTACGGACAAGTGGGAAACAAGGCTGGTGAAGTGGAGAGGCTCACCGGACAAGGAGAGGAGACAAGGAAGGCCGTACAAGCTATTGGGAAAACGAGTTCAGGGACGCGATGCCGGACAGTGGAAGGTTGAAGGCGGAATGAATACGAGCGGCGAAAATGGATTATGATACTTGGATGATGAATTTACTGGCACATTGATTTCATCTGTACAGTCATTGTATATTTGTCACATTGTTGATTCCGCAGTAATAAATAAATAAATTGTAATTATGATGATAACCAATACAACATTGCAGTTGTGACTAGAGAACCTGGTTACTAGAGTATGGCTAGAGATCGGAAAGCTAACTGAATGAGATGAAAATACTGGGCCTAATGAGGATCAGGGGAGACATGGGGTCTAGCAGGGGCCCGGTATTTGCCCGGCGCCCCCGCGGCAGCCCTCATCGAATCTCCTCATCGTTCACCACTATATTGCCCTGTCCGTCGATTGTGCATTTTAGGATAACGGCGGCGAGCTTGTGGCCTGAAGGTTGTTTACTTGTGTACACGTTTGTTTATTTGTTTACTTGTTTTGTTTACTCGTGCACTCACCCCACTCGCTGTGACTGTCGTCTTTCGGATAGAACTTGGTTTGAAGGCTGCGTTTCAAAACTCCACCGGGACCCTGTAACATCATATCGATTTGAGTTTATATAATAATTTATTGCAGAAAATACAAAAAAAAACTGCGTCACACATCAAAAATACAGTGAAAAAGCCGCATATAAATACCGAGACCATACGAAATGAGCCATAAGACGAGTTCGTAAAAGAATATATGAAGGGACAACCGGTACACGCAAAGGGCCAGGATCAGATACATCTGCGCAGCACATTCACTTGGAGGGGAGTGAGTGAGGTGGAGGAGCCGCTGCACAATAAGAGACATGTGCGAACACTACGCAGAGCACGTCAACTGGACAACCTCGGCACCAATCATCGAGTGGGGCCGGGTTGGCCAAGTGGATAGCGTCACAGCTTGCTAAGTGAACGGTTACTGGTTTGATTCCTCTCGCGGGCAATTGTTCCACCGAATTCCCAGACCTCCCGGTGGGCTGCGTGAACCCACTCTCACTCTCTGAGAGCCCTACCATCGGCGGCGGCAGTCTTTCAAGATCTTCTACCACGCCTCGCATCCGGAACTGGTTACTTCGCGATGTTCACGCCCATCTACCATGAACAGTCAGGACTCGCGCCGCACTGTTCCAGCCAAGGAGCCCCAATACCCCACTGTAGGATTGTGTGTGCTTCCAGATAACTCATCATGCTACCATTGTATGTACATGTCGGAATCAGGCTGATAAACAAACAAACAAACAATCATCGAGTTTCGAGTACTATAGATAAGGGAGGTGTACAATCATTTGAACATCAATCTGCAGTTTGATATAGATGTTTTGTATGAATGGGCTGCTGTAGACATTCCCAGTCTAGTCCGCTACATTGTCCACTAGACTTTCTCTTCCATAATCGTATTAATTTGTAAACATGTTAAATGGAGGAAGAAATGTTTTTTTGTCTGCAATCTGTGATGCAATCGATGACTGCCTGATGTTCACGTTTTTATACTTCTACGTTTGTTATGATTTTTTTACGGAAACTTTTACGTAATGTATTACCTGTAAAATCAGCTGAATGTTGTTTCTGTCACCCTTCTTGCTGCTGTCGATTCCTACAGAATGAATCGATCAGTGTCCTAAATGTCTGGAACAGATGTCCGTTTATTACAGAACCAGAAGAGTATACGGAACTGTACAAGCTCACGAACGAGTATAGTCCGTAGAGAAGAAACACTGTACTAAACTAAACAAGACTATTTAGTACCAATCAGACAAAAGGGAATCTGTACAGGAAATTTGTCATCATTCGTCTTGCAATTAATTCTATTTGAGATCTTGTATGGACATACATCATTACAATCTCCAACGTGTTTCACTACCAGAACTATACTAGAGTACCAGTTCAAATCACCAATCGGCAATAAAAAACGCTCAGGTACGGAGTAACAATCGGAACCAGAGAGAACCCGAGAACCAAATAACCAGTGGAACCAGTGGAACCAGTGGAACCAGTGTACCCACCAGTCGTGTTCCATTCTGTCGTGTACACGCCGCTCTTGGGGTCGTCGCAGTGCAGCGGCAAGTCCGACCCGGCCAGGTGCATGTGGCTGCAGCGATCGATGTATTGATTAATTGATTTAATATTTAGTGATGTATATTGAACTACACACTTTCAAGTTTACAGACAAACAAACTACACAAACTACACGTAAATTTAGTTTTTTAACAATATTTCTACCATTCGGTTGTGTTCGTAAATATGATTGGAATCGATGTGGCATTCATAAAAAGTGTACGAATTGCATGCGGGAAACACTTGTAAGACGGAGAACACGAAATTTGCTGTGTTGATTTTGTGCTAAAATTGAAACCTCGTGAAACTTGAGTGCACATCAGTACTTCAACAATTTTGATTAGGAAAGAAAGAGGGAAATTGGAGAAAGAGAGAGAGAGAGAGAGAGAGAGAGAGAGAGAGAGAGAGAGAGAGAGAGAAAGAGAAAGGAGTGCAGAGCAGAGAGCTGATTTTGAGTTCTAGTACTAGTAACTAGTACTGTATCTCTAGTCCTTTCTTCAATTTATTTTTTATCACATTTGAGAGAGTTGTGAACAGAAAAAAATGTTAGATTTGAACAAAAAGTGAGCATTCATGGACAAGTTAGAGAAAAGAAAAACAATTTAAAAAAAAAATCTCACTGGAATTCTGCGGCTGGTCTGCTTGTGAGCTGAATCTTGTATTTCGCATTCGCAGCGAACTTCAGCGTCTTTTGAGAATACTCGAACCGTGCGCCGTCCACCTAGAAAGTGTTTGTTTGTTTGTATGTTTGTTTGTTTATTTTTTGTTCGTTTACCTTGAAAGCGATGGTCTCTCCAGTGGCGGCATTTCTGCAACAACAAAACCATTGTTCGAAAATAATTATGTGAGATAAATGAGGAAAAGAGAAACATTACATCACATTTTTTTCGAGTGTGTAAACTAAACATTTCACCATCCCAATTTCGTTAAATGGGCTTTAGAAAGATCGCATGCGACGGGTAGAAAACTATAGAAAACGTGTGAAAACGAAAGGGAGGATGCAAATGTGAAAGAAATTGTACCCTTTACAGAGACAGAGGACTTGAATTCGGAATTTGTAGAGCATTTGCTATCCGTTGAAATGAGAAGCGTAAATTTTACGAGAGGCAATTGCGTGTTTCATTGGAAAAAGATGAGAGAGTGGGAGAGAGATAGAGAGAAAAAGAGAAAGTAAGTGAGAGTGAGTGAGAAAGAAGAAATAAGAGATACAGAGTTTATTATTGCTTGCGTAAGTAATTTATGCTTGCGTAAGAAATCTATTATTGCTTGCGTAAGTAATTTATAAGACATTTGCACATTTCTGCGTCACTCGATTATTACGATATTGTAATGCCTGTTCAAATCAGTGGCTAAACATTTCATTTTGTAAAGGCAGACGCGGAAAACGCAATCAAACAAATTCAATTGAAGGCAAATAAAATTGTGTGCGAAACTCACTTGATGGAGACTTCGAGAGTGAAGGCGAACTCAGCTGGCGGCATACTAGTCACTATACCGGTAGGGGGTGGGAGGGCTAATATGCAAATGAGGGAGGAAGTGCTAATCACTCCCCACTGCTGGTCGCTGCTGGCTGGAAGAAGATGTGTGTATGCGTGTATATGTGAGAATCATTGCGCGCGTTGTCTGAGGGCGAAGTGGGCGGGGCTTGGAGAGAAGAGACACCAGGCGAGAAGAGCCGAGAGGAGAGAAATCACTGCGCATGCAACATGCATGTTTTGTCAGCATGTAGGTGATAGCAATGAGTGAAAGACAGAATTTGTTAGCATTTTCATCGTATGATAGAAAACGCAATGTCCGTCCGTCACATCTGTAAGTGAAGCCTACGCATACGCGGCACACTCTGTATGCTCCCTGTCGGACCCAGCGTGTGAGACGTGCCGGGTTGATGCACGATTTGGGCCGAGTCGGCTGAAATCAGGAGAAGCGCAGTCGAAGCGACTTCGACTGGACTGGTAAAACAATATAAATACTTTCAACATTTATTAGAAACATTATGTTTTTTATGATTTTCTTTCAATCTTTGACTATTTTTCAAAATCCGTTTTCACAAAAAAATGTACATTGATATATAGTGTGTTCCTTTTTCTGACCGACAAATTCGGAAAGCCGGAATATTAGACAGATAATGTGATATTTATGTAAATGCCTGATTTTCGTGTCATTTCTTACAATGGCGCAACAGCGCGGTCGAACTTTTTACGCAGCATACATATAAAAGCAGTTGTTTTGTAAGCAATACAGTATCTATGAACAGTATTATGATAAAAAGTGTTCAGAAGTAACTCCTTGATGAAAATCGGCATTTGAATCCAAATATTCGATTACAAATACGCCAAGTATGCTCAGAAAATGAGTTTTCTGTTACAAAAATGTCTCCAGTTTGGTTGAGAGTAGGGATAGACAAGTGTTTCAATTGAGAAAAGTGTGCCCTGAAACTGTTCTCACAACGTAGCGTGGCCCGATTTTTCGATTTCTATTTTAGTAAGGAGTTTTCTGGTTATTGTGAAAGTTCATTTTTCGGAAATATCGACAAGTTGTGAAACATTACACATTACACTTCCATTTCTTTTCGTCACGGCGGTCGGTCGGGTGCATTTCTCGCTCCGCCGGCCGTCGCCGCCGCAAGTTTGGATTCCTCTGTGAGCACGACTGGGCCCGCACAGAGAAGCCCGATGGAGCAAAGGGACGTCATCAACATTGCCGTCCTCTACGCTCGCTCTCTCCGGACTGAGAGAAGACTATTGGAGATCGAAGAAGCCGTGCAGAAGGTGAAAGTGGACGTTCTCGGGTTATGCGAAGTCAAGCGCGACGCACCCGAACAACGTCTGCTGAACCGGAGCCGGTACGAGTTCTACCACAGTGGAGGAGGGAAGAAGCATGGCGTGGGTTTCCTCATTAGCCGCCTACGCTGACCGAGTCATCGGACTCACTGCCGTCTCGGCCCGACTCTGCTACGTCGACCTGGACATGGACAACTACACACTGCGCGTGGTCTGCGTGTACATGCCGACCACTGCGTACTTTGACGAGGAGTATGAAAAGACGCTGGAAGTCTTGAGTGATTGCACCCGCCCCGGTGCCGGCAGGAGAGCCTCCGGGGTGGTGGATCGGTAAGCGTTCGTCGGGGTTCGCTAATCCGGGGTTCGCTGCCGTTTCCGCGCAGTCATCCTACATGAACGCATCACTGGGGAGCCGGATCGTGGACTCTGAATGCTGCGCCGGACTCCATGGATACGGTACAAGGAACGGACGAGGAGACATGCTAGCTGAGTAGCTCGAGAGCAACGGATGGGCCGCCGGAAACACATACTTTCGGAACCGGACGGGGACGACTCTGGACTTGGAGATCGGCTCAAGGTACCCACTCTTGTTATGATTTCGTGTTTATGCGGAATCTGGACGGAGTACGGAGTTGCCGAGTCGTGAACCAGTTCGACTTCCGGTCTGACCACCGGATGGTCCGGATGGAGCTGCGAGTTCACCTGCCGAAGAAAAAGCCGAAGACGAAGGGAAGATGGAGGACGAACTGGAGAGAGTATGGAAAGGAGATGGAAGAGCTGCTGTCGAGAACGCCGCTGCCGCGCTCGTCGGATGCTACGGTACACTACTGTACCCTGTGCGCCACGGTCAAAGCTGCGGAATGGACTACGTCTACGATGATGCCGCGCGACCCACGACTGTCAGCCACCACTCTGGATCTGTTCAGACAACGGAAGCTGCTGCAAAGGAAGAACGAAGTCAACTCCAGGATCTCTTTCACACTTCTGAACAAGGCTATTCGAGCTGCCATCGAGAAGGACCTGGAGAAACGACACATGGCACTCTATAAGAAAGGAACAGCGTCACGGAAGGCTCTGCGAGAGAAAAAAAGTTTTGAGGACACTGATGGGAAGTCTGCGAGCTGTCGACAACACGATCGCCACTCGCCCCTCTGATGTGTGCAACGTCATCTGCCTGTTCTACAACACGCTCTTCGACACTGGCTGGCTACCGTTTCCGCTATTTGATGTGGATGGCCCGCTGCCGGAGGAGTTCACTGCCGAGAAGATTCGTCGAGTGCTGGTGCTGATGAAGAGGAATGTCGCCCGCGGACCCGACCGGATATCGACGGCAAGCCTGCTGTACGCGCCGCCGATTCTGCTGGAGACGTTGCCGCTCTGTTCAACACCTGTCTAACTGGAGGAAGGATCGCTGACGACATGGCCGACTCCTTGGTGTCGCTGCTGTACAAGAAGGGCGACCCACTCGACGTCGGCAACTACAGGCCGATCTCTGTGTCTTCGACGCTGCTGAAGCTGCTGATGCGGACTGTGCTCGCTCGACTACAACCGTCATTGGAGGCGCAGCAGCCGCGGGAGCAGGCCGGCTTTCGGAGAGGATTCAGCTGCAACGACCACATTCTGGTGACGCGCGAATTGATCTACAAGCTCTATCGCCACGGCTACCACGGCTACCTTGTTTTCGTGGACTTTGCCAAAGCTTACGACTCGATCGAACACAACGACACGTGGCTTGCGCTGAAGAGATGTGGAGTGCACCCCGTTCACATCCGACTGCTGCAGAGCATCTACAACGACGGCAAGACGAAGGTGAATGTTCGAGAGACACCGGCTGAAATCGAAGTGAAGAAAGGAGTGCGCCAAGGCTGCCCGCTATCTCCGCATTTGTTCAACTGCGTGCTCGCTGAAATCTGTGCCAAACTGGACTTCGATTTTGTTGAAGCCGGACTGGACATTGGAGGACAGAAGCTGACTCATCTGTGCTATGCTGATGACATAATCCTCTTTGCACGCTCACCTTCGGCTGCAGAAAGGATGCTGGAGGAACTGGCGGAGAAGAACAGCGACTACGGACTGTACGTGAACAGGAAGAAGACAGTGGTGATGAGAAACGGGCCGAAGAAGAGCATCCGACTGGACGGAGGAGAAGTGGAGTACGTGGACAAATTTGTCTACCTGGGCCGTTCTCTCAGCTTCATGACCGACGACCGAGTAGAAGTGACGAGGAGAGTACAGGCTGGCTGGGGCGCTTTCTTTCGCCATGACCAGTTCCTGATGCTGAAGAGCGCACCGATGCGACTGCGGAGGAAAGTGTTTCGGATGGCAGTTCTACCCGCGCTCACATACGCTGCCGAGACTTGGAGTCTTCGAAGAGAAGATCTACAGAAGCTGAGGACTGTTCAAAGGAGAATGGAAAGAAAGATGCTCGGACTGACTTTATAGGACAAGGTTCCGTGCAAGGAGATACGGCAGACGGGACTACGAGACGTGCTGTGCGAAGCAAGGACAAAGAAGTGGAGGTTCGTGGGCAAACCTATGGGCAAACCTGGTCGCCCTCACATACAATGGAGTGATGAATTCAAGAAGACGATCCCATCCAATATAAGGACCCTCGAGGAAGAATGGAAGAACGTGGCCGCGGACACCGACGCGACAAGATGGAATACTTATGCTTCCCGGCGCTACTCTGTGAATAATTGATGTTTGAGTTATGATCACATAATGCGATACCGGATAAATGTTAAATTGAATTGAATTGAAATCGACAAGTCACTTTATAACTCGGTTCCCACTCAAAATAGAGCAACCACGCTATAGAAATGTGCAGTGCATACACTTCAGATTGTACTCTATTCAACCGATCTTTCAATTCGGAGTTCTAACACTGATATCGATCGATATCCGTCACTCTGTCAGACAGAGACAATTTTATAAACAAATACAAATATACGGGAAAAATGAGACGCAGATATAAATTATCTATAGTACACATTTCATAGAAAAAACATTTGATTATTGAAAACAAGTTTGTTTTGAACTTTTTTTTGAATGATAAGTATCCGATAAACATCGCACAAAAGAATTACTATAGTGTTTGTATGATTCGGTATTAGCAGTCATGTTCGCGAGTCTGCAACATTCAAAGGCTGATATCTCATTACACCGTTGTGTGTGTAGATGCGTTTGTAGGATTGTGTGTTGTGGGAGGCTCCGCCCACCCTGCCGCGCCTATATAACGGGCTGGCGGGAATGCGCGGGGCCGACTGCGAGATATGCCATCTAATCCGCAGAATAAACTCATGCACATCATGTGAGTTTTGGTCTATATTGGGGAGGAGAAGGATCGGACTATTCATCCGATTACGACACGTACCCTTCGATTTTTGAAACAAAAGCGTTTTTACACTTGTTAGAGGTTACATTCTCATAAACTAACCAAAATAAGTTGCTATTGAAGGCTGGATAGAATTTTTTAAATTTTCTTGAATCGAAATGCTCATAACTTTTTAGAATTTGGTGGTACAACAACATTGTAAACACAAAGTATGCTTTAAATTACTTCTAGTTTTTGAAACTATCCAGTTTTCGTATAGTTCTTATCTGCTTATGGTCCATTTGCGAAAGACCACCATGAGTGGGTCAATTTCAAACGGCTGTAGCAAAAAAGACGTACCCTTCGATTTTTCTCGTATAATTTTTTTTGTTATAATAAACTTCAAGTTTTGAATAATGCAAACTATAGACTGCTATCGAACTTCCATATATTTATAAGAATTTATTTTTTACAAAGTAAATCATATTTTTGCCTATAAATACTTAACCTTTGGGTTACATTGATTTCTTTTATAAAAAAAAGTTTCTTAAAATTGTGAGAGCTTTTCAAAAATGGGTTAATGTACTGATTTCGATGACATTTGACCAAATTAGCTTATCAAAAAGTAATCATTTTATTTTCGAAAAAAAAGTTGCTTAATACGTTTTCGGTAGTTATTAGTTACTGAAAACACCAAAACATTTCAACTTTTCACTATTTCATATCCTAGATCCCAGTGGTGTCCGATTCTCTCAGAGATCGCGTGATATACTAGCCTCTCCGAGCTGCTCCGCAGCCCTCCGAGGCTTGACCGCAGGGCCAGTCTTCAAAAGACGAACTTGCTCTCTGATAACTCCGGCTTAGTCCTTGGCCCTGCGGGCCAGCCTCGGAGGGCTGCGGAGCAGCCCGGAGAGGCTGGTGTAGATCAATGGTTGATTTGTGATCTGGGGCGAGAAGCTGCCTTTTATAGCGCCTGCTATGCGTTTCTGGAAAGTTCCACGACTTTCTGAAGAAACGCAGACAGACAGTCAGAGAGGGCGCAGACAGTCAGAGAAAAATCTCTGTAGGGGTGAATCTCTAGCACGCTCACCTGATTTTCTTCCGTAGAAGCTTCTGGAAAGTTTCAAAAAGTTGATAACGACAACAGGCAACTCGAGAGTAACAGGAAAACAGTAAAAAACGGCTTAGAATATTGATTTTTCTTATTGTAGTGTACTGTAGGATTACTGTTGGATACCGTAACCCACTGCGACATGATCCTCAACCCTTGAGGTGTTCATTGGTATAAGTGGTTAGGACCTCTGAACCTTTGGCGCGACAGGAGAGTCTGGACATACACACACCACGTTAGCGCTTTATTAAGGAGTATGATGTACTAATTTGTATGTAGTGCCTGTCATGTTCACATATTATGTTTGCATCATATTGTTCGTTCATGATGATGATGATGATTGATAATTTATCTTTGCAGTGGGTCCGCTTCGAGACGTCATGTGCTTCGCGTCATCTCAAGATTCTCAAGTCAAGATAAATTAGTAATAAATAATTATCAGAGGACACCGGACAACAGAGAAAGTTGTCGGTGCTACCCACACCGACAACGTAGTGTCGTTCGATTTTCAATTTTTGATCTCATTATCAAGCAATTCAATTAAAACCCATTTTTCACATTTCAAATAGACCGGTTCACATGGTTCGGAAAGTTTGAAATCAACCTACTCCAAAGTCCACATTAGTCAAGTCCACATTAGTCAGAAAAGGGAACACACTATATCACACTGTCTCTGTAAGAATCGAACACTTTTCGGGCATGTGGTTACTAGGAGCTGTGTCAGCGCACATTGAGATTATCAAAAGTTCTCTACAAGATGCAAATAGTCGTTTTTGTCAAATATGCAAATTTGGCCCATTAAGGGACCACTACCTCAAATCGGTCAGTTTTTGTCAAAACACTTCAAATAAGGACTTGTTCGATTCCTTATCCGATTTTAAGAACTTTTTCATATACTAAACTTTTCTAAAAAATCTGATTTGAAAAAGTTATGACCACAAAAATGAAAAATTTGCATATTTTCAATTTTTATGAGTAAGTTCCGGTCCGAAAAAACAAAAATGAACTACACCATTAGAAAGAGCGTTTTATGTTTAGTTTGCATGATTTTTAACATAAAAATCGATTGGACCGTCTTTCGCCATCCAGACGATTGAAAGTGGTCCAGACAGCAGAAATGGGGCTGTGTGAACATTTTCATGTTATATCAATCCGAAAAAAACAAAAACTAAATACACCATCAGAATCTACGTATTTTGTTTTGTTAATGAGCACGTTTTCACGAAAATCGATTGCACTGTCTTTCACAATCCGGACAGTTGAAAATGATCTGTAAACAATGCACACAGTTCTGTTCAGTTACCTGTTGTATCAATCTGAATTAACTAGAACAGATTGTAGTATCAGAATCGACGCATTTTGTCTTTTATACGGAACGCGTAGATTCTCGTGTTTTCTTGAGAATTGAATTCAACTGTAACTTATTAACGACGTTAATCAATCCTTTTTGACAACTTTCAACTGTCCGGATTGTGAAAGACAGTGCAATCGATTTTCGTGAAAACGTGCTCATTTACAAAACAAAATACGTAGATTCTGATGGTGTATTTAGTTTTTGTTTTTTCGGATTGATATAACATGAAAATGTTCACACAGCCCCATTTCTGCTGTCTGGACCACTTTCAATCGTCTGGATGGCGAAAGACGGTCCAATCGATTTTTATGTTTAAAATCATGCAAACTAAACATAAAACGCTCTTTCTAATGGTGTAATTCATTTTTGTTTTTTCGGACCGGAAGATACTCATAAAAATTGAAAATATGCAAATTTTTCATTTTTGTGGTCATAACTTTTTCAAATCAGATTTTTTCGAAAAGTTTAGTATATGAAAAAGTTCTTAAAATCGGATAAGAAATTGAACGAGTCCTTATTTGAAGTGTTTTGACAAAAACTGACCGATTTGAGGTAGTGGTCCCTTAATGGGCCAAATTTGCATATTTGACAAAAACGACTATTTGCATCTTGTAGAGGACCTTCGATAACCCCAATGTGCGATGACATAGCTCCTAGTAACCACCTCGTCCGATTCTTACAGAGACAGTGTGATATATAAATAAACTTATATTTTTGTTTCTATATAGAAGAACTATTAAAATAAATAGAAGAACTATTAAAAGTTTTACGCTACATTTTTGGCGAATATGAGAAAGGTTCGAATTCGCGTTCACATTAAAATAGTCCCGCCACGACGAGTCTGATTGGACTGAACAACTTACACGGGCGGCGCATAACTCTGAATTTGTCCGTTTCTAGAGTTTTGTTAATTTTTGTAATTTATCAATTTGCATATTGATGCATCGATTGAGCTATATTTCACGGACGTATTGAACATATGATTGTTATGGTTTGGCTGTTTTTCCTCAGTTTTGGTCATTGTTCTCCTCAGCTCTCGTTTTTCATCGTTTTCTCTCCTTTTGCTTGCAACCGATTGTATTTTGTCATGATTACGATCATTTCTACAATGTTTTCTTTCTTTTTCCATCTTCGTGGACTCGATGGCTTTGCTTGTGAACTGTCATTCCATCTACTGGTCTTCTTTTTACGGCTGCTCTTTTTGTGTGTATTTCTACTAGCAAAGTGTAAAGTTTGCGTATCAGTTTAGATAGTTGTATATCAGTTTTGATGTTTTTTTCTGTTGCAGGTAGGACCATGGTGGTTGGTAAGCTGCTCGAGGCCGCCAAGTGGATCGGCGAGACCGTCAAGGGAGCCGTCGTCACCCTTGCCAGCCCTAACGCGCCCATCCCTGACGCGAAGATGCACCCCCGCATGATGGCCCGCCCGTGGACCGCTCAGGAGTATGTGAGTGGCTTACCTTTTTGAATTGATACCTGTTCGGTGTTATTATGTATATAAAATCTGATAATTATGCGTTCGTTGTTTTAAAAATCATTCAGATTCCTTACATTATCGTTTTATTTTCAGATCCGTATGTGGTCGTGGCGTTACAACTGGAAGTTCTTGCCCGTCTTCCGCTTCTACATCTACTCCGGACTTATCCTGTACGGTGTCTACAAGTTCGTCCTCCCCAGTAAGTGCCTTTTTTTCTTCTTTTTTTTCTTTGTTTTGTTATCGATAATGCGGTAGTCATGCATTGCTTGTTTCAAGAGAATAAATTGTCATGATTCGACCTTTCTCGTTTACAGTCAAGCCCCGTCACCACGTCGCTTACACTCAGGGCTACCAGAACCACCACGACCACGAGGTGAATAGTACATATTTTTAATGTTGAATTCACTTTTTCGTAAATATGTTTTATTTGAGATTGTTTAGTTCTTGGCTATGTTCATGTACTCATTGAATTGGGTAAACTAATTGCACTCTTATCAATTAATGGTAATAACGTCGAAATGACGAGTTTGTAGGTCCACCACTGGTACGGCATCCGCCAGAAGAACGCCGACGCCGAGTACTTCAAGAAGTACAACCCGTTCAAGAAGGAGGAAGAGGTTGAGGTCGGACACCACTAAATGGTTAGCATTGGATAGTTGGAGAGTATACTACTTGTCAGATAAAATATGTAAAATATTTTTCAAATGCACTGTTTTCGTTGAACGGTTGTAGCTCCGCTGGTTACTGTGATTTTCATCCGCCTTTGTTTGTTTGTTTACAGTGTATTTGTCTCCTTTCACCGTCAACATCCCCGTCAGTAGCTTCTCTCACTCTAGCGATTTCATAAGTGGTACCTTTCCGCCTTTCTTGAGAACGAAGAGTCTTGGTACGCATCCCCCATTCATTGATCGTATTTCACGTCTCTCTCGCAATCTATTGCACACACTCAGTTTTCTCGATTGAGTTGTCGTTTATTGCGGCTTGCGTGGCCATTTGTATGGTCTCCCGAGGGAGGTTCCTCAATAGAACGGGGAGAGAGAGAGCAGAGAGGGGAGGGGTCCGCAGTCACGCAACGCGGTTTATTGGAATTCACCCATTGGGCTTTGCCTGTCGTCGCGGGAGGCCTCATCTCGATGCAAATGTAATATGGTCTCGCCCCGCCGCCCTCATTTTCTCTCTCTCTCCCCCTCTCTCCCTCTCTTCTCTCCTTTCTTTATACCCTCTCTCTGTTTTCTTTCCAAGGGAGGATATACGCTCACTGCTGCTATTCTGATGTTCTGTCGCTTGCAGATTCCTTTCCCATTGTGTGAGGCGAGGCTCATTTTCACTTTTAGAAGCTGAACTAGTCATCATGTGATATTGATAGAGAGAACAGGTGTCCGTGTGCTTATGGTGTGCTGGTGGTTTGGCTATTGATTAGGTGGTTTTTCGTCGGCGATGATCTGTCAGCTAGTTGGGCGTTTTCCTCTTTAGTCTCTCTCTCTCTCTTTCTCTCTCTCTCTAGCGAATGTCTGTCTAATGGAATATTATAGTATGCAGTTGTGTAAGTGTAGAGTAGATATAGAATAATGTGCTATTGAATTACTGCGTGCCGGCTGGTTTTTGCTTCGGCGGCGCGAGGCTTCATCGCTTATTCGAGACAAAGCAATCCCATTCGCGGCTCTTACTGCTGGTTGGCTGGCGTGGCTTTGTGTTGGCCTCACAGTGGAGAGTTCTTAGATTGATTTCGTTTGATTGATTCGTGCGTTACTCATGTATCTGATAAATCGACTGAAGGCAATTTAGACTTGTATAGTTAGATCGTGAAAGATATTTCTGATGGTTTTGCACAATAGTATGGATTGCGCAAGCGACCTTTGCGTATCGGATGTCATCTTTCTTGTAAATACCACCGGCTTTATCTCTCCCTTCTCGCCCTCTCGCTTTCTCGCTTTCTCTCTCTCTCTCTCTCTCTCTCTCTCTCTCTCTCTCTCTCGAGAGAGAGAGAGAGAGAGAGAGAGAGAGAGTATTGTTACGTGGCTTTACTCTACTTTGCCAGTTGACATGCTTCTGCATGTCTCATTCACACTACCCATTATAACATTTGATCTAGTCGTAGATACAACGATTTCGCATTGTTTCGGATTATGACGGCGTACCGAAATGCAAAATGCAAAACGATCGAGTATGGAACGTACGCAGTTTGCAATATCCTGGTAATAAATATCCAGCTTGTGATATTCTTCCGATGCATGCCTTGAAATTTTGGGTGGTCTACGTATTCACCCGCGGTAGCTCTAACATAGTTGTATGGGCGTTCGGTGTTTGTGAGTTGTATCCGATGTTGTTTTCGCTTTCGTTCTTTCCCTTCCTTCACGGAATATATCACAATCGCTTATGAGTTACGAGCCTTGTGCAGCAGATGTCTGGTGTCTTGTAGTCTCTATTGTGAGTGTGAAATTGCAGCCTGGTTTTTTCCAGCTTACTTGTGAATGCCTTCGAGACACTCCACACTCAATAATTGCCGTTGCCGTACGAATAGCGTCGCGAAACACATTTGAAACACAGAAAAAAACACATGTATTTCGTTTGTGAACATTTCCAAACATTCCAGAAGCGTTTTCGAAGAAACTTACCGCACGGATCGGACCTTTCTATTTAGAAAGACCTATTGGCCTTGCAAAAGTTTCTTCGGGATTTGTTGTTGGGAGTGGGTTGGGAGGAAGTTGAGATGATCATCTGATTGCCATATTTATTCTCTTTCCCTCTTCATAAACAACTAGTGCTATTCAATAATATCGATTTTCTGGTTTGAATAAAGAACATGAGTGCTGCACGCATTTTCATTCACTAGCGCGACGCGTTACTCCGGCGCACTGTATTTTTAAGGCAACCTGGAAAGTTTAGCCGTACACCAGTACAGCCGTACACCAGTACAGCCGCAAAAAGTACAGCACATGACGTCACGAGTACACCACATGACGTCATGTGGTGTACTGGTGTACTTTTTCGAAAATAATCTAGAAAAATGCGAGCGTAGACTCGTCAACCCCAATATCGGCGCCCGTTTTTTTGCAGCGGCGCCGGGCGCACTGTATTTTTAAAAACTCTAAAATTATAAAATTAAAAAGTATAATTTCATAAAACTCATAGAAAACTCATAAAACTCATAGAAAACTCATAGAAAACTCATAAAACTCATAGACTGTGAGGAATTTGTTGTTTCTCGCGCTCATTCGTTGATTGTGCACGCATCACAATGTGTTTTGTGTTGCAAGTGAATTATCTATATGAAATATATTGCGTTGTGATGCGTGCGCAACCAACGAATGAGCGCGAGAAACAACAAATTCCTCACAGTCTATGAGTTTTCTATGATTTTATGAGTTTTCTCTGAGTTTTATGAGTTTTCTATGAGTTTTTCTATGAGTTTTATGAAACTATACTTTTTAACTTTAGAATTTTAGAGTTTTTAAAAATACAGTGGGCCCGTTACTTTCATTGCCGGGCTCTTTGTGTAATTGCAATCACTCTTGCGCGCCTCTTGCTCTCCTTTCACTGCCAGCCGCTGGCTGCTCTCCTTTTTTCGAGGTGTCCCCCCTCTCGAATGGCAGTCGTCGCGTGTTCCGCGCTTATCATTATTTTCGAAGTTGAAGTTTGTTTATGTTCTGCACTTGTCTTATTATGTTATCATCCTCTTTTCCTCACCCCACTCACGGAATGTCTATTATTTTATTCAACTCACATTACCCGCGTACTACGTTGGATACAATGCGTCTGCTCCATCTGTTGTGATTGTGCTTTAGTGATAGTTAGTCACTCTGATCCGTTCCCCCGTTGCAGGATGCGCCTGCTCCTCCCCCTCCTCCCCCTGCTGCTCTCGCTGTCTGCCGTGTGCTGGGCGGGCGACGCGCTCGTCGGGGGCAAGCACAAGCAGGACGGAGACGACGCGAAGTACAGGGTGGGCGCGACAATGTATTCATCTTATTTATTTATTACTGCCGGGATCAACAATGTGACAAATACAAAATGGATGTACAGATGAAATCAATGTGCCGGTAAGTTTATCAAGTCTCATAATCAATTTTCATAATAGGCCAATGTATGCCAGTTACCAATTACCAAACAATGTCAATCAAACAATCATGTATCCAGATCCAGAATTGCTATCATCTGACTATACAGTGACTATACAGTTAAAGTCTGCAGCTGGTAGGGCATTCCCGTAGCGGTCAGCTGGAAAACCGCCGACTGTTATTGAAGATGAGAGCATGAAAGTAGACTGGCGTTGCTTTGAAATCAATTAGAGAGGGCGCGCAGCGCCCTCTCTTTTGGCTTAGGATAGGGCTCGCGCTAGAATTTTCAAGAAGCTCTATCCAAAAATCATGTTAGCAGGAATGTGAACTCATCCAATTCATGTTAGTTAGATTCGCACGGTTCCGTAGGCCAGATCACTAATTGATGGCATCTTTGTATCTTTTCTCCGAAAGAAGTTATGAGCGATCTCGCGCACCCATGAGGTGATTGGCCAGCGTGTGGGTGGGTGGGTGGGTGGATGTCGTGTCCGGTAACGCTGACTCTCTGCCGAAAGCGTACTCTCTCGGCGTTTTCTGCGCGTGTTCTCCAACTAGCACTTTGAGTGTAGTTCGCCTCGCCGCCGCCAGCGTCTAATTCGCGCCGGGTTTGCGTTGTTTTGGGTTCCCGTCACTCTGGCTAGCTCTCTCTCCCGGCAGGCGGGCAGGGCGCGCAGAGAAATTAACGACAGAGTTTGGGAATCAGAAACAGAAGAAATTTCTATGCAATTCAACAAAAGCACATACATTATCTGTTAAAAAGTACTTGCGTAAAGATATTAAGTTTGTCTTGACCCAATTCAACAAAAGCGCATGCATAAAACGTTTACAAATACTAACACAAACCTGCGCATAACGGACAGTGGACACTAACAGATGAAATATAACAATACAAATGAATAACGTCATACGTCAAGAGAGAGAGAGAAGACGGAGAGAGAGAAGAGAGGAGAGAGGGCGGGGGGAAGAGAGAGGCGCAGGTTTGTTTTAGTATTTGTAAACGTTTTATGCATGCGCTTTTGTTGAATTGGGTCAAGACAAACTTAATATCTTTACGCAAGTACTTTTTAACAGATAATTTGAGGTTGGGATATTGGGCGATTGAGAAAGAGCATGTATATTAGAAAATGAGAACGCTGAGATGTACGTAGTGGGTAGAATGGGATTGTACATGTACTGTCCCACTGGTACTACTATGTTAAATGCTCGGTTCTTCTTCGTTTCCCCGCGGCGTGCGGTCGGGTCTTCATTTTGTCCCTCCGCCGCCGAATGATCGGTCATCGACAAGAATCCTTCCCGAGTAACCAGTGAGGCGGCGGGAAGTACCCTCATGTGGAAGCAGCTATGGCACGAGGAGATACTAATTGGCATGGAAGCAGAGGAAACCCCGGAGCTCTTCACGTCAAGAATGTTACTATAATGGTCCAGGAATGATTATCGATCAAGTATCGTCTTCCCACCACTAACCTCATCAGCCTACCTGTCTTTCCCCGGCGTCAGCCTTTTATGTATCTAGCATCTTAGGCACTACTGTATGCTTCATAT
Source organism: Rhabditoides inermis (assembly GCA_963966185.1). Classification (NCBI taxonomy): domain Eukaryota; kingdom Metazoa; phylum Nematoda; class Chromadorea; order Rhabditida; family Rhabditidae; genus Rhabditoides; species Rhabditoides inermis. The sequence continues at coordinate 231,527 of CAWZYM010000383.1, read as the reverse complement.
CATTATGATTGTGTTGTCATATTCAGATATAACGATTCCGGATAAACGATTGATTGATTGATTGCTCGGTTACGTGACGCATCTGAAATGTTGAGCGCTGATCTGACAAGTGAAGTAAACGGAATATCTCCACCGACAATGGATTGTTCCCGCTACACCTTTAGCTATATAGTTGTTTAAACCGTGAAACGGACTTGGTGTAGTTGCATAAAATGGCAAGTTGTTGTTTTGAGGGACGATTACACGAAGAGTGTTATGCATGGTTCCCAAGAGATGCTACGGAGCACGGACGAGTGACATGAAATCGGTCCGCGGGGAGATCACGGTGTATGTATAACACTTCTGTTCTTCCGTGTGAAGAGGGAGCTAAAGGAACGCATTCTACGAAACGGTGCTAGTCCCACTCGCTCACCACCGATAGCAGCACTACCGAGTTTACCCACAAACATTTGCACAAATCTGTGCTGCCGCGCGGCGGCGGCGCAGCGTCAGCGTCGCAGCGTTGGTCGGAACGGAGGCGGCGGTGGTAGAGAAGTTGGAGCCGCCTCGGCCGCGCGCAACCGACGTCTAGAATATTTTTTTCATAAGTGGTTATGACATACGCACAATTCGAACAATGAAATAGTACAGCTACCATCAACGCTCAGCACAGTCAGCGTCTCGTTGGCCGCCGTCTCGTGTAGACGAAAAATGCAAAACGATCGAGTGTGGCACGTACGCAATTCGCAGTGTCCTGGTAATACACAGCTTGTGATATTTTGCCGTGGAATTGGAGATGTCCTATAAATGATAAACGAAAGAAACTGACCACTTTATAATTATACTTTCACGCGTTAGCCAAGATTGTGTAAGTTGGGTAGTGTAAGTTTGAAGGAAATCGGAAAGTTGATATCATCATAACTTTAGATATTATATTTCCAATTTCAAAGCGCTGGCGGAGAAGGCAGTGGCGGCGCAGAACGCGCAGTCGAACGACCTGTTCCTGTGGGCGCTGCGCGATATGCACGAGGTGCACACACAGGTAGGGCGGGATTATTGATCGGTTATCGATTGGCAATCGATCTATTGATTATGGATGCTTGTCTGTCTGAGTAATTGTCTGAATGATTGAACATTTAAGATCGTGGCCGGCGTGAAACACACGATCCACCTCACCATGCAGCAGACCAAGTGCACCAAGCAGGTATCGATCGATTATTGATTGGTTATCGATTCATTGATGTTAGTGGCGCACCCGCATTTTGCCACTGTGCATTGAAGTGAAGTATTGATTATTGAATTATATATATTGATTATTGATTATATATACATTCCATTTCAGGGCGGCGTTCTGAAGGCGACTGCCAACTGCGAGAAGACCAACAAGATTCAGGTGCGAGTTTTTTTTGTTGTTGCGTGTTTTTGTTTGTTCCGGAAAGTGTTGGTTTCATTGTGGAGTGAGGCGTTTTGACGGTTTTGGATTTGTTAATGACGTTTTTAGTTGCAATCCCATACCTTCACGTTTATTAATATATACATGTGAAAAACGAGCCACTGTTCATTTTTCCATTTTCCGCAATGGGAATACATGAATAAGTTGTAGATCGAACGTCCTAGCTACTGCTACTGATCCCTGACCTTCCGACTGTCATGTAGAAGCCGATAACTTTGGAATAGAAAAAAAGAAGTAAAACCACGTTTTTTCCAGTTGCGCAAGGTCTCCTCGAAACGTGGTCTAGGGGAAGAGAAGATAACATTCGGATATCAGCCAGTCTTTTGCAGAAATGCACGGCTTCGATCGTCACTCGTTTGTGGGAGGACTTCGAGGACGCCAAGATGCAGTCGTGCGAGGAGCCCACGCTACTGGCCAGGAAGCGGAGAAGAAGCGTCTAGTGAGTACTGTACAAGGGGTACTGTACAGTGTATTGGGTACGATACATTGCAGTATTTGATGAGTGAATGGCGTGGATGGCAGTAATGTATTGCCACACGATTTTGTTTTCGATTTTTGCAATGTGTGAGAAACTTATGTGAGGTAATCGATAGTTTTTTTAAATAAGTTTTATATGAAAGAGTAGAATGTGAAGACTGTGGTGTAGCTAATTTTTTTTTATTAGTAGTTGTTGTCGAGTCCTAGAGGGAACTGACACAGGCGAAAGGCTCCATTTGTACTTGTTATAGTTGTTGACAATGTTGACCTCCATTGCGGTGATATTTTGACAGAAGACAATGAAAACTGACAACTGATAATTACAACTGATTTCTGACAATGCTGACTACTGTCAATGACTACTGACAATAACTGACAACTGACAATGCTGACATCGGCAGAGAAAATTCCACAGTCCGAGAGTGTGCTCTTCAAGGCTTTCGGGTGTTGTAAAATATTAAAGCTACCAAGTGTTGATGAAGCATATTATAATCTGACATTGGACCATGCGTGCCCGATTGCAGCGCCCGGCCGGTGACGGACAAGCAGCAGGCCAGTATGAGCAAGCACATGCAGCGGTGCGTGCGTCTTCCTTCCTAGTTCCTTCTTTGGCATCAATCACATTAGTGAATATCGTGATTTTTTTATTCTTCAATTTTCGGAATTTCTTACAAGGAGTGTCGTTTAGGTCACAGAAGCCGGTGGTGACCAAACTGATATCACAGATACCCTAGGAGGTCACTAGTCGAAAACCGTTTTCAAATCCACAGGACCGGCCATACGTTTCGAGATATTTACGTTTCAAATTTTGGAGCTAAACCATGTGGATTGCTTTTGCGGCCTGTCACTCCAATCGCGCGAGCTGTGAAACAGCGGCGGTGGCCTAGTGGTTAGAGCGGCCGTCTGTCATGCGGTAGGGTGTGGGTTCGCTCTCCGGATATGCTTTTCATTTTGCCGACATTTTTCGGACTTGTACTTTTTTGTTCGAATGGTTGGAGTCACGCATGGTGAGGGGATTATGTGGAAACCTTCGTCGGTAATATTTTTCGTTTTTTTTTTCAAAATGAAGTGTAAAGAATGCAAACATTTCATAATGAGCCTTCAACATTGAAATTTTTAACTTATTAGAATCTTTCCAGTTGGTCTGCCCACATCAAGGACAAGGACTATGTGGCGTGGAAGCGATTCGAAGACTGGGTCGAGAGGTGAGCAGCGGTTATTGATTGATTTTTGATGGTAAGCTCACTTCGGAATGCCTTGTGCAGCCTTGCTATCCCTTCGAAACAAAAACAATTCTCTGTTAGGTTCTATATCACACCGTCTCTGTAAGAATAGGACGAGGTGGTTATTAGGAGCTGTATTGGTGCACAGTGGGGTTATAAAAGGTCCTCTACAAGATGCATATGGTCGTTTTTGGTGCATATGGTCGTTTGTTCGATTCTTACAGAGACGGTGTGATATATTGATTGATTGCAGCCACGAGCGCCTGTACTCTTCGAAGCGCACGATGCTGGCCGCGTTCCGCACCTTCAAGAGGAACCTCAAGGCGGCAGCCATGTGGCAGAAGAGGGAGAAGGGTCAGTGGAGAGGGGTCCTGTAAGGGGGGGGGGGCAGTTCGAGACGTTCGAGGGACAGAAAAAGGGGGAGAGAGAGTGAGAGGGCGAGAGATGCATTTCTCAGATGAATATTGCGGCGGTCGCCGCGGTTTCGTGGCGGTCGCGGCGGCACAGGGTGCGCCGCGGCGACCGCTGCGAATTTGCGCCGCACATCCCGTTTTTGCGGCAAAGGCGCGGCGTCGCGGCGACCGTCGCGAATCCGCCGCGACCGCCGCGAACTCGAGTCGGTTCTCATTCAGAGTGTGCCATAAACCCGGCGCGAGTTTGCCGTGGCCGCCTCTTAACTGTTACTGTGCGATAGGTCAATCGCGTTCGGAAAAGCACATTCTTTTATAAGGTTCTCGAGTCGAAAAAGACTTGAAAAGTAAAGTACATTTTTGCAAGACACACTAGTGGTGCTTACGCATCACATATTAACTGTGTTGTCTCCATAATTTTTGTATTTGTTTTCGCATATATTAATGCAACCACGATGAATTTTTTTTAATTAATTTCTTCATCACCAATTATGATGTGTGAAAAATTCGATCAAAATTGATCCAAATTGAAAATCGAGCTCAAGGACCAATTTCGCGGTGGTCGCGGCGGCCTCATCGCGACGGTCGCCGCGGCGCAGGCGCGGCGGTCGCCGCGGATTCGCGACGGTCGCTGTGACAACGCGGCGACCGCCGCGACATTCATCTCTGTAGGCACTGCTGTCTACAGTGAGACGCCGTTCATGGACATGACCTCGCACCAGTTCAAGAAGGTAACGTGGCGGCAAGCACCTAATAGGGGTCAACAAATACAAATTGATTGGCGCGCGAGTGGTACTTATGACGCGCTACAAGTGTTCAAGGATGCGGAGTGCGGAACTGTTTGGTCCTTTATGTAAAAGAGATCTATCAATTCTTTGTTCATTTTTTCACAATCTGTGACCTTTTATGCGGTGCTGCGATGATCCAGTGAACATCAGGACCGCGAAACAGAGTTGTGACGGAACTCGGAACGGTTTTGCGCACCTTTGCGGTGTAGTAATGACTAGACTGTTTCGGTTTCGTCACTCGTTTTGTGTCGTTCGTACACATGATGTTTATATTTCTCGAGCAATCGGCATTCCGAAGAGTATTATGAATTTGAAGAAGTTACAAGTCTTTCTTTTTCAATTGAATTTGCAGACGTTGCTGCACCGCTGAGTCGCCCCGGCCACGCCGAACACTAGGGCCGACTTTGACAAGCACAACGTGACCTGGCTGGGAGAGGTGAGAGAGAAGAGAGAGAGAGAGGAGGGAGAGAGAAAAAAAGAGATAGATAGATACACTTTCTTTGCAGGACGAAGGTCCCTCCTCTTTCGACTGGCGCGAGAAGGGCGCCGTGACAGAGGTGAAGAACCAGGGTGAGAATTGGATCGATATAAACATAAATTTTAATTATATTTTCCGATAGTTTCATGGTGTTTTGAATGAAAAGTATGTTCCTTGACTCCCTGCAAATGACTAGTTTTTAAGTTCTTCTGGATCTTGATGATGGCAAGCTTTAATGAGAGTAATATTTTTAAGAATTTTTTTTTTGAATTTACAAGAAACGCTTGGTTGAATGCATTGCTAATTCCTGTAGCTGTAGCTTACTATCACATATTATTTGTTTGGGAAACCATGATGTACTGGATTCGTGACAAGGACTTATTAATTTAATATTTATTTGATATTCATTAATATAAATTTGCTTGATATTTGACAGGCTCGTGCGGCTTGTGCTGGGCTTTCTCCACTACCGGCAACATCGAGGGCGCCTGGTTTCTGGCCAAGGGAAAGCTGGTGCGTCTGGTGCCGTTTGGTTTCTTGGTGGTGCTGATCAATTGGTTCTTGACTGTCATTAGAACGGTAGTGGATGTGTTTGTCATGGTGGCGCGGGTATACTCGCTCCGATGTGTTTTTTTTGGGTTTGTGACTGTCTGAATTCCAGTCACAGGGAAAATGAAGCATTCGTTTCAAATAACTGGTTTTGTCGTTTTGTGGTTCTCTAATGTGATTTTGATTGGTTGATTGATTAATTTCTTGATCGATAATTCTCCGATACTTGATCGATAATTCTCCGATACTTGATCGATATTCTTTCCATAGACCATTAGAGTACCATTGTTGATGTGACAGCGCCGGAGACTCCTTTGCTTTGCACATAGTATCTCCTCGCGCCTGAACTGCTTCCACATGAGCTACTTCCCGCCGGCTCAATGGATGTCTTGGGAAGGATTCTTGTCGATGCGCCCGATCATCCGGCAGCGGCGGGGCAAAATGAAGACCCGACCGCACGCCGCGGGGAAAGAAGAAGAATCCGACGAAATAGGTTAGAGAAAAGAAGAGACCGGCCAGACATGAAAAGTAATTGGCGCCGGAGCACAATCGCTCTAAATTCTCTCATTGGGTCATCTATTTGTGTGAGTGGTTAAAGTAGAGGTGTACGGAATAATAATACGAGGTTGACATAATCAATGTTGATATGGTGATTAAATTGAAACAAAATTAAAAATTCTACTAATTATTTTAAATGTAATATAAAATGAAATAGCATCGTGAAAATCAGGCAATCGGCGCTTCCTTCGCGGTGAGGTACAAACTTGGCACGAGTTTCCAATGGGAATTTAGATACAAGCTTGGTCCCGCCACGGACCTAGAGACTTTTGTAGAAATCATTTTGACGTGAGACATCAGCTGGTCATTTCATTTTTTTTCATTGCGTACTCCTCTCCTTTGAAAAGCTATGTTGCACACCAACAAGGGCAAGATGAACATGGTGTTCGAGCGATCAACAGTATAATAGAAATCCTACTCACTCCAGGAGCAGCTCCAACCGGCTGAAAACATGTTGCAGGAAAAGGATAGAAAGTGAACAAGCTATGGTGACAAGAGTAAGATGAACATGGGGTTTAAGCGATCAACACTACAACGGGAACTGACCCTACTATGCGCTTCATCGTACCTTTCCACGCTCGACGCTGCTCAAAATGGCCCCCGAAATGTGCCGGCTTGATGGGTCCGAAGTAGTAATTGGTAACATTATTGTCACAGGCCCCGCCCCCTCCCCGCCCCTTCCTCCTGCTCCCATTGGTCATTATTTAAAAGTGACTCATTCAAAAACAAGAATGACTCATTCAAGTGAGTGAGAGAGAGACGCGAGCAAGAAAAAGGTCAACCGAGAGAGATGGCTAATATGTGACAAACCGCAACACCTAGCCTAATTAACGAACAATTTAGATAGATAGATAGGTTTATTACCGATAACATGTAAAAAATCGAAATTATAAACAAAAAGTGAGCAATACAAACGGCAGGTATAAACGGGGTTTCAATGATATTGAACAAGAACATAATCACATAGTATTACATGGAAAAAGAAGTGGGGAGAGCTCTCTATAGGTTGTGAAATTTGCTAGGTGGCATGAGATCTAATGTAGAGAGTTGTGATTTGAAGATAGAGGGATCATTGATGGAGATTAGGTCACGAGAAAGCGCATTCCAGATTGCGAAGGTTCTGCTTAAAAAAGTGCTGGTACGGCCTGTGTGATCAAATGATGGAACAATTCTAAATTCATGAGAGCCACGAGTACGAGATGGAATAATTGCAAAAAGACCATGATAGTCCAATATAGTTTTTCAGTGGATTACTTTGTGAATGTATGTGACATCATTCAAGAATCGTCTTTTTTTTTCGAGAGTTTGAAGATTGAAAAGCTCAAGGCGTTGAGGATATGATAGGCTGCGCCCGATACGCTGACACACACGACGAGTATAATAGCGTTGTATGCTCTCAATTAGGTTTACAGAAGCAACATCAGTAGGGTTCCAGAGCTCAGTGCAATATTCTAATTTACAGCGAAAATAGGTTGTGTATGCGGTGATCAGTAGTGTGGGGTTTCGTGTTTTGTATGTGCGAAGAAAATCATTTATAGAATAAAAAATCATTTATAGAAAAAGAATATTTCTTTCGGTTATTACGTTACCTCACTATCACATGCCTTGCATCACACAACCATTTCTTTACTTTTATCAACACTCCTTATTGTCACAGGTCCCGCCCACTCCCCGCCCCTTCCTCCTGCTCCCATTGGTCAATTTAAAAGTCACTCATTCAAAAACAAGAATGACTCATTCAAGTGAGTGAGAGAGAGACGAGCGCGCGCACGCGCGAGAGAGAGAGACGCGCGCACGCGTGAGAGAGAGACGCGAGCGAGAGAAAGGTCAACTGAGAGAGATGGCTAATATGTGACAAACCGCAACACATAGCCTAATTATCGTGATGACTCTTGATCTCACTATCGTAATATGTGAACATCATTGTACAACAATTGCACTTTCATTCCTCACAGATAAAAAGTATTTTCTAATATATTAAATGCAGATAATCAGTGTACGTGATTGGATTCATTTTTATGACATCAAATGAATCCAGACCTCAGACATCTGCAAGTGGAATGATTAGAGGCATGTATGAAAAAAAGTAGTAATTGGTATGGATATTGTCACAGGCCCCACCCCCTCTAGCCCCTCCCTCCTCCTCCTATTGGTCAATTTTAAAGGGACTCATTCAAAAACAAGAATGACTCATTCTAGTGAGTGAGAGAGAGAGAGACGAGCGCGCGCGCACGCGTCAGAGAGACGAGCGAGCGCACGCATGAGAGAGAGAGACGCAAGCGAGAGAAAGGTCAAATGAGAGAGATGGCTAATATGTGACAAACCGAAACACCGAGTCTGATTAACGTGACACCTCTTGATCTCACTACAGAAGAGGGAAGATAGCTAGGAAACAGCATAACTGATATTCTACATTCATTCTTTTACACCCCTGGAATCCAACAAGTAGGGAGAAAGACCCGAAATGTCTCAAATGTAATATGCCTATACATATCATACATTGATCGAAGCCACTTGAAGAGGGAAAAATTAATGCAAGAAAAGAGGGAAAAATTAATGCTAAAAATTCCAAGTGAGGAAAAAGAGAGATAGATGAAGTTATTCAGAAAATAATACACAAGAAACCAATATTTCAATAAAACGCATTTGTTCACATGTTTATTTTTTAACAAAAAAATACAACAAACAATTTAAGGTAGAACACTCTTCTTTTCCATATCAGGATCCATTACAATTTTTTCGGCAAACATATGGGGATCAAGACCAATAAGTTCAATAGCCTGCACACGTCCCCAATATTCATCGTGATAAGCTCCAGCGAGAGAGTCGAAAAATGCACGAAGTGTAGTACTATGACGCTCATACATTCGCCGCAGCCAATCAATGTCCGAAATATTACTTTCAAGTACACTACGCATCAGCTTCACTTCATCTAGAAAAACAGTCAATCTATCTATAGATCGACTGTACTTACGATTAAAAGAGGTTTGAATGTTGAAAGCTTGATCAACATCCTTTCCCTCCTCACGAGCCCAATTTTCAACCGATTTCGAATCGCACATATTTTATAATGAATACATTGATAACAAGAGTGGCTTTTATACACATCTCTTGATCAACTTTGGATAAACGATCACTGCAAACTTACACTAAGACTCCCTCTCTCCCTCCCCCCCTCTCTCTCTAACTTGTGTCGTCTTCATCTTGTGCTCTCCCTCTTTATCTCCCCTCTCCTCTCCCCCCCCTCTCTCTCTCTCTCTCTCTCTCTCTCTCTTTCATTAACTCTTCTTCCCTCTCTTCCCCTGTATCTGCAGATAATAGGAGCTGAGATATGAACAAGACCTTATTTTGGATATTCAAATGAGGTTTAATTAAATAAGTTGAATACCAAACAGTTTGTACCCAAGTACTTTGTACTTATTTCAAGTATCAAGATTGTAGCTATAAAATGAGCTGAGCTATAAACATGACCTTATTTGGAATATGCAAATGAGGTATATTTAAATAAGTTGTATACCAAACAGTTTGTACTCAAGTACTTTGTACTTATACCAACTATCAATATTGTAGCTATAATAGGAGCTGAGATATAAACAGGACCTTATTTGGGATATGCAAATGAGGTTTAATTAAATAGGTTTCATACCAAACAGTTTGTATTCAAGTACTTTGTACAAATACCAAGTATCAATATTGTAGCTATAATAGGAGCTGAGATATAAGCATGACCTTATTTGTCGTATGCAAAAGAGGTATAATTATATAAGTTGTATACCAAACAGTTTGTACCAAGTATTTTGTATTTACACCAAGTATCAAGATTGTAGCTATAATAGGAGCTGAGTTATGAACATGACCCTATTTGGGATATTCAAATGAGGTTTAATTAAATAAGTTGTATACCAAACAGTTTGTACTCGAGTACCTTGTACTTTTACCAAGTATCAAGATTGTAGCTATAATAGAAGCCGAGATATGAACATGACCTTATTTGGGATATTCAAATGAGGTGATTTAGAACGATATATTTATCTAAAAAACATATCACTTGTTTACCTGTTACCTGTACGAAGAATGAACCTTCTACCTTGAAAAATAACCGAGTTATGAACTTTTAAATGTTTCTGAGTATTTGAAATGTGAAATTTTAGATTTGATTAAATTTCAAAAAATAGTTAAAAATCTGAGTTAATTCATGAACGAAGGTGTTACGGTAGTGATAATTAAATGACAAAATGCAGGTATCAACTCTCACTGAGACGAAAGTTACAGACCAGTCGCCGAGAGGGTATTTTGCAAACCTAATTTGCATAAATGCAAATGAGATGAGAAAAATCGGTGACCGACTGGCGGCCTATGCTAGTCTACCCTTGAGAGATGAACTCTCAGGACCTAAAGAGTGAAGAGTGATGTGTACTGCATGTTAGAGACTTCTTAAATTCATTTCAGAGTTGTTTACATAATTGTTTACTTGTTTACGTCACTTGTAAACAACAAATATGAACTCCGTACTTAGTCTAGTACACTTTAGATACCTTTTAAATGAATATTTGAGTTGTTTACTTATTTGTTTACTTGTTTACTTGACTTATTTACCTGATGTTTTAGACTTGTTTACTTGTTACCTGTACCAAGTATCGAGATTGGCGCTATAATAGGAACTGAGATATAAACATGACCTTATTTGGGACATGCAAATGAGGTTTAATTAAATAAGTTATATACGAAACAGTTTGTACTCAAGTACTTTGTACTTGTACCAACTATCAAGATTGTAGCTAGAATAGGAGCTGAGATATAAACTATAAACATGCCCTTATTTGGGATATGCAAATGAGGTTTAATGAAATAAGTTGTATACCAAACAGTTTGTACTGAAGCACTTTGTACTCGTACCAAGTATGAAGATTGTAGCTATATTAGGAACGGAGAAATGAATGTGACCTTATTTGGAGTATGCAAATGAGGTGAGAACAAGCGGTGACCATTCTCGGGCCTGGGCTAGTCTATGCCTAAGAGATGAACGCCCAGGACCTAAAGAGTAAAGTGTTATGCGTCCGGACAAACACTGACCTAAGCAAATTTATATGTCGAACCCAGGCGACTAGCGGCCGGAGGCTCGCTTCGCTCGCCTCCGGCCGCTAGTGGCGGCGCTTCGCGCCGCGTTTGCTCCAAGGCTCGCGCGCCTTCGGCGCGCTCGCCTTTCCGCTGTATAACCTCTGAATATATACTCATAACATAACTTTAAACAACAACTGTGAACTCAGTACCCAGTCTAGTACACGTTAGATACATTTAAAATGAGATTTGAAGTTGTTTACTGATTTGTTTACTTGTTTACATCAGAAACAAACAGCAAAATCAAACTCTGTACTTTGTGTGCTTCATGTTAGAGATTTTTAAAACACATTTCTGAGTTGTTTACAAACTTGTTTACTTGTGTATTTCACTTGTAAACAACAAATATGAACTCAGTACTTGGTCTAGTACACTCTAGACTCCATTAAAATGAGATTTGTACTTGTTTACTTTTTAGTTTACTTGTTTACATGTCAAATAAACAATAAAATCGAACTGATGTTGACAAACATGTAAACAACAACATCGCTGACTTGTCTCCAGGTCACCCAAGTTTGGACTCTTTGGCATCAAAACTGACCGAGATACAACATTACCATATTTGGAATTATGCAAATGAGGTCAATAATCAAAATTTAAATCACCGACCCTACAGTGAAGTAAACAAGTAAACTTGCTAGTGGCGGCGCTTCGCGCCGCGTTCGCTCCAAGGCTCGCGCGCCTTCGGCGCGCTCGTCTTTCCGCTTTATAATCTCTAAATATATACTCATAACATAACTTTAAACAACAACTTCGAACTCAGTACTCGGTCTAGTACACGTTAGAAACCTAATAAATGAGATTTGTACTTGTTTACTTTGTTGTTTACTTGTTTACATCAGAAACAAACAACAAAATAAAACTCTGTACTTTGTGTACTTCATGTTAAAGACTTTAAAAACACATTTCTGAGTTGTTTACAAACTTGTTTACTTGTTTACTTCACTTGTAAACAACAAAAATGAACTCAGCACTTGGTCTAGTAAATTCTAAACACCTTTCAAATGAGATTTGTACTTGTTTACTTTTTTGTTTACATGTTTACATGCCAAATAAACAACAAAATCAAACTCTGTACTTTGTGTACTATATGTTAGAGACCTTATAAAGACAATTCTGAGTTGTTAACAAACTTGTTTACTTGTTTACTTCACTTGTAAACAACAAATATGAACTTAGTACTTGGTCTAGTACACGTGAGATACCTTTAAAATGAGATTTGGAGTTGTTTACTTATTTGTTTACTTGTTTACATCAGAAACAAACAACAAAATCGAACTCAGTAATTTGTGTACTACATGTTAGAGACCTTTAAAAAACCTTTCTGAGTTGTTTACATACTTGTTTACTTGTTTACTTCAGTTGTAAACAACAAATCTGACCTCAGTACTTGGTCTAGTACACGTTAGATACCTTAAAAATGAGATTTGGAGTTGTTTACTTATTTGTTTATTTGTTTACTGTTGTTGTTTACCAAAAAATTGAACTTGTTTACTTGTTACCTGTACCGAGTTTGAAGGTACTGATAATTAAATTACAGAATCCAGCTCTCAACTCTCGCTCAGTAAAAAGTTACAGGGGTGCAAAATTTTTACCAAATATGGAATATGCAAATGAGGTGTCAAAGAAACGATTGCGTGCCAGACCCCAACCATGTTTAACCCCAAAAGGAGAGCCCTGAGAGTCTACTCAGTATTGAGTTCTGAGACTGGACAAACTCCATAGGAAATTTTAGGGGGGGAGAGAGGCGACTAGCGGCCTGTGGCCGCTAGGTGAGCTTCAGAACAAGTCAAACATATGAGTATAGATTATAGACGATGGCCAATTTCTTTACAAAAACTCTTTGCCATAATTCATCTATTAAAACGGCTATAATATTATCTCAAACAAGCGTAGACAAAACAGTCAGTCAATTCAGGTGCATATATTGTTTACAAACTTGTTTACTTGTTTACTTCAAACAACAAATATGGACTCACTACTCGGTTTAGTAGACATTAGATACCTTTAGAATGGAATTTGGAGTTGTTTACTTAATTGTTTACTCGACTTGTTTACCAAACATTTTGTAGTTGTTTACTTGTTACCTGTACCGAGTATCAAGTTTGTATCTACAATAGGAGCTGAGCTATGCACATGACCTTATTTGGAATATGCAAATGATGTATAATTAGATAAATCGTATACTAAACAATAAATATTCCAGCACTTCGTACCTATACGAAGTATCAAAGTCGTAGCTGTAATAGGAGCTGAGATATGACCTAATTTGAATTGATTTACTGCCGATATCAAGATTACAACAACGGAGATGAAACACAAAGGGTTTAGTCTGCGTGAAGTATCTGTCGGTGGTTCCTTCTTGTCGCGATCCGACGTGAAGGATGGGTGGTGTGCTTGGTCTCACGCTTGGGTTGACGTTGCGACAGCGACAGTCATTGTAGAAAGTGTACTCGGCGGGTTCAACTCCGTTCTCCGAGGATTCCTCAAATTCCAAAGCCAGCAGCGAACATGTGGCGGGTACCGTTGATCCAGCAATGGTCCACGTAGACCGGGCTTGGCGGGTTCGACGGGGAAAATAAACTGGAGGGGACCGACCACTCGGGGGCAAGGGAAGATGATGGAATGTTTGACCTAATTTGAATATGCAAAAGAGGTATAATACTATGGCAATCGTCGTGGTAGTGGGTACTGGTGTAGTTGAGACACAGACTCCCTCTCTCTTTTGCTCTCTCTCTCTCTCTCTCTCTCTCTCTCCCTCCTTCCCTCTCTCCTTCCCCCCCCCTCTCTCTCTGACTTGTGTCGTCTTAGTCTTGTGCGATGAGAAGAGACCGCGTGTGAGGAGAAGGAGGAGGGAGAATTGGCAACCGTCGTGGTAGTGGGTACTGGTGTAGTTGAGACACAGACTCCCTCTCTCTTTTGCTCTCTCTCTCTCTCTCTCTCTCTCTCTCTCTCCCTCCTTCCCTCTCTCCTTCCCCTCTCTCTCTCTCTCTGACTTGTGTCGTCTTTGTCTTGTGCGATGAGAAGAGACCGCGTGTGAGGAGAAGGAGGAGGGAGAATTGGCAACCGTCGTGGTAGTGGGTACTGGTGTAGTTGAGACACAGACTCCCTCTCTCTCTCTCTCTCTCCCTCCTTCCCTCTCTCCTTCCCCCCCCCCCTCTCTCTCTCTGACTTGTGTCGTCTTTGTCTTGTGCGATGAGAAGAGACCGCGTGTGAGGTGAAGGAGGAGGGAGAATTGGCAACTGTCGTGGTAGTGGGTACTGGTGTAGTTGAGACACAGACTCCCTCTCTCTCCCTCCTTCCCTCTCTCCTTCCCCCCCCCCCTCTCTCTCTGTCTCTGACTTGTGTCGTCTTTGTCTTGTGCGATGAGAAGAGACCGCGTGTGAGGAGAAGGAGGAGGGAGAATTGGCAACCGTCGTGGTAGTGGGTACTGGTGTAGTTGAGACACAGACTCCCTCTCTCTCTCCCCCTCCTTCCCTCTCTCCTTCCCCCCCCCCCTCTCTCTCTCTGACTTGTGTCGTCTTTGTCTTGTGCGATGAGAAGAGACCGCGTGTGAGGTGAAGGAGGAGGGAGAATTGGCAACTGTCGTGGTAGTGGGTACTGGTGTAGTTGAGACACAGACTCCCTCTCTCTCTCCCTCCTTCCCTCTCTCCTTCCCCCCCCCTCTCTCTCTGTCTCTGACTTGTGTCGTCTTTGTCTTGTGCGATGAGAAGAGACCGCGTGTGAGGAGAAGGAGGAGGGAGAATTGGCAACCGTCGTGGTAGTGGGTACTGGTGTAGTTGAGACACAGACTCCCTCTCTCTCTCCCCCTCCTTCCCTCTCTCCTTCCCCCCCCCCTCTCTCTCTCTGACTTGTGTCGTCTTTGTCTTGTGCGATGAGAAGAGACCGCGTGTGAGGAGAAGGAGGAGGGAGAATTGGCAACCGTCGTGGTAGTGGGTACTGGTGTAGTTGAGACACAGACTCCCTTTCTCTCCTTCCTTTCCTCTCTCCTTCCCCCCCCCCTCTCTCTCTGACTTGTGTCGTCTTTGTCTTGTGCGATGAGAAGAGACCGCGTGTGAGGAGAAGGAGGAGGGAGAAATGGCAACCGTCGTGGTAGTGGGTACTGGTGTAGTTGAGACACAGACTCCCTCTCTCTCTCCCTTCTTCCCTCTCTCCTCCCCCCCTCTCTATGACTTGTGTCGTCTTTGTCTTATGCGATGAGAAGAGACCGCGTGTGAGGAGAAGGAGGAGGGAGAAATGGCAACCGTCGTGGTAGTGGGTACTGGTGTAGTTGAGACACAGACTCCCTCTCTCTCTCTCCCTTCTTTCCTCTCTCCTTCCCCCCTCTCTCTCTGACTTGTGTCGTCTTTGTCTTGTGCGATGAGAAGAAACCGCGTGTGAGGAGAAGGAGGAGGAAGAATTGGCAACCGTCGTGGTAGTGGGTACTGGTGTAGTTGAGACACAGACTCCCTCTCTCTCTCTTTCTCCTTCCCTCTCTCCTTCCTCTCTCTCTCCCTCCCTCTCTCTCTCTCTCTCTCTCTCTCTCTCTGACTTGTGTCGTCTTTGTCTTGTGCGATGAGAAGAGACCGCGTGTGAGGAGAAGGAGGAGGGAGAATTGGCAACCTTCGTGGTAGTGGGTACTGGTGTAGTTGAGATACAGACTCCCTCTCTCTCCCTCCTTTCCTCTCTCCTTCCCCCCTCTCTCTATGACTTGTGTCGTCTTTGTCTTGTGCGATGAGAAGAGACCGCGTGTGAAGAGAAGGAGGAGGGAGAAATGGCAACCGTCGTGGTAGTGGGTACTGGTGTAGTTGAGACACAGACTCCCTCTCTCTCTCCCTTCTTCCCTCTCTCCTTCCCCCCCTCTCTCTCTGACTTGTGTCGTCTTTGTCTTGTGCGATGAGAAGAAACCGCGTGTGAGGAGAAGGAGGAGGGAGAATTGGCAACCGTCGTGGTAGTGGGTACTGGTGTAGTTGAGACACAGACTCCCTCTCTCTCCTTCCTTTCCTCTCTCCTTCCCCCCCCTCTCTCTCTGACTTGTGTCGTCTTTGTCTTGTGCGATGAGAAGAGACCGCGTGTGAGGAGAAGGAGGAGGGAGAATTGGCAACCGTCGTGGTAGTGGGTACTGGTGTAGTTGAGACACAGACTCCTTCTCTCTCTATTTCTCCTTCCCTCTCTCCTTCTCTCTCTCTCTCTCTCTCTCTCTCTCTCTCTCTCTCTGACTTGTGTCGTCTTTGTCTTGTGCGATGAGAAGAGACCGCGTGTGAGGAGAAGGAGGAGGGAGAATTGGCAACCGTCGTGGTAGTGGGTACTGGTGTAGTTGAGATACAGACTCCCTCTCTCTCCCTCCTTTCCTCTCTTCTTCCCCCCTCTCTCTATGACTTGTGTCGTCTTTGTCTTGTGCGATGAGAAGAGACCGCGTGTGAAGAGAAGGAGGAGGGAGAAATGGCAACCGTCGTGGTAGTGGGTACTGGTGTAGTTGAGACACAGACTCCCTCTCTCTCTCTCTCTCTCCTTCCCTCTCTCCTTCCCCCCCTCTCTCTCTGACTTGTGTCGTCTTCGTCTTGTGCGATGAGAAGAGACCGCGTGTGAGGAGAAGGAGGAGGGAGAAATGGCAACCGTCGTGGTAGTGGGTACTGGTGTAGTTGAGACACAGACTTTCTCTCTCTCTCTCACTTCTTCCCTCTCTCCTTCCCCCCCCCTCTCTCTCTGACTTGTGTCGTCTTTGTCTTGTGCGATGAGAAGAGACCGCGTGTGAGGAGAAGGAGGAGGGAGAATTGGCAACCGTCGTGGTAGTGGGTACTGGTGTAGTTGAGACACAGACTCCCTCTCTCTCTCCCTCCTTCCCTCTCTTCTTCCCTCTCTCTCTCTCTCTCTCTCTGACTTGTGTCGTCTTTGTCTTGTGCGATGAGAAGAGACCGCGTGTGAGGAGAAGGAGGAGGGAGAAATGGCAACCGTCGTGGTAGTGGGTACTGGTGTAGTTGAGACACAGACTCCCTCTCTCCCCCTCCTTCCCTCTCTCCTTCCCCCCCCCTCTCTCTCTCTCTGACTTGTGTCGTCTTTGTCTTGTGCGATGAGAAGAGACCGCGTGTGAGGAGAAGGAGGAGGGAGAATTGGCAACCGTCGTGGTAGTGGGTACTGGTGTAGTTGAGACACAGACTCCCTTTCTCTCCTTCCTTTCCTCTCTCCTTCCCCCCCCCCCTCTCTCTCTGACTTGTGTCGTCTTTGTCTTGTGCGATGAGAAGAGACCGCGTGTGAGGAGAAGGAGGAGGGAGAAATGGCAACCGTCGTGGTAGTGGGTACTGGTGTAGTTGAGACACAGACTCCCTCTCTCTCTCCCTTCTTCCCTCTCTCCTCCCCCCCTCTCTATGACTTGTGTCGTCTTTGTCTTATGCGATGAGAAGAGACCGCGTGTGAGGAGAAGGAGGAGGGAGAAATGGCAACCGTCGTGGTAGTGGGTACTGGTGTAGTTGAGACACAGACTCCCTCTCTCTCTCTCCCTTCTTTCCTCTCTCCTTCCCCCCTCTCTCTCTGACTTATGTCGTCTTTGTCTTGTGCGATGAGAAGAAACCGCGTGTGAGGAGAAGGAGGAGGAAGAATTGGCAACCGTCGTGGTAGTGGGTACTGGTGTAGTTGAGACACAGACTCCCTCTCTCTCTCTTTCTCCTTCCCTCTCTCCTTCCTCTCTCTCTCCCTCCCTCTCTCTCTCTCTCTCTCTCTCTCTCTCTCTCTCTCTGACTTGTGTCGTCTTTGTCTTGTTGCGATGAGAAGAGACCGCGTGTGAGGAGAAGGAGGAGGGAGAATTGGCAACCTTCGTGGTAGTGGGTACTGGTGTAGTTGAGATACAGACTCCCTCTCTCTCCCTCCTTTCCTCTCTCCTTCCCCCCTCTCTCTATGACTTGTGTCGTCTTTGTCTTGTGCGATGAGAAGAGACCGCGTGTGAAGAGAAGGAGGAGGGAGAAATGGCAACCGTCGTGGTAGTGGGTACTGGTGTAGTTGAGACACAGACTCCCTCTCTCTCTCCCTTCTTCCCTCTCTCCTTCCCCCCCTCTCTCTCTGACTTGTGTCGTCTTTGTCTTGTGCGATGAGAAGAAACCGCGTGTGAGGAGAACGAGGAGGGAGAATTGGCAACCGTCGTGGTAGTGGGTACTGGTGTAGTTGAGACACAGACTCCCTCTCTCTCCTTCCTTTCCTCTCTCCTTCCCCCCCTCTCTCTCTGACTTGTGTCGTCTTTGTCTTGTGCGATGAGAAGAGACCGCGTGTGAGGAGAAGGAGGAGGGAGAATTGGCAACCGTCGTGGTAGTGGGTACTGGTGTAGTTGAGACACAGACTCCCTCTCTCTCTATTTCTCCTTCCCTCTCTCCTCTCTCTCTCCCTCCCTCTCTCTCTCTCTCTCTCTCTCTCTCTCTCTCTCTCTCTCTGACTTGTGTCGTCTTTGTCTTGTGCGATGAGAAGAGACCGCGTGTGAGGAGAAGGAGGAGGGAGAATTGGCAACCGTCGTGGTAGTGGGTACTGGTGTAGTTGAGACACAGACTCTCTCTCTCTCTCTTCCTCCTTCCTCTCTCCTTTCTCTCTCCTCCCTCTCTCTCTCTCTCTCTCTCTCTCTCTCTCTCTCTGACTTGTGTCGTCTTTGTCTTGTGCGATGAGAAGAGACCGCGTGTGAGGAGAAGGAGGAGGGAGAATTGGCAACCGTCGTGGTAGTGGGTACTGGTGTAGTTGGGACACAGACTCCCTCTCTCTCTCCCTCCTTCCCTCTCTCCTTCTCTCTCTCTCTCTCTCTCTCTCTCTCTCTCTCTCTCTGACTTGTGTCGTCTTTGTCTTGTGCGATGAGAAGAGACCGCGTGTGAGGAGAAGGAGGAGGGAGAATTGGCAACCGTCGTGGTAGTGGGTACTGGTGTAGTTGAGACACAGACTCCCTCTCTCTCTCTCCCTCCTTCCCTCTCTCCTTCCCCCCCTCTCTCTCTGACTTGTGTCGTCTTCGTCTTGTGCGATGAGAAGAGACCGCGTGTAAGGAGAAGGAGGAGGGAGAATTGGCAACTGTCGTGGTAGTGGGTACTGGTGTAGTTGAGACACAGACTCCCTCTCTCTCTCCCTCCTTCCCTCTCTCCTTCCCCCCCTCTCTCTCTGACTTGTGTCGTCTTCGTCTTGTGCGATGAGAAGAGACCGCGTGTAAGGAGAAGGAGGAGGGAGAATTGGCAACCGTCGTGGTAGTGGGTACTGGTGTAGTTGAGACACAGACTCCCTCTCTCTCTTTTCCTCCTTCCCTCTCTCCTTCCCCCCCTCTCTCTCTGACTTGTGTCGTCTTCGTCTTGTGCGATGAGAAGAGACCGCGTGTAAGGAGAAGGAGGAGGGAGAATTGGCAACTGTCGTGGTATTGGGTACTGGTGTAGTTGAAACACAGACTCCCTCTCTCTCTCCCTCCTCTCTCTAACTTGTGTCGTTTTCATCTTGTGCTCTCCCTCTTTCTCTCCCCTCTCCTCTCCCCCTCTCTCTCTCCCTCTCTCTCTCTCTCTCTCTCTCTCTCTCTTTCTCTCTCTCTCTCTCTCTCTCTCTCTCTCTCTCTCTCTCTTTCATTAACTCTTCTTTTCTCTCTTCCCCTGTATCTGCAGATAATAGGAGCTGAGATATGAACATGACCTTATTAGGGATATTCAAATGAGGTCTAATTAGATATAAACGAAACATTTTGTACTCCAGTACGTCGTACTTATATCAAGTACTAAGAATGTAGTTATAATAGGAGCTGAGATATGAACAAGACCTTGTTTGGGATATTCAAATGAGGTTTAATTAAATAAGTTGAATACCAAACAGTTTGTATCCAAGTACTTTGTACTTATTCCAAGTATCAAGATTGTAGCTATAAAATGAACTGAGCTATAAACATGACCTTATTTAGAATATGCAAATGAGGTATAATTAGATAAGATGTATACCAAACAGTTTGTACTCAAGTACTTTGTACTTATACCAACTATCAATATTGTAGCTATAATAGGAGCTGAGTTATGAACATGACCTTATTTGGGACATGCAAATGAGGTTTGATTAAATAAGTTGTATACCAAACAGTTTGTACTCGAGTACCTTGTACTTTTACCAAGTATCAAGATTGTAGCTATAATAGGAGCCGAGATATGAACATGACCTTATTTGGGATATTCAAATGAGGTGATTTAGAACGATAAATTCATCTAAAAAATATCACTTGTTTACCTGTTACCTGTACGAAGAATGAACCTTTTACCTTGAAAAATAACCGAGTTATGAATTTTTAAATGTTTCTGAGTAGTTAAAGGGAGTGTACACTCTGATTTCCGAAGTTGAGTTAGCACCGGGATGTGAAAATATGTTGAAAACGACTCAGTTTTGTCAATACAACTATTTGCTGAAAATGTCTGCAAGTTGGTGAAAATTGAGCGCAAAATGTATCAAAATGCAGAAATTGGTGCCAATTGGTGCCAATTTTCAATGTTCAACAGAATTTTTCATCGACTTATAGGTATCTCCGACACATAGTTGCAATGACAAAAGTACATCATTTTCAACATATTTTCACATCCCGGTGCTAACTCAACTTCGAAATTCAGAGTGTACACTCCCTTTAAAAATGTGAAATTTTGGAAATTGATTAAATTTCAAAAATTAGTTAAACATCTGAGTTAATTCATGAACGAAGGTATTACGGTAGTGATAATTAAATGACAAAATGCAGGTATCAACTCTCACTGAGACGAAAGTTACAGACCAGTCGCCGAGAGGGTAATTTGCAAACCTAACTTGCATACATGCCAATGAGGTGAGAAAAATTGGTGACCGACTGGGGGCCTATGCTAGTCTACCCCTAAGAGATGAACTCTCAGGACCTAAAGAGTAAAGAGTTATGTGTACTGCATGTTAGAGACTTATGAAATTCATTTCAGAGTTGTTTACATAATTGTTTACTTGTTTACGTCACTTGTAAACAAAAAATATGCACTCAGTACTTGGTCTAGTACACTTTAGATACCTTTTAAACGAATATTTGAGTTGTTTACCTATTTGTTTACTTGTTTACTTGACTTGTTTACCTAATGTTTTAGACTTGTTTACTTGTTACCTGTACCAAGTATCGAGATTGGCGCTATAGTAGGAACTGAGATATAAACATGACCTTATTTGGGACATGCAAATGAGGTTTAATTAAACAAGTTATATACGAAACAGTTTGTACTCAAGTACTTTGTACTTATACCAACTATCAAGATTGTAGCTATAATAGGAGCTGAGATATAAACTATAAACATGCCCTTATTTGGGATATGCAAATGAGGTTTAATCAAATAAGTTGTATACCAAACAGTTTGTACTGAAGCACTTTGTACTCGTACCAAGTATGAAGATTGTAGCTATATTAGGAAAGGAGAAATGAATGTGACCTTATTTGGAGTATGCAAATGAGGTGAGAACAAGCGGTGATCATTCTCGGCCCTGGGCTCGTCTACCCCTAAGAGATGAACTCTCAGGACCTAAGGAGTGAGGAGTTATGCGTCCGGACAAACACTGACCTAAGCAAATTTATATGTCGAACCCAGGCGACTAGCGCGCTTCGCGCGCTAGAAAGATAGGTATAAAATAGAGGAGAAAATTATCTATCGATTGATATATAGATTGACTTGATATGTGCTCTGGAAGTGCTATTAGGAGCTGTGCTAGAAGTGCTGTTGTCAGTCTTTCAGTAGATGACTGATCTTTATTTATTTCTTTTATTTTTTTATTTTCAGTAATTTTAATTAATTAGAAAGTGTCACAGTCTATCTGGTTGATAGTATCTGGTTGACTGCTTTTCTACAGATGAATTTACTATGCTCATAGAAGGCGCTCCGGCACGCTCCGCTGTCAGAGCATATCAGTAGATCAGTAATAAAAATAACAATATAACTATCACTGATACTGATATGCATTTTCTCCGACTCTCTGATTTTTTACTCTTTCATATGCACATAGAAGGCGCTCCGGCACACTCCGCGGTAAAAGCCTTTTAGTAGCTGGTTGACAATTTTTGTTTAATATAGATCCAAGTATATTTTATACTTATCACTGGTCTAATATTATAAAATATAAGCGAGAGAGAGAGAAAGAGAGAGAGAGAGAGAGAGAGAGAGAGAGAGAGAAAGAGTGGGATGAGCAGCTGGTTGACAATTATTATTTAATTTAGATCCAAGTAGACTTTATTGTTATCTTTAATCTAAATTCATAAAATATAAGAGAAAGATAGAGGAAGAGAGGGAGATAGGGAAAGAGAGAGAGAACAGTTTCTCTGTCGACAGATTGGCTGGCAGCTCTACCATCTCGCCACACGCGCTTCGGCACGTTTCGCGCACCTTATTATCACTGATCTAATATCATGAAACATATAAGAGAGAGAGAGAGAGAGAGAGAGAGAGAGAGAGGGACGAAGAAATGAGGGATGAGAAAAGGAGGTGGTAGAGCGTACTACGTAGTAGCACTCTTTCGCCTCGCCTCTAGGAAGTTTAGAGGAGTGACGTCAAAACCGTTTCTCGAAAGCTGGAGTCTGCGATTCGCAGTACTCGTTCTTGTGCGGCCTACTCGATGCAACCGTTCAACCACCTACCCGTCTCCTCGCCTCACATACTATTTCGCTGCTTTTCTGTCTGACGCTCTCCTGTTACGCGCTATTTCGTCGGACTTTCTCGAGCTTATAGCTCCGCGGATATGAGAGAAATGATAACAAAAAGATTTTGGGAGCATCTCCAGACCGAGGGCTTTACAGCCATACCAAATTTAGCCGGATCCATGCATCGGTGGCCTTTGTGGAGCCATGTATGGACGGACACCATAGGGCATTTTGCACATACAGGCGCAGCGGGCGCTGCGACTAGCGCGCTTCGCGCGCTAGAAATATAGGTAAAAAATAGATGAGAGAATTATCTATCGATTGATATATAGATTGACTTGATATGTGCTCTGCAAGTGCTATTAGGAGCTGTGCTAGAAGTGCTGTTGTCAGTCTTCCAGTAGATGACTGATCTTTATTTATTTCCTTTTTTTAATTTTCAGTAATTTTAAATAATTAGAAAGTGTCACAGTCTATCTGGTTGATAGTATCTGGTTGACTGCTTTTCTACAGATGTATTTACTATGCTCATAGAAGGCGCTCCGGCACGCTCCGCTGTCAGAGCCTATCAGCTTATCAGTGATAAAAATAATAATATAATGATCACTGATACTGTTAAGTATGCATTCTCTCCTACTCTCTGATCTTTTACTCTCTCGTATACACTTAGAGGGCGCTCCGGCACGCTACGCGCGCCTCCGCGGTCAAAGCCGATCAGTAGAACAGTAATTATAATAATACATTGATCACTGATAGTGATATACATTTTTTTCCGACTCTCTGATCTTTTACTCTCTCGTATGAACATGGAGGGCGCTCCGGGCACGCTCCGCGCGCCTCCGCGGTCAAAACTGATCAGTAAATCAGTAATATTAAGAATATATTGATCACTGATACTGATATGCATTCTCTCCTACTCTCTGATCTTTCACTCTCTCGTATGCACATAGAAAGCGCTCCGGCACGCTCCGCGCGCCTCCGCGGTCAAAGCCGATCAGTAGATCAGTAATTATAATAATATATTGAACACTGATACTGATATGCATTCTTCCCTACTCTCTGATCTTTCACTCTCTCGTATGCACATAGAGGGCGCTCCGGCACACTCCGCGGTAAAGCCTATCAGAAGCTGGTTGACAATTTTTATTTATTAGAGATACAGATATAATTTATAGTTATCACTGGTCTTATATTATGAAATCGAGAGAAAGAGAGAGAAAGAGAGAGAGAGAGAGAGAGAGAGAGAGAGAGAGAGAGAGACGAAAGAGAGAGCGAGAGAGAGAGCGAGAGAGAGAGAGAGAGAGAGAGAGAGAGAGAGAGAGAAAGACGAAAGATAGAGAGAGAAAGACGAAAGATAGAGAGAGATAAGAAAGAGAGAGAGAGAGAGAGAGAGAGAGAGAGAGAGAGAGAGAGAGACGAAAAAAGAGGGATGAGAAAAGGAGAGGGATGAGAAAAGAAGGTTACATAGTATTTCGCCTCGCCTCACTTCCCTGATTGAATATAGAATGACGTGAGTGCATATAGTAATGTTTTATTGTATTTGCTAAGAAAATATAATTCGCACAGTTTGTGGAGTGTGGTGAGCTGTTTCGTAGTGCATGGTGCTGTTCTCGCTCATTTGCACAATTTACTGTTTCTTTCTCTAACAGCAGACAGACTGGCAGCTGGCGCACTCTCACCTCGCCACACTCTCTCGTCGCGGGGCAATAAAACAACGTCGATTAGAGGAACTCAATTGATAGCGAGCGTCAGAGGTCACAAAAAGATGCAAATTTTGGTAGAAATGTAGTGGCCACCTAATTGCATGTTGTAGTAAAGGGAGACCTTACACGGTTGCCTAGTTTTCTTGAACAGCCCGCGACAACTGTTTGGTGCCGCCTCGCCTCGAATAAATCACTTCGTGAAAGGAAACCAGGAGGAGTTATAAAAAGATTACGGGCAGATTTGTAGATTAGGAAGTGTAGAGGAGTGACGTCGAAACCGTTTCTCGATAGCTGAAATCTGCGATTCGCAGTAATCGTTCTTGTAAGGTCTACTTGCCGCAGCCGATTCGTCAGTGACCCGTCTCTTCATCTGACACACTATCTCGCCTCTTTTCTGTCTGACGCTCTCTGATTACGCGCTATTTCGTCAGACTTTCTTGAGCTTATAGCTCCGCGGATATGAGAGATAAAAGGGTGGAGGTTTAAATTGAGCATCTACAGATCAAGGGCTTTGCGGCAATATCAAATTTAGCGAAATCCATAGAGCCGTGGCGCAGGGAAAACCATGTACGGATGTACACCATAAGACATTTAGACAGAGCGGCGCAGCGGCGCGCTGCGACTAGCGCGCTTCGCGCGCTAGAAATATGGATATAAAATAGAGGAGAAAATTATCTATCGATTGATATATAGATTGACTGAATAAAACAGAACGCTGTGATCAATGTAGTTGTTAATCTGCTCTAGCGTGACTTCTCTCCAAGCCTTCACACTGAACATATTCAGATAGAGAGTTTTCATCGGATCCCAATGAAATATGGTATATTCGTGATTCGGAAAACAAAACACAATCGACTCTGATATTTCTGTTCAATAATTTTCACAATCTGAAAAGTCGAGTGACTTCTCAGATATCATCTAATCACACCAGCAGTCGCCCGCCAGACTGAACCGCCGCCGGCAGAGTAGACTCTTGCGACTGGATCGCGAGAGAGAGTGTATAGTGAGAGCAGAAGCGAGGGACCCTTGTGTTACCGAGGGACCAATGTGTTATCGAGGGACCAAAGTAACTACAAAAAACACATATCATCATTTTGAACAATCATCGCAATCACTTTTTTTAGTATTCCTGCTATTGAATTTGTTTCACGTTGTTTCAACGTGACTGTCACAAAACCAAAATACCTATTTTTGCATGATTCAAGCGAACTCACTCATTAAAGGAACAGTGGAGACTTATTTCTGCCACAACCTGCCACAACTCCTCATTTTCACACGAGCAAAACATTTGGCAGTGACAGGAATCGAACACGCGAAGATTAGGGTCACAACGCAGCGCACATGCATTGAGCCAAGAAGCAAGTGACCGGGTTGTGTTCATTTGCGGTTATGTCTCCGATCCCAGTTTTTGCAGTGAAGCGTTGGCGGGAAATTCAAATTTTGAGCTGCATTCTTGGCAGTTGCAGATTCGAAAGTAACGCAAAATCGTCGTTCTTTTGCTAAAACTGCAAATGTGTTAGGTTAATATGATTTTTAATAATACTGCGAGTCGAAAATAAGTCGCCACTGTTGCTTTAAGAAAGTAATGGGATAAGAGTAGGAGATCATACTATTCTTCACAAACATATATTCTTCAGTGATTAGAATTGTTTTTCTGATTGATGATAATGTTAGTAAGGCTGCGATACTCACCCCCGCTAACCCCCGCGTAGGATCATATCTAGGATGAGAGAGCGAGGGGGCGTGGCTGGCCAGCGCGCCCCCATCGCCAGTTGTGTGGCTGCCCTGGCCGGATAAAGATGTGTACTATTCTTTCCTTTATTCCGATGGGGACCAGGGCTACTTCTGCGGAGCCATATTACGACTCCCACGTGGTGAAGCTGACCCGTGACCTGGGCTAGTACTATTTGCGGACTGCGGAGTAGCAAAGAGCTCTCACTACACCATAGAGCACCGCATGGAGGTTCGACCAATGCTCTGCAGTCACTCGCCGAGGTCAGCGCCCGGACTGGCCCACCTCGGCGAGCATCGCTAACTGTACTGCCCTCGACAACTGCAACCGCCAACACTGACGACGGAACAACGCCGGCTATTTATCTGTATTCCCGCCTGATACACCACTCTTTTTTTGCTGAGCGGAGGCCGGTTCAGATGTGGACTTCCGGGTGGAGCTCGGACTCCCTGGATATGCCTGGATCCGGCCGTCAATAAATCCAGATGAGTTGATTCCGATCGCGGTGTTCCCCATTCTCTTGTTGTCTTTCATTGTCTTGTTATAGCACTATACCTTCCTATTCCCTTTGATGTGCTATAACGTGTTTTAATTCCAATGCAGTATCGAGCGCTTCTTATCTTATATTTTTAAAATTCATTTTTTTCTTCTTTACACCACTCATTTTATTATATAATTATTATTCATAATTTTCTATAACACTGGCGCGCTTGATAATGTGTTGGAATGTAGTCCTCAAGGATTGTATCTTGCATTCCTTCTCTCTCTGATCCGCGCGACCACGCAGTCACTGTCCTGCATTCGCGTGAGCCTTGTCAACTCGCGCGTATCGTTGCAGGCAGGAGACACAGTATACTGCATGTTATCATTGTTGTTCATGCGCTGTCATTCCTCTCTTATTCTCTCCCTGGTCTAATATCGCTTGTTTTCAATTTATTATTTATGTCGCTTTTTATGTTGTCCCAAATTCTCTTTGCTAATCTCCCCTTTTTCGTCGTTATCTCAATTTTTCTGAACTTGTAATTTTACACCGCTACGACAGCTATTGTATACCCCTCCTCTTTCCCCATTTCCGCACCTACCGTAACCCATTTTGTATGTCGTCTGACACTCTCTTCGTAATAATCTCTCTCGTGCTCGCGAGTGCGCGAAAAGCACGCACGTGTAAGAACGGCAACTAGTGCCACCTGCTTCATCTCTCCAGCGCAACATTTCTCTCTCTCTTTCATTCACTCGCACTCCCTCTTTCACTCTCCTGTGTAATAAGGCATCCCTGCGCAAAGCGAGAATAATGGAAACTCGGCCTAGAGAGACGTCGATAGACGAGGGACCAACATTTTCGAGCGCATATGTAAATCCCCATCTTCCCCCCAAAGACCGCATTGAATCTTTCTTTGACTCGCAGTTCGTGGTCGCGCGTGATTATTTTGGTCTGTCTCCTCCCGCATGAGGAATTTGAGCGTGTCTCGGTTCCTCATTGCAGGGACAACGACTCCGGATTGACCAACCGGACGCGGGCGGACTGATCAGCTGTTTCGAGAAGCTGCGCAGACACTCTAGACGTCACGAAGAGCCGAAGCTGTGCCGTCTGCCGTCGCCGTGCCGTCGCCGTGCAGTCTTCCGCCGCCGTGCTGCCGCCGTGCCGCCGCCGCCGTGCTGTCTATCGCCGTCTACCGTCGCCGTGTCGCCGCCGTGCCGTTGCCGTCTGCCATCCTCGCTGCCGTCGACGCCTTCTCGAGATGGGCCACAGCCGTACCGATTGCCGACCAGAAGACTGAGAACGTTATCAACGTGCTCATCGACCGCGCTTTCACTGTACTAGGGTTTCCGGAGACTCTTGTCAGCGACCGCGGAGCGAATTTCACTTCGACCAAGTTTGTCTCGTCCATGTGCCAGCTTGGAAGCACAACACGACGACAGCGTATAATCAGAAGGCCAACAGCATCGCCGAAAGGTTCAACAAGACTATCGGGAGATGTTGAGGCAGTACGCCAGCGACGCCGGGAACGACTGGGACCGCTTCATTCCGCACGTCGTGATGAGCTACAATGCCACCACGCACACGGCTACCGGACACTCGCCGTTCCAAGTGATGTATGGAAGGGAGCCCCAAACCCCCGCCATGCTCAAGAGTGGAGCTGTAGTGGTGCGCGCCCACGAGAGCGTTGACAAGTACATAGTCCAGCTGAAGCGGATTCAGGAGAAGGTGTGGACTGAAGCAACGACAGCAACCGCTGAAGCGGTGAAGACCGCCAAGAAGATTTACGACAGAAGTAACCCCATCCGGGAGAGCGACACTCGCGTAGGAGATCGCGTCTACGTGCGGGCGGAGTTCAAACGGCACAAGTTTGTCGACTCTTGGAGAGGCCCATTCGAAGTGACCAAGACGAGCCAGCACAACGTCACTGTTCGAATGAATGGCAAGCTCGTCGAGGTGCACAAGGACCGCACCAAGAGGGAGCCCGTTGCCGTGCGACAGAAGACGCGAGCTGCGCAGGAGAAGCAGCAGTCGCCAGCCACCGGAGAAGCCGAAGAGGACGGCGACGCCGCCGCCGGAGCCGCCCCGGGAGCGACGGATGCTGCTGGAGAAGCAGATACTGGAGCAGGGAAGAAATCCGAGGAAGGAAGAGTCTTCGTGCGCCGATCGGCCAGGCTGGCGAAGAAGAAGAAGTTTTAGATTGATGTAATTGTGTAATTGTATTTTGTGTGAATTGTATGATTTGTGGTGCTGAGTTATTTTATATTGATGAGTTCGTTTTGTACTATTTTGTGTGTATTTTGTATTTTTACTCTATGTAGTTTGAAAGCCGAGGGCGCCTTTCTTGTCGGAAGGGGGGGAAGCGATACTCACCCCCGCTAACCCCCGCGTAGGATCATATCTAGGATGAGAGAGCGAGGGGGCGTGGCTGGCCAGCGCGCCCCCATCGCCAGTTGTGTGGCTGCCCTGGCCGGATAAAGATGTGTACTATTCTTTCCTTTATTCCGATGGGGACCAGGGCTACTTCTGCGGAGCCATATTACGACTCCCACGTGGTGAAGCTGACCCGTGGCTTGGGCTAGTACTATTTGCGTACTGCGGAGTAGCAAAGAGCTCTCGCTACACCATAGAGCACCGCAAGGCGTTGCGTGAGAAAGAATGAGAGGGAGAGAGAGTGTGTGTTGTAGGTGGAGAGTGGTGAGAGAAACGATGGCGTGGCTCACGAGAGCCATTCTGCCTGAAGGTAGCCATCGGCAGAGTAGGGACGGAGTCGACTCTCGATCGAGACTCGATGTGAGAGAGAGTGTGACTGCGGAGCGTCCAGACGCGTGAGGACCAGAGAGGACTAGAGAGCACGAGGAACAGAAGAGAAGTAGACGTGATGAGAGAGTGTGTCTCACGTGGAGAGTGGGGCTGGGGAGAGAAACGAGAGCATGGCACACCGTGGACCACGTGGGCCACGTGGCACATGCGGCTCACATTTCTCTGACTGTACTGTAGTCATGATGCGGATATGGTTTTTGACAGTGAATAGAGGAACAGTCTGTCCATTTGAAGCTTCTGAACAACACACAAAACAAAACAAATCAACGAAAAGTAACGCGATCACGACAAACTCCAATTTCGAGCGTTTCGAAACACCTTACGTCTTGAAACAGTACGAGTACTCTCCACATTCGAGCCCAATAAGAAAGCGTCTCGATAAACAAATCATCGAACATCAACAAACAACAACAAAATAAAACGCTTGTGATGCGCAATACATATTAAGGTCAGCGACTTTATTCTAAATTGTGAAGCGGGTCAAACTAGTATTTCGAGGAGCAACCTTCGAGACTGAAATAGCTTTGATTTGTTCCATCAATTTCCGGTTAGTACAATCACACTTTATATTTCGTTTGTCGTTTGTATGATGTGTTTTTTTTACGTGTTTTCGAGTAATTTCGGTTTCTTTAATTTGCGAAAGTACGTTTCACAAAATGGTGTAGTATTTGAAGGATTCTTGAGCTGTAATGCCATTCTAGCAACGATTTTATAATTCAATTGTATGTACAGCAAGTTAATATTGGCTAGTGAGTAAGAAAGCAGTACTTGTAACTTGCCAGTAACAAGTAGTGCCTGTTAGAGTAATGAGTGATGGCCGGAGGCGGCGCGGGGCTTTGGTCATGAGCATATGAGGTGTCGTCAAGTGTTGGGATTAAGATACGATGAAGAGAGATACCTGATGAAAGGAAAGAGAGAGTACAGATCAACAATCTCTGCACAATCTGTGTGCCGGGAACTGTCACACGGGGTGTCTGAGAGTCTGGGATAAGTGTACTCTGTCAAGGGAAGAGAGACGGAGAGAGAGAAGAGGGAGGAAGTGACAACAAAGTACAACACACATTGACAATTAGAGGTGAAGTGAAATTTTTGAAGTCATTGAGTGATCTTTTTTTTTTGAAGTCATTGAGTGATCAGTCTTTGGAGTGGGCGTTGTGTGTGATGAAGTGGTACATGCTCAGAAGCACTCTTGCATCATTCGACGTTGCGCGAACCGTCTGAAATGAATGGGGTGAATACAGTCAACACACGAATCTAAATGTGGTCTGAGCTCACAGACGGGAGGAAGTGTATTCATTGTCTGCCTGCTCTGGCTCTCACTCTCACTCACTCAGTCACTATCTTATATGGTGGGATATTAAACGAGAATGAGACAGAGTGTGAGTGTGGGACAAACACAGTGTGGTGGCGTGCCAGATTTCAATTTCTGTATTCAAGTTCTAGAGTGACCAGACACCAGACAGAAATGGTATGAGGGTGTGGTGGTGCACTAGAAAAAATGCTTTCTCACCTGCTCAGTGTCGGTCTAATCACCCTCATCCTAGTGTTTGGAAATGCATGAGCGTAGTCAGTTATAGTGTCGAAGGAGACAGCCCGAGAATGGTGGCGTGTCAGGTTTTACAAGACAGCATGCCTCGAGCTGTTCACCTGCTGAGTGTCTGTCTTCTGGTCCTCTTTCTGGTAGGGGGCGTGGATGAGGTGGATGAGGTGGAGGAGGAGAAGCCGTTCGATGCCGGGTGGCACGACGTGGACGGGATCAGAGTGTAGCTGCAACCAGACACTTATTCCAGGCGAGCACAGCCCACTATCCATCAAACACTGGTGGTCTGGTGGTACGCAATCGTTTTGTGATCTGGCTTTTTCGAAAGTCTAATCTCTATATGTTTCACGAATTGTGCCAGTGGAATGTGACAGCAATTTCTTCTTCACACATAGTGCACGTAACTTCATAACTAATATTAGAAACGGATTAGGGTGTAGCATATCATATACTCCGTTCGAACTTAGCTCCGCATTTTTCGAGCGAAAAACTATCGCGCTCTATCTTGCAATCAAATCAAATCAAATACTTTATTCGGTATCGCTATTCATGATCATATATCTTGCAACGCGATGCCAATTAGAGCACGATTTTTTTTATCTCGGTGTTCGCACTGCACACGTATTCCTGGCGTTCATATTCCCATTCCCATTTCGCTTTCCCTCACACATGACCTCGTGGCGTAATGGTAACACTCACGCTGTGAAGTAGGTTGAACCGTGGTTCGACACTCGCTTTTCACAAAAAGTTTTGCCGAAAAGAAACTATCATTCAACACGATCTTTCTCTAACCACCCTAATTCTCTTCGCAGAAAGAGGCAAATTCGTGTGCGGCCCCACTATATCACACTGTGTTATGTTACTTGTTTTAGGCTTTCGCAGTTCTAGGTTTTGCGGGAGATGGATAAGCGTCATTGCGTATATTCTTGTGACTGACACTTGGAATGCGGGGTGGAGTCCGTCACACAGCCGCTCCTCCTGGAACAGCTCCTCGGCTGGCTTGAGGAAGAAGTCCGAGATCCTGCAAGGCCGAGAAAAGAGAGTAGAGATATCACAAAAAAACTCCACTGACGAGCCGACCTTATACATATCCGTGTATGTGTATTCATGCAAGGGTATATAAAACGCAGGATGAGTATCGACTCGTCACACATGCTCACCCTAATGAAGGTCTCTGCCCACGCGAGCAGCTTCCCGAGCCCCAGCACGATGGTCAGGATGAACGAGGCTGGAGTGGAGAGGAATAGGTCACTCACTCATGTACATAGCTGTGAAAAACTCGGGACGCATGGATTGTGTGGGAGGCTTGTGTATAAGGATGACAGGTTGACAGGTCGTCTGTGTGCTCGCCACAGTCTGCCAACATTTGCAGTCTAAGATTGTGATTAGAGTTTGCACGTCCCCTTAAAGTAATGCGCATATGTTGGAAGCAACGAATTTCAGTAATTGTCGTTTTCATCTTCGAAATTATCATTCGACTACTCACGGTCTCTCCTCTTGCCGCCGCGGTGCGCAAAGTGTCGTCGAGACGACGGCAGGTTGTACTGCAGACACAACGGCTTCTTGTTGAGGAATCTGAAATGGTGGCGGTTGGTAACCTGGTTCTGGTGGTGCTAGGTTGGTTCTTACTGGCGCCATTCTGCGCCATTCTGGCGCCATACGCCGATCGCTGATGTACCCATCTCCTGCACACCGCACACGTTCTTGCCGCGGTAGAGGCTGATCAATCAATACGCAGCGGTAGTATCCGTTCTCTCCCCAATTGGTGCTCCAGCTGTTCTTCACAATCCAATACGGCTTCTTCTTTTTCTCCACACCTGAAAGCAGAGATACTGCACTTTCAAAAAGGATTACTGTATTCACTACCGTAACAACTCATCAAAACATGTGGCATTAAACCTACCATGAACTACCGTATGTAATCTGCAAACCGTATCCGACGATGAGGACTCCGTGGTTAAGCATGAACGGCTCGCAGAATATCTTCCACGGATGGGAGATATCGTGTCGGTAGAACTGGTAATATATTACATCGAATTATTATTATTTCACTACGATTGCTAGTGTCGAATACACTCATCTCCCATTTTTGCAGGCATCAACGCCAACCCCCTCCAGTTCTACCGACACGATATCTCCCATCCGTGGAAGATATTCTGCGAGCTGTTCATGCTTAACCACGGAGTCCTCATCGTCGGATACGGTTTGCAGATTACTGTAATCTATATTTTGCATACGGTAGTTCATGGTAGGTTTAATGCCACATGTTTTGATGAGTTGTTACGGTAGTGAATACAGTAATCCTTTTTGAAAGTGCAGTATCTCTGCTTTCAGGTGTGGAGAAAAAGAAGAAGCCGTATTGGATTGTGAAGAACAGCTGGAGCACCAATTGGGGAGAGAACGGATACTACCGCTGCGTATTGATTGATCAGCCTCTACCGCGGCAAGAACGTGTGCGGTGTGCAGGAGATGGGTACATCAGCGATCGTCAATCCCTGATCAGCTGATTGTTGATTGATATTGATTTATTGATTGATAATAATTACCCCTCATTGACTACTTCTGTATTGGTTTAAAGGAACAGTGGCGACTTATTTCTGCCACAATCTGCCACAACTCCTCATTTTCACACGCGCAAAACATTTGGCGCGAACGGGAATCGAACCAGCGAGCTCGGTGCCACAACGCAGCGCACATGCACTGAGCCATGAAGCAAGTGAAACGCCTTCGATCATTTGCGCGTATGTATCCGAACCCAATTTTTGCGATATTGAAGCTTTGAGCGGTAGGCTAATCGTGATGGGACCAATTTTGAACTCAAATTTTCAGCTGCATTCTTGCCAATGCAGATTTGAAAGTAACGCAGAATCGTCGTTCTTTCGCAAAAAAATACAATTGTGTTAGGTTAATACGATTTTTAATAATACTCAAAGTCAAAAACAAGTCGCCACTGTTCCTTTAATTTACATTTTGATCACCTCTTCCCTACTGACTATACTGTATCATATTCTCTATACGTGTCTTGTATAATCGCCTCTGCATTTCCTCTTTTTGTATTCGATGGTTTTGGAAAAATAAATCTAATCTAAAAGTGTCCGTGC
The DNA here is from genome assembly GCA_963966185.1 of Rhabditoides inermis. Lineage (NCBI taxonomy): Eukaryota > Metazoa > Nematoda > Chromadorea > Rhabditida > Rhabditidae > Rhabditoides > Rhabditoides inermis. The sequence continues at coordinate 197,524 of CAWZYM010000383.1, read as the reverse complement.
AGTGCGTATGTATGTGTTGATAAACACATCATGAAGGCGAGAAATCGGCAAATCAATTTAATCAACAAAAATATGTCATTTATTCGCAAAAATAACAGTGAAATATAAAATATTATATCGTCGATAACGTCGATAACGTCGAACGAGGTGTCGATAACGAATTCTTGTGCAGGTGTGTTGTTTCGAAAGATAATGATGGTCATTTCGTTTTGATCTACGCACGATCAATCAATAAATTGTCTATCCGGAATCGTTATATCTGAATATGACAACACAATCATAATGTCCTTGGTCTGCGCACACACTGACTATTTGTAATAGTAATTGAGTGTGATAATGTGATCATACAAGTGTATTTTTACACTGACGTGATCACAGTGAAAGAAAAGTATGGAAACGTGAATTGATGTTGTGAAATTTGATCAATTGCACGCTCGCAGAGTGGGCGGGATCGGAGGGGCGCAGTGAGGGATCTTGGGAATCAGCAACTGCGATTGGATTACAATCAAACAAGAAATAGATCAGACACAAAGCAGCTGTAAAACAGACAAACTGACGTTCATATCGGCGGTCGTCGTCATATCGTCATATAGGCGATTGCAAAGCGTCGCTGGGAACATCAGGTATAGGAGAGAGAACAGATGCTTCCAGTATTGATCAATGTTTGATTCCGCAGTTTTCAGTTTTGTGGGATATCGTTTGGTGGAGGAATATTAATATAGATTAATTATCGATTATTTGAGAGCCTTTGCGATTGTCGACCACTGATCAGGTGAGTATCGATTATCGATTGCTGATTGATTGATAATGAAATAAACGTGCCTCGCATATCAATTCTGCATTCCTTTGTATTGCTGTGTGCGATCTGGATCGATTGGTGGCCAGCATTGTGTGCTTGGTTTCTCTACAGTCTTTACTACCCGCCGAGATCAGGCAGTCGGGCTCGCCGGCGGCCGGCTTTACAACTCTATCATGCAGTCTTATCGCACCATCTCTCTCTCTCTCTCTCTCTCTCTCTCTCTCTCTCTCTCGCTCTCGCTCTCGCTCTCGCTCTCTCTCTCTCTCTCTCAATCTAATCAGCCAGGACCCAGTGGCAATGACCCGTGGGGGGCGGAGCTGGCGGGCGGGGGCGACAGGCAGAGAGACACACACATACAGATCATATCGCGCCGCCGCGCTCCCCCATCAGTCACTCGCTATCACTTGGCCCGCACGGTCCGGCTGGCGCAGCGCGTGTGCTCGCTTCCCCGCCGCCCACCCTCGCCGGTTCGCTTCCCGCCGGCGGCACGGGGTTTTGCACGTGTCGGTGGTCGGGTTTACTCGCTGGCTCTCGCATGTGTTTTTCGAGGCACGTGAGATCATTGAGTAATCCGGACCAACGGCGTTGCCTCGAGGTGACCCTAGTGTTTTTGAGATTGGTGCTACGGTGGTGATACGTTTTATTGTGTTTGGTGTTTTGAAGGTAGTCATTAAAGGTTGTTGTTACGGTAGCGACACGTTTTGTGTTCAGATAAGTGTTTTGAAGGTGTGTAGTAACACCACTGATAAATGTTTCGTTTTCGTATATTCATAGTGCGATACTTTCGGTATCATTTGACGAAGATACGTTTCCGACCTAGGATACGTTTCGGCCAGATTGACCTCGTTACTCGTCACGTTACGTTAACGCATGTTCAATCCGATCTCGCAGTTTGATCCACCATATTTGATCCACCCGAGAACAGCTTCTATTTGATGTATAGTATATAGTGTACCAGTACATGAAGTGTACTATAAATGGCCACAGAGAGCGGACCAATAACGAGTTGATACGAGTTTGCTTTCTTCATGAAACACTATGATGTGCAATAAAGAACTTTAGAACTTAGGTACGCACAGACAGAGGGCTCAAACCAATCGTTCGTCACTCCGTTACTTATATGACATGCAACCATTTGTGTTCATCTATTATAAACATATGGACTCTGTCTGACCCTGCGTGCCACATGCGCTGATAGTGAATTGTGGCGCTTTTTTATAATGGCGCAATTTTGTAAGCCTGATTGCTTATGATGTAGGATTAGCTTTGGAATGTGTAACGCATTTTGTCGACTGATGATTCTCATATTAATTTATTTCATTTTTTGGACTACGTGAACTGCTATACTACCGAACACACGAAACATGTATGTTTATCTTGTGCTTTTGTGAGTGGTGTTGGCATTTTATCAATTACTTGAAACGAATACCTTCCCATGACAACATAGTACAAGCGAATGAGTTCTCTTTGCACTCACAATCAGCCATTAGCTATCCAACCTCGTTTCCGCTCACAATATCCGGTTTATGCCCTTGGTATACGAGTATACAGTCCCCCCCCACAGCCCCGATTTGATGCACCCGTAAATTCACACCTCAATCTGGACGCACTGCCCGCAGTTTCACTACTGTTATCGATTACTATCTATAACTATGTACCGGGTAATCGTTATGTTTTTTTGCTTTTGTACGTGAAATTTCGTGTTTGTACGCAGTAAAAGTAATACTGCTACTGCGCAGCGAAGTCGTTACAAGTAGTCACTACGACTTTGTCCGCTCTCATTCTCTAATTTTTCTCTCCGACTTCGGTGCTAATGATTATGAATCAAGCAATCAATTTTGAATGTCTGATCGATTTTCAATTCACAATTGTTATTACTTATACTCTAGTCGCAATAACGTTGGATTACCGTTTCAGCCAGGTTGTGTACTGTGAATTGTGCAAGAAAGGAGCAGGTTTGTTTTGATATTTTAGTCAGCTGCAAAGAGATTTTATGCATGTGCTTTTCTTGAATCAGATCCAGACAAACCTCTTCTCTTTACTTACGTACTTTTCGAAAGAGAATGGATGTCCTTTTCTCAAATTTCGAAGAATTTTTTTTTCACATTTGTGAATTACGAAAATAAAACTTACATATTACAAACTCACTAGTCAGAATGTCATGATTGAAAATACAAATAACTTATACAACAATGATACATAGTAATATTCACTGGTTTGAAATTATAAAATAGTTTCTGTGATTCCCGCTTTTTTGAAACTGATAGATCATGTGTTGCCGAACAATGTTGTGTTATATACGAATGTATCTAAATTAGAAACCTTCGAAATAGCTTGGTCGAATCGCTCACGCGTCTGCCGGTCGCTCATTGACGCGCGCTACACACGTTACAAATTTCTATCTTCTTCCCTTCTAAGCAGTTCCATTACCTAGCAAGTTACTAGCTAGTCGAAATAAAATTCTACTACGAAGAAACTAGCCATTCTTCACTAGTTATCATGTAATATCGCGAGTGCATGTACCGTTTAAAGTTTGTTTATCAGCAGTTTCAAGTTATACATACAACCGTCGACCTTGCCAATAAGAGGACTGACCTAAGGCTCTCGAGTACAAATCGCTAGCTGCTTACATGGGGTCCATCGATTGATGCAATGAATTTGGATCAGATCACGTCACAGACTTCCGACTAGAGGCTGACGAAAGTTGTGAAGGTGGTCGTCACTCCACCGTGACTAGCGGTACATCATTGGCCGCCGAGAGGATTGAACTCGGGACCTTCAGCATGATGCGCGCACATCCACTGCGCTAGCCACCCCATATTCTCAAAGAAGTTTCATCATGATGTGGAATAGCTCAAGTGGTAGGGTAAGGGCGTACTGGTACTAACCAGGCGCGTTCGATCTTCATATCTGCCTTGTTTTGCGAATGTTTTGCGAAGTTTGCAAATGAATTCGAATGTTGCTTTTGGAATCATCTATGTATATGCACATCATATATCATCATATAAAACGTATCATATAAAACAGACTTCATTAGATTCTGAGCCACTGAAACCTCGGTCATAAATTGTAATTGCAGAGCCGAGTGCGTTAAACTGATCTTCCTTAATATTTATGTTAATGGCAGTATTACTGTTAGAATTGAGAAGTTGTGGCACAGAGATCAAAGCAGCCTCACCCGCACTGCTCTGCTCTTCCGCTATTCGCACGTTCTTTAACTGCCGAGCGCTCTCACTCGCCCTCTCCTCACCGATCGATCGATTTGATTTCTGCCCATTCTGGCTCGCACGAAAAAGAGAGAGCGCGCAAAGAGAGTGCGCAAGTGAGAGAATCAGAGGTCAGAGAGAGAAAGAGAGTGGCTGATCGAAAAGCGGGGCATGCTCGGCTGGAAGAAGAGAGAGCGCGCAGAGAGCGTACGCTCGTGAGAGAGCCAAAAGGCCGGGATGTGAGAGTGGCTGAGCGAAAGGCGGGGCATGAGCGTTCGGCCAATCAGATTGCACTGACAGTGGGCCGAGCGACCAATGAGCGCAGAGTGCAGTGGGCGGGGCTTACGTGATGCACACCGTCGTCGTCGTCGTCGTCGTCGTAAACACGTTTAGTGGCAGAATGAGCGAAAAGTTGTTTTGGATATTTTGGAAGCCGCAACCGATATTTTTTTTCTTGTATCATACTCATAAGTCTTGTCAAATGATATTCTCACAAAAAAAAACACATACTATGGAACATATCGTATTGGGATAGAGGAAATTGAGTATGCCTTGGGGGTGACGCGCTGCGCGCGTCAAAGATCAAGACAAACGGGCGGCGCTGCGCGCCGCCCTCAATGATCACACTGATCTCTCTCCGTTTCCCTCTCTCTTCCTCTCTCTCTCTCTCTCTCTCTCTCTCTCTCTCTCTCTCTCTCTCTCCTTCTCTATCCCCTATCATTACCGATTATATTACGGTGTCAGCGTGATGACAATATTGATAATTGTTGACACCCCACACGTACTATTTTGAATATTTCTATTATCGGTAGTTCTCACGTCTCTATTTTCCACTCGACATGCATTTGGAAGCCATAGTTGCGTAGTTCTCAAGGATTCGCTATTTTCTTCGTTGTCTATCGTATAAAAAATTCTGACGTGATGGAAGCTGGAAAAAAAGACACGCGTAGAGATGCATTCCTCCGATTAAATTTTAATCATCCAATACACAGACACGTTCATATGCGATATCGTTTCTTATAACGCGCTTTGTGTTTGAGTTTTGTGAGCGGCGATGCCCAAAAGTCTTTCACGGCGGGCTCTCACGCTTGAGGAGCCTTTCTTAGCGGGATCCCACGCTATATGGGAAGATCGTATCGTACGTATCGTATCGTATCGTACGTATCGTATCGTATCGTACGTATCGTACGTATGCTTCGCGGTCTCTTATGGCCACTTATCACTATCAATTCTTCCGACGGTCGCTCACTGCTTCAGGCCTTACTGATTCAATATTCCATGTTTGCCAATCTTCACTTACGACTTACGATTCACGCAATATAGTCTCATTGTGAAGCTTCGAAATTTAAAAAAAAATCGAAATTTGAATGTTTGATTCTTATTTGATCTTCGCAACGTGAATGGCGCTAATCCCGGCCCGAAATTCTTGCGCTCCGCCGGCCTAAACATCGCCTGAGGGCATTGATTACCGCCCCTCCGCTGCGTCTCTGCCATCCCTCTCTCACTCTGCCATCCTGCACTCTCGCCACTTGCCCAAAAGCATGCGCGAGCCGATTACACTACGGAATGAATATATGGAGTGTCTCGCTCTCTCCCTCTCCCTCTGCACATTTGCATACTCACCCCGTGTTTACATCATTACAGCGAGGTGGCAGCTAATTTGCATATTGCGGCAGTTGCGTGACGAGAGAGGGATGCGTCTTCATTGTGCCAGTCATATCTCGACGGGACGGTTGTTCATGGTGTTATTTGCTGCCGTTTTTTCTTTTTCTTTTTCTTTTTCATTTACATTTCTTTTTTATTGTTGCGACGCCTGCTTCTTCAAATTTTTCTTTCCAGATATCCTTCTACTTTCCTCCGTATTCATCTTTCACTGTTTCTTTTTGCAGCCGATTACCCCTCCATTCGCCCTCTCTTTCATTCGATTGTGAACCGTTTTCGCCCCCCCCCCCTCGTCTTCCTTTTTTCCGTCTTCTTTTCTGAATGGCTCACTCGCGATCCTTTCTTGCACTTTCACTTCATGATTAGCATATTCATGACGCCCATACGCGTTTTTGTTATCAATCGTCTTTCATTGTTTTTTGTGCTTTGATGTACATCATATTCTAGGTTGTCCTTCTGACGCCTCGCCTCGCCTTTCTTCTAATGGCGTGGCCAGTGAAATCGGTGGCAGCTGTCGCGTTGTTAATATGGTGGGTTTTTGTTTACTTGTTTGTTCACATGTTTGTTCACTTGTTTACTGACGTTCTACACTTGTTTTCAGGTTCTCCGTGCTTCTCTACGTCTCTTCATCTCTCTACTCTGTCCAAGGCAATCAGCGAGGTTAGTTCATTATCACGCTTGTTGTGCATTTGGAGTGTGTGAACTGTATTTCTCACTATGCACGATTCATATCGATTACAATGTAGTATTCGCCATTCACGCTACGGAAAGAGGTGCTCGGATTATTTATTGGTACCATTATGGTCAATTATCATAATATGCCCGTTGTGTCTGCAGCCACTCACATTTCGCACTCTCTCGCGCCATGGTCTGCGGGTGTTATGTGAAACGTATGCGTGTTATAGAGGGATTTGCGCAGAGAGAGAGAGAGAGAGAGAGAGAGAGAGAGAGAGAGAGAGAGAGAGAGAGAGAGAGAGAGAGAAAGAGAGAGAGAAAGAGAGAGAAAGAGAGAAAGAGAAGAGGGGGGGGGAGACTGATGAACGTTTACAATTTGTAATCTGCGTAATGGATACGCATATTTGATGTGAGATAGGCTCGCACATTCGCAGTACACAAACGTAATCGCTAATTAAAAAACACTCTTCGGTTTCACATTTACAAACCAATTCATGATTCCATGTCGTGAATGTCGGATGGAATTGGCTAAAAGTGGCTCTTCACGTTAGAAAACCAGGAAATACACATCTGAGTGAGCTACGTCACACATTTACACGTATACTTGCTTGCATGAATCCTTTTAAAGAGTATATCCGGAAAAAAGACACCGAACACCAATTATAGTAAAGCAGATTAATCAACATAGCAATTTTCCAGATTCCTTCCTCGACTGATCGATAAATTGGCAACTGCCATCTCCTCTTTAGACAAACTGCAAAGGCAGAACGAGCAGCTGAAAAAGCTGATCGAGGTGCGTTATTGATGTCGTGGAACGACGAAACGACCTCATTTGAATATGCAAATATCACTCATTCGACTAACGATGCTAACCAGCGAAAGGACGCAACTCGGTGATTATCATGTCTGGCAAACGACGTAAATAGCGGCCGCGTGGCCTCGTCTGGGCATTCTCTCGCCACCGCCTTCTCTGGGCCCCTGCTCCCCTCGGAGTCCCCCTCGACCCTCGTCGCCCGTCCCTCGACCCTCTACGTCCCTCGACGTCCAGAACCAACCCCGATTGCAATCACACTCTGATAAACCATTGTACCTGCTTGTGTACTTGCTGTATGGCCTTGGTGGTACTTCTCTAGTCTGTTTCCGCTTATGGTGCATCGGACCACTTCGGATTACGAACCCGTGGTCAATCAAAAGACAGAGAGACACCCCAAGCCTACAGTAAGCCAGCAGTGAAACGCACATTGAGCAAGCAATCAGAGAAAGTTCTACCTGAGAGAATCTGTTATCGATCGATAATCGATTGATATATCTGTCCTGAGCGACCACACATTCTATTAAGAGAAATCGCATTTTTCTGGCCTCTGCGCCCTATATCTATTAAATATAAAAAAAAATTGGCAACATAATGATATGACATCAATCGATTTCCAATCCGTTTTACCGAAGTTCTCGGACCTAAAGTCGTTCATCGGCTTCTGGGATCTCTTTGAGCCATTCGTGTATAAGCATCCCGATATGGATCCAATCGATAAGATTATCCTTCTGATCAATTCGTGCGAAGATGCGCGTCTCAAGGCAATCCTTCCGAAACGAGCGGAGCAACTCGATGAGGCGGTTAAATACCTCAAAGAGCGATTCTTCCACTCTCCCTCGTACATTCTGCATCTGCAGAAGTTGGTGAGAGCTATGCGACCACTCAACGATACGTGTACCGTGACTGAGCTACGTGAGCGATACGAAGACATTGTCATCATGACAAAGCTCAGTGAACTCAGTATTCCTGGCTCAATCGTCCCTCCCAGAACCTCTGAATTGTTTCGCACTCTCCCACCGCGCATTCAGCGAAAAGTTGCGAAAATAAACTTGACGAAACATGGAAGTGGAATGATCTGGTCGTCTGACGAAGAAATCCAGGGTCATTTGCACACCATCTTGCGAATGGAAGAGTATCTTGCGACAGAACAACATGTGATACCTCAAACGACAAGCGGTACCATCCGCTCTCTCACGACCCACGTCAACGTTGGAGAAGGGGGAAGCGTGCACCACACGAGCGCATGTCTGTTCTGCAGCTCAACCAACCACACGTCTCTAACGTGCGATGTGATCACATCGAAGACAGTCCGCTATCAGATAGCGAAGACGAACACTGCCTGTCTCAAGTGCTACTCGGTCACTCATTCGGCCAAAAACTGCCATATGATACCTGAGAACTGTCGTTATTGCGGAAGAGGCCACAACTCGTCAGATTGTCTGTCCAAGACGCGTCACTATCACTATCACACGAAGAGCATCTGCTTTCGCACTCACGGCACCGTATTCGATCACAAGGAGAACGACACACGACTCAACACCGGCACTCGAAATAGATGGACAAGAAGGAACCCTGTAGGATGGAAGGACCACATGGACAAGGCGTGCAGGATGCAGATGAAGAACCCGATGAAGAACCCGAATCGAGCAATCGTTCCGCTATCGTGCCATCAGACAAACCACTATCCGATTGCTAAAGACTTCGCTAATCAAAATGCATCCAACAAAAAAACCCATATCGATTGAGAAAACATCCGATATTTTCTTGTATTTGTCCGCTAAACAGGACAGCATATTGATCATGTTTCCCATAATAAGTGAGATCCGGGTATGATGTTCCCGATTGTAACTCTGTGTGTTGTTCCCACACACAGAGCCGAGCAGAGAGTCACTATTGTGTTTGAACGGCCTAGGCAAAGTCGGCCTTAGTAGAGCACGTGAAAGACTCGTTGCCCGCCGAGAGGTGGATACCATCGAGTAGACTCTGTTCGCGAATCGGGCAGTCAAATGATCCTTTCTCTTTCCAAAAGCTCTTTTTTTGAGCTAAACATGTTCGATATTATAATACGACCATTCACCAATAGTCGCAAACATACAAGCAATACATGCAATATCGGATTTGCATATTCAAATAGAGCACCAGTCGCAGCGTATACAACTTGTCTTTTTCGCTTGTAAAGGGGGGAGTGTCGTGGAACGACGAAACGACCTCATTTGAATATGCAAATATCACTCATTCGACTAACGATGCTAACCAGCGAAAGGACGCAACTCGGTGATTATCATGTCTGGCAAACGACGTAAATAGCGGCCGCGTGGCCTCGTCTGGGCATTCTCTCGCCACCGCCTTCTCTGGGCCCCTGCTCCCCTCGGAGTCCCCCTCGACCCTCGTCGCCCGTCCCTCGACCCTCTACGTCCCTCGACGTCCAGAACCAACCCCGATTGCAATCACACTCTGATAAACCATTGTGCCTGCTTGTGTACTTGCTGTATGGCCTTGGTGGTACTTCTCTAGTCTGTTTCCGCTTAATTGATTTATTAAATTATGGTTTTTTTCTGATTAAAATGTTTTGACGTTTTCAAAATACATGGTGTGTTACGCATCCTCATTCGTGTACGTTTCACTATCACTTGGTTTGTTCCTTATTAGTTCCGTTTCTGACAAGTTCGTTTTGTTTAGTATCACGCCCAGTTCATCTTCACTGTGTATTATGAAAGCCTAAGGATTAAATTAAATTTAAATTTAGTTTATTACACCACAAGGATGTGTCACACATGAAATGTCTGTGATCAATGACAGTGGCAGCAGTAGAGTACGAGATGGTTCTATAAAACCACGAGTGAGAAGAGGATGATTGCTTGTCTCAGGACAAGCGTCGGGAGCACGCGGAGGCGAGCCGACTGGCACAGAGGAGCCAGCTGGCCGAGGACAGGAGGGAGGTGGGTGGGCCGCGGTAACTGCCATCCACAGATACTGAGGGGAGGTGCTAGGCAATAGGGGGGAGTGGGGGGAAATGCCACTTGTAATAACAGCAAGCTGACCGAGGACGCAAAACATATAACTTATCACATTTTCTTTTCCATTTCTAAAATATGTATTCCTGGTGCCCGGAGCATGGGCTAGGGAAAGAGAGTAGATGAGCGGAGGTTAGTTTCTTAAATATATAAGTTTATCGCATGTATGTTTGATAGAGTATGCAAGAAATTGCGGATGGACACTGGCGAAATAAGTGATAATACGATTGTGTTCAAAGTTAAAAATGGTAAAACTAAAACAAAATGAGCTACTACCGCGCTTTGCTCAAGGGTACTGGCAGAGTGACATATAATACACATTGAATTAAAAGAGACACAAGAAGTGCAGGTGGGACGACGTGTGAAAGACGCCCTGACTCTCCAGTCATGATGCACGAATCCGAGACGACGGGAAACCGCTAGAACCAGCCCTGAAACTGTGTGAGTGTTTGGAATATGTTGGTATTACATTGTATACACCATCAGATTCAAAAGGCAAAACTCGGTGAGTGACTTTGTATATGAATGTGACGTCATTGATAAAACGACTGGACTCGAGAGTTTCAAGTCCCAGCAGGCGGAAACGCTCAGAGTATCCAAGAGATAGGTGACCAGCTCGTTGGCAGATGCGACGGGTAAAGTACCTTTGCACGCCTTCAAGCAGATTCACCAAACGCACGCTAGTTGGGTTCCACAACTCAGTACAATATTCCAACTTGCATCGGAAATATGTAGCATATGCTCTCACTAAGACAGTGAGATTTCGCGTGTGATATGCCCTCAGAAAGTTATTGATCGACCACAGGGCGTTGTTTGCTATACGAGAGATATGAGTGTCAAAGCCAAGACTGTCAGAGATCCATACACCTAAGTCTTTCACGCAGACAGTGGCTTCGAGAGGTGTGCCGCCAGCACAATACACAAAACGCGGATTTCTTTTACCCAAGTGAAGAATGTAGGTTTTAGAGGTTGAAATGGTGAGTCCCCACTTGCGCGACCAATTGTTTACCGCGTCTACTGCAGCCTGGAAGGCGGAGTGCGCCGACACATCAGACGGGTCAAACGAGAAATAGACCTTGAGGTCATCCGCAACACGCAGTGCATACCAGTTGGAAGTGATCTCACTATGTCGTTATAGATGTTAAACAAGAGAGGGTCAAGACAGCTGCCCTGAGGCACACCACAGTTCACTTGCCTGGGGGCAGACAGTGAATCTCCAATAAGAACGTGGGTCGTCCGGTCACACAAAAAGCTCTTGATCCAAGAGAGAGCATTGCCACGGATACCAATAGAGTGAAGTTTGTCCAAAAGCATAGAGTGATTTATGGTATCGAATGCCTTCTTGTAATCAACATAGAGACAATCAACTACTTTTCCATCAGTGAGGTCGCGCGCCCAGTGAGAGTGACACTGCACGAGTTGTGCTGCGGTGGACCGACCTTTACGGAATCCGTACTGGTGACGCGATAGGAGACAATTGTGTTCCAAGAATTCAGTGATCTGAGATACAACAATTCGTTCCAAAACCTTACTGATGGTAGAGGTGAGAGTGATGGGTCTATAGTTAGACACGTCATGGGTAGGACCGCTCTTATGAATCGGCTTGATGTAACCCAGACGCCATATATCTGGAACTGCGCAAACGGACACGGAGTGTTGGAACAGAAGAGATAGTGGAAATGCAATCGTGTCAATCGTATGCTTGATGAAAGTATGAGTGATTCCATCCGGGGATGTATTCACCTTACTCGCCATACCACGTATCACCTTGCAGACAATACTCGGTGAGACGTGAATGTGAGAGAGACAAGCGGCAGAGAGGGAGAGACACTAGCGCGCGTGGATGCAAAAATGAGTACGCCGCCTGCGTGAGAAAGTCGGTCACATCGAAACACAGAGTACACACCACCGAGTTTCAAGACACTACACGAGTCATGCGCATTGAGCCACGATTCTGTCAGGATACAGATGTCGGGCTTGTGGAGGATGAGGAAAGCCTCGAGATCATAGAGTTTGTTGCGAACAGACCTAGCATTCAAAAGAACAATGAGGAAACTGGATATGCTTGTGAGTTTTGAGTCGTGGGAGATATGTGAATTAGAGCAGTTAAGAGAACTCATTCTGGCAGGCTTCATTGGAGTCGAGTCAGCTGGGAGACACGCGGACGGAGTGAGAGGGCAGTCGGGCTGGGCACACGCATCCTACTGCGGGGGAGACTGTGCCGGCTGGCAGGAGGGGTTGGCTGGCTGTGAGAGCGCGGCGACCAGGTCGGACGCCTCGAACACCTCGTCTTCCTCCATAGCCCCAGTCTGTGACTGCTCCACGTCCACGAGATGGTCTGGAACGACTGGTGCAGTATCATTCATATAAGTCGGTATCATTTGTGTTTTTCGAGCATTTTGAGCACTTCGTTTTATTGAGGAAATTCGATGAGTACACCATGAAAATTAAGTTCCATGAAAAAGTTGTAATGCACATTATTGTCAAATCATTGCATTCTAACAAATATGCGAAGAAAATTTAGCACTTTCGATAAGATAGACAATTTTTCATTCTGGAAAACACGTGTTGCGAATTTCGTGATGCAAAAGTTTTTCGAAAAATATGAATGCCGATAAAATTTGCTGCACAAGATCGGCGAATTTGGCGACGGCAGAATTCGCTGATCTTTCGTTGACTCTATTTCAGCGAATTTGGCGACGGCAGAATTCGCTGAACTTTTGTTCCTACATTTCCGCGAATATGGCGAGGACAGAATACGCTGAACTCCAGTGAACAAAAATTCTGCCACCGAGAGGAATCGAACCGGCGACCCCCGTTCACCAACCGTCCATCTTACCAATATACCACCTCCGCTCTCTCTCAGACACTGTGAACTGGAGAATGTGTCCGCGAACATCTATGTAATTGCGAACATCTGTTTAGCTATTCGCATTCCAAAAGGAAGAACACAGTTCTCGCTGTTGCTGGTATATTAAAACTTAGATGTTTTTATATACCATCAACAGTCGTTTGCATACTTATTTTTCAAAATAATGATGGCGCATGTTACACAACGTTTTAGAATCTCTGTGAACGAGCTGCCATGGTGTATTGGTAACATTCACGCTTCGTGATCGAGAGACGACGGTTCGATCCCCTCACCGGCCGAACTTTTGTGAAAGCGAATTTGATCCATCGCTGTTCAGCGAATTTGGCCATCGCTAAATTCGCGGAAAACACACAAAGTTCAGCGAATTCTGCCGTCGCCAAATTCGCCGAAACCATGCCAATGAAGTTCCACGAATTCTGTCATCGCAATATTTGCAGATTTGATGAAGAACTTTTTTTTCTTTGCCCGATATCATTTTGACAACCCAAATTCCCCATCCGAATTTCGCCGATCACATCTTTTGTTAGGTATTTTTTGAATTCTGCTACAATGATGAAGAGGGCGATGAAAGGTCCCGGATATGGTTGAAAGTAGCACTGTAACGATACTCTCGAAAATCACAAATGAGACCGACTTATATTGCTCGCAAGACGCTGCGAGCGGCGGGGTCCAGATTTGGATTGGCTGCGGGGCTGCTTGGGTCCCTTCTGCTGCGCTTCACTGCTGACAGATTGGCGCTTGCTTGCCCTACCGGCAAAAGCGCGGGGATGCGCCAGCATATGCACTTTGCAGTCCCTAACCACTGCAACCACCTTCTTGGCTACTCCATTGCGTCTGCTGGCTTCGGCCTTGGCGGCCTTCTCCTCGGCCAGTTCATCTGAGGTCATGTCTCTCCTGGCAAAGCGGAACTGCTCATCCTTGAGAGTGGAGTAGCGGGCGGCGTTGACACACGAAAGGAAAGTGTCACGCAGCTCCTTCGAAGGCAGCTGCACCTTGATCAGGCGGTGGTGGTCCATGTCTCGGCGGTCGGCGGGGTGTCTCTTGAGCGACACGTCGCCCCTGTTGTACGCATCGCGTATCTCAGTGGAGAAAGCACACTCGATGAGGCGCTTGAGGAAGGCGGCGTCCTCCTGGGAGATCTTGGAGGGGTCCGAACATTCCTTTCTGCCTACGATCACCATGCGCGTGGCTTTATCGCGTATCGAGTCACTATCCGTGTGAATGATGCGAATGACGTCAGCGTATGAGGCGGGAACGGGAGTAAATGTTGCGGGTGCGGGGGTCGCGGGCGCAACCAGAGGGTGGCAACAGGGAGGGGAACTAGCATTGCGCTCTGACTGAATCTCTTTCACTATCTTGCCGAGATGACTGACAGTGTCCGAGATACTACGCATCGCCTGCTGGTTCTCAACGACGAAAGACTGCATGAATTCAATCTGCTTTGCCTGATAGTCAAAGAGAGCGCGCACCCAAGCCGGTGTTTCCGGAGGGAGATCGGGAGGCGGAGGCAGCTTTGTTGAGAAAGAAGGAATACCTGTACCTTGCAGGGCACTTTCTGTATTGGAGGGTGAGTGCGAACCTGTCGCACGTGGTCCCTTATGGCGGCCGATCGATGGAGTTGACCCGGCAGCCAAAGGGAAAATAGGGGAAAAATCACACGCCTGTAGAGGACAGAGGACCACGAAGTGCTTCGTCGCGGTCTAGATAAGCGTATCTGGGAGATGTTCTACTATCTGCACAGCCAGTTCAACAAGGCAGACGTGCCGTTCAAGAACCACACCGAGAACCAGGTGTGTTTTTGCGTCGTTCTCGATTTTTGTTTGCTTTGCCCGACTGTCCGTCTAAATTGTGTCTTTTGAATCGAAACACATCTGTTACTTTTCGTGTTTGTTTTGACTGCGCGCTTAATAGAAAACTTTGATTTTGTGATCACGTGGCCTCTAACACGTGTGTGATCTACATTGAGAAAATCCAAGTAAGGTGTCAGCGATTGTTTTGATTTTATCTATGACCTGCTAGACCATTACACAAAAAACGTGAGCGGTCATGTCAGATTTTAGATTAATTTTTTTTGATGTATGTCTTTGCCTGGCAGTGACTGATGTCTCGGTATATTGTCAGTTCTCGAATCATAAAAAAGCCTTGATCTTGTTTTTTTGTGTTTGTTCACTCGTTTACTCTCTTCTTTTCAGCTCTACTCGCTCCTCGCCTACTCTTTCAGGTTTGGCGACGTTGACGAGGGCGAGAAATGGCGCGTTGACGAGCTGAAGGTATTGACTGATATTGATTAGTTATCGATTGGTTGATTCAACTTCCAGGCGCTCACTGACCGGATTCAGTCAAAAATTACGAGATTCAAAACCCCCAAGACTGCAATACTTCAAAGTGGGTTGTTCTTGTTTACTTATGTACTGCTTACTTTGGGTTGTTCTTGTTTACGTTTGTTCACTTGTTTGTTTACCAGTTTATTTTCAGATCCCTCATCTGCGTGTTAGACAAGGAGTGCGGCTTCGGGTGAGCGTTTTTTTCCAATATTAATTTTACCTTTTGAATACGTTTCACAACCGATTCATGATGCATCAACGAACAATTACATTATTTATCTCACACAACTCCAATAAGACCGAAAATCAATATAATTTTACAAAAATATCAATATAATCGATTTGCTTCGCAGGTGTCAGCTACACCACGTCGCCTACTGCTTTGTGACGGCGTTCGGAGAGGGCCGGGCAATGATCATGCAGGGCGACGGAAAGAGGTAATCGATACGCATTGATTGGTTTATTGATTGATAATCGGAACCTTGCTTTCTTATCCATCCATAGAGGTGATTGCATTGCATTGAATTCAATTTGATTTTAGTTGACTATGGATAGAATATTATTGATATATCTGCCCTGGAACAAACTCTAGGAAGAATGTCCCGTTCAGGAATAAAATGTCATGTGAGACATTTAAAACTGTCTTCTCTGAATAATTATCGATTGATTATCGATTGATTATCGATCGATTCAGATGGCGGTACTCGAAGAAGGGATGGACGGCTGTGTTCCAACCGGTCAGCAAGTGCGGCTACGACGAGGTGTTGAATGTGAGTGGACATCTCTCTCTCTCTCTCTCTCTCTCTCTCTCTCTCTCTCTCTCTCTCTCTCTCTCTTACTTTCTCTCTTTCTCTCTCTCTCTCTCTCCACCTCCTCTCTCTGTTGCTATGTCTCTCTCGGTTTCATGCAAGTGTGTTGACTCACTTTTCTTATAGGGTAGCCCCCATTTTCACGGTACGCGAATTATCGGTGGTCGGCCAGACAGGGGCGAAATGACGAGCTTTTTATGCAAATAGGAGAAATTTAGAGGTTTCACTCCAAAAATACGGCAAAAATGAAAGAAACTGAAAAATCGAAATTTCGATTTCTGTGCGGACACTATCAAAGCACCTTCTCCCTCAAACTGGGTTCTGTAGCATGGGTTTGAAGCGAGTTATTAGGTTTTTTTAGCTTTCACCTATTGAACAGCCTCAAAAATGCGGTTATCGAACGATAACAAGAAAACTATAGCGAAATTCAAAAATCGAAATCTAGAGTTCTATGGGGACTGGGGATCCACACCACATATCCAAAAATTGGAAAGATTCATCAATTCCGTAAAGAGTTATTAGCTCTGGAAGGTGAAGACTTCTGCTTCATTTGACATGCAAAAGACCCTTATTTCCATAAAATGAGACCGCCAAGCGCGCGAATCGCGCGGTCGAATGGTCTTGCGCGGACCGAGAGAGCGGCTGAATGCGATGAAATGATGTCTGCAAAATATGCGGCAAAATGAATGCCGTCCCGTGAACCGGGGGGATACCCTATATCCTTTTTACACTTATCTCTCATAAAGTCCGACTTTTGAAAAATGTAATACCATTTTGTGTGTTTGGGCGGAAACCTTTTTGGCTCGTAAAGATCTTTAGAGACGGAAAGGTTTCTAGATTGCTTGCTTGCCAACAATGATTGGTGGGATTCACTTTATCCTGTTACATTGGTAGGCCTAGACGGCTTCCCATTTGTGTCAAATTCCTTTTATTGAAAGAAATGAGTATCAGGGTTAGGCAGAGTTCAGATTAATAATGTTTAAACCTTTTTGGAAAGGATAAAGTTACAGTGGTTCATGAGTCTAAGAGAGACTCTGACACAAATTCTGCATGTGGTTGCCCTTTGAAAAAAAACTGGGTTTCGCTTCACACTTCAAAGTACCAACGTATGTATATGATTCATAAATGCTTACGTGTGAAATGAAAAAAAGGAAACATTATGAGTAGTGCATGGTCACGACGCAACGACGTTGTTTCACGCGCGATTTTGTCTCGGCGTGTGGCCGTCATTCCATCACGCCACGCTTTTCCCGAAATCACGCCGCGTGAAATGAACGCGCGGCAAAAGTCTCGAATTCGAGAATCCCGAAATAACGCCCGTGGTAGTTGGAGAAATCAGAAAATCCCGAAACAACGCCGCCGCGCGTTCATTCGGGATTGGAGAGATGAAGCGACCGGTGGGCCGTGATGATTGGAAAATTATGCAATTTGTTTCGATAATGCCACATGATTTGTCTCATTTCTCAACCGTCTCATTTATGAGAAAGGCAATGAGGAGGCCGTGCATGGGATGCAGGCGTCTCGAAATGACGCGCGATCCCGAACTAACGCTTTCGCGAATCTCGAATGAGCGGCAGCGTGATATCACGCTTTGCCTGTCAAAAGTCCCGAAACAACGCGCGCCGGTCAGCGCGCGTGGCATGGGCGTGCAATCACGCCGCTCATTTCTCGCATTCGAGAATCCCGAATCAACGCGCCGCGTTGTCTCGTCTCGAAATGACGACGCGCGTGATCGCGCGTTGCGCCGTGACCAGGCACTAATTATGAGGGATAAAGTGCTTCACATCATTGAACGAATTCACTTCTGACATCAGAAAACTGATTTCACATAAATGGGGACCTAACCGTCAGCATTCACGAACTAATTTGCCCTAATCAAATGCAAACTGCCTATATTATGTTCGTATATTGAATCAACAATTTTTTCTCATTAACGGAACAGTGGCGCATTATTTTTGACTTTGGATCATAACTTGACCCATTGGAATGCAAAACAAACGAAAAAAATAACGATTCAAAGCTGTTACCGCGTTACCACACCAATTACCACAGACCGTCCCGTTACCACGCGAAAATAGGCGTTCAAATGTGTGTTTTGGCGGGAAGCCTCATTGTCGATCGATATTGTCGATCGATATTGGGCCGATCGATATTGTGATCGCTTTCGCAAAGAAGTCAGTTCTCGGGAAGGGCAGCGGTCTTTGCGCGTGATGACCCAATGAGCTGCGTGGCGCAGTAGAAAAGACTGTGGGCTATCACTCTCGCAGCCACGGGTTCGATTCCTGTTTGCCACTTTGCCTGAAACATACATGCACCTCGCTGCGTGGTGATTTCGTGCGAATTTGAAAATTTCATTACTACACGGTTCTGATATACGCCTCTGTTCATTTAATTTCCATTACGACATTACGACCTTACAACGTTGACCTCTAACGATCGCCTTATTCAAAACGTGTAGTCCGTAAATTTATCGACTTATCTTGTTTTTAAGTACGAAACACTTTTGTGAAAAATCGATAATTGATTAATCGGTTTTGCAGTCCGAGCCGACGACGTTCTTCTCTCCCGGCTCGACTGCCCGTGTCGTCACACTCGGCATAATAGACGGCCTCACCAACCGACCCGCCCACCTGCCACTCTCATTCCCCAAGGTATACGGTATTTTGAAAGTGGGAGTACGGTAGAGAACTTGTTACCGTAGGAGGTGATTAGGCTACTCTGTTTCCTGATACTGTAGAAGACTGCTTACCGTAGCTTGTGGGTACGGCGCTCCGTTTTTCAAAGACAACTGTTGAGTAATATACATATTCGGTATATAGTTCTATGCTCGCAATAAGTTGCGCGCGGTGGGGTAGATCAGAGAAGGACGGAGAGTCAGCTCTTGGCAATAGCGCGCAAAACAAGAAAGACAAACGGTTATGGCACCGTATTTCGAACTGCAAGCGAGGTAAATCGAAAACTATCGCTCTGGCGCAGAGTATATATCATATTGTGATGGTATGCTAATTAGTTACGTTATAGGGTCTCGAGTCCGAGATGCTCAAGCTACACTCGAACCCGCCTGTGTTCTTCATTAGTCAGGTACAGACTTTGAAGAATACCGCAGTCTCGTGTTTTCGTGGCGAAACCAATCTATCTGGATATTTCGTGGCAGGGCCATTTAAAAAGTTTTTTTCCAGTTCATTTGGTATCTGATGCGCTCTGCCCCGGATCTCGGATCACATTTGGATAACGCGAGGAAGAATGTGCCGTTTGGAAAAAGTGAGTTTTTGTCAGTGGTTTTTTTAAACAGTCGGGATCAATCATACATTCCAATGGTTTGTGGGTGTTTATCGATACATAGTAGAGCTTACAATATTTACAATTCAAGATCCCAACCCCAGGAGAAAAAGAAAACACAAAACACAACACGTGCTTATAAAAAAGATACCTTACTTTATTTGGATAACTTTGCTCTAATAGAGCGTATGAGAAGCAAGCAACTACCAAGCAGTCATGGCCTCAGTTGTGATAGATGTGAATTTCTCTCGAATAAAAAATATCGTGCTAAATGCATAATAGACCCCTCTCTATCTACATACTCGGCTACGTATGAGTAGAAAGGAAAAAAAGTGGTGGAGCGATAGCTCCTAGGAGATGATCCTAGGGAAGTGGATAAGTACAGGGCTAGGATTGGAAATGGATGAAAGATGGGGGGGGGGGGGTATCACCTTCACCCAGTAACTCTAGTGCAGCGCAAACGCCACGAGAGTAGTGACCAGAGCTGTTCCTATCTGGAGAAGCGATCCCGAGTTGCAACCCTCACCACTGCACACATGGCACGTGCCCAGACCGCCCTGCAACGGGGTATTTGCATATCTGTTCTCTCTCTGACTGGAAGAGATAGAGGATAAAAAGAGATCACAGTCAATCAGACACTCACCTGCTGCGCGCAGACGTTGGTGAGTCCGGTGCATGAGATGGGCGGGTTGGCCGGATCGTTGCAGCCCTTGGCCACGTACCGGTCTGAACGGGGACGTGAATAGAATAGGGTGTAGTCGTTTATTGGGTGTCAATTGAAATGTGTAGTAAATTAAATTAAAAAAGATACCTGATCCCTTTCCTTGGCACACGAATTTTAGGCACTGGTTGATGGTTCCCGGACAGACCTGAGTGAGAGAGAAATAAATAGCGAGAAAAAAAGAAAGAAAGAGAGAGAGAGAGAGAGAGAGAGAGAGAGAGAGAGAGAGAGAGAAAAGAGAGAGGAGAGATGTACCTGAGTGGTCATTCCCGGAATGGAGTTGAACACGTTGCAGTTGAGCGCGGCTAAAATATGCCAAATCGTGTAGCGTTGTGTAATCTGGTGAAACACTACACACTACGAAACACAATCAAAAAACGCACAAGCCGCGGCGACGATAGCCGAAAGGGCGACGAGGGTCTGCATAGTGTCTGAAATGAGTTCACATTGTAATAGTGTGTAAAACATATATATGCATGCAACAAGTGATACGTATGCAACAGTAAGTAAACAGCTTGGCGCGAGAGAACAAAGGCAATGCGTGGTTTCTGAGGAGAACACATCAACACTGTTGGTAGCCACGGGCCTTCTTCAGCCGAGATTACGGGAATAACCATGGGAATTTCGGGTCGCTTAGTGACCGGAAAGAGATGCCACGTGGGCGTTAAGAAAGACGAATATCAAAACCTTTACGAAAGCTGAATGCACGCGTATCTTAGAAGAACAATAGTAAAAAATACTGAAATGTAGGTCTGGGGGAAAAAACATAATTACGAAAGAGGAATATCAAAAGTAGGGCCGGGTTGGCCAAGTGGATAGCGTCACAGCTTGCTAAGTGAACGGTCGCTGGTTCGATTCCCCTCGCGGGCAATGGTTCTACCGAATTCCACTACCTCCCGGTGGGCCGCGTGAACCCACTCTCACTCTCTGAGAGCCCTACCATCGGCGGCGGCAGTCTTTCAAGATCTTCTACCACGCCTCGCATCCGGAACTGGTCACTTCGCGATGTTCACGCCCATCTACCATGAACAGTCAGGACTCGCGCCGCACTGTTCCAGCCAAGGAGCCCCAATACCCCACTGTAGGATTGTGTGTGCTTCCAGATAACCCATCATGCTACCATTGTATGTACATGTCGGAATCAGGCTGATAAACAAACAATATCAAAAGTGAATACATTCTACGTCTACATTATCTATGCGACAATCTCAGTTAACAAGTAAGATGAGTGATTAAAGATAAAGATTAAGTGATTAAGACGCGCGTTCCTGGATGTTGCATGGATACCACATCGAAATGAGTGAACAGCGACGAAATGAACCTCGGATTATGGAAGAAGCCAGATTACCTAGCCGTTCAATATCTCGTGTATAGAAGAGAATCGTTAAAGTGACAGAATGCAGATTCGAATCTGACCGAAGCGAGTCTAAAAAGCAGTTATATAGAGGAAATTAGGCTTGGAATCATGTGGCAACCTGCAGTGAAAAGATGTGTATGTACCTATTCATTCTATGCTTCAAGGGACATCGTACTGGGCAAGCAAAATATACTTCACAGTAAAATGTGTGCAATAATTACGTCACATTTAATATGCAAATTGCAGGTCCGATCGTCGGTCTGCAGATTCGACGGACTGACAAGATAGGGACGGAAGCGGCATTTCATTCAGTGGAGGAGTACATGGAGTGGACCGAGATATGGTTCCAAGTACAGGACAGAAAGAGGTGCGTGGGGATTCAGGATATCTGGGATCCAGAATCCAGAGGATCCGGGATGGGTGTGAATCTCACGATTGAGTCATTTCCGCCCTTTTGCTCAATTGAAACACTTCTATACAGACCAATTTTTTTAAAATTAGAACGTGCTTTTAAAAGATAATGTTTTTCGATACTTGAAGCAACACAACATGCATAATGTATGGAAAATCGAAAGATGTGATAGACTATGGAGTAGTATGTGAATAAATGACTAGAATGCAAGAATGGGAAGACCCTGATAGCTCGGCATCCAGCTGTCTGATGAGTATTGTCAATATAGTCGGATGGGATCCTATGTGCCATCCGTGACATTTCACATGTTGTGCAGTTTTGTGCAACACAACATGTATGTCATCAAATATCCAAAACGCTTCCATTAGTAGGAATCGAACCCGTGAGCAGCACGCAGCGATTGTGCGCTGGCGGCGTGGTTAAGAGATCGAAGAGAGAGCCCATCTAGCTCCACTGTCCTCTTCAGTGTACAATGATGAGAGATAACGCGCAAACATATCTACGAAATTTAATGATCTCAGTATGAGCCTCAATGGCGCAGTGGTAGAGCGCGCCGTCAGCGCGCGATCGTTGCGAGTTGCCCAAGGGTTCTATTACCTCTCACAAAGCGTTTTGGATATTTGAAGACATACACGTTGTGTTGAACGAAACTGCACAACATGTGAAATGTCACGGATGGCATGGAGGATCCGATCCGACTAGTAATTCTCATGCAGAGCTTCCCTTTACGGGTTCTATACGACATTCACAATGCACATCAATCGATACAGCGCCAATCGATAAATAAACCAATTTATCCAATTCTCGAAATAAACCAAAAAAATAAACCGATCGATAAACCAATTACCGATCGATCAATCAATAATAAATGTTTGGAGCGGGAAGAAGCTGCCGCGTCGCGTGTTCATCGCATCCGACGACCCTTCCGTGATTCCGGAAGCCAGGAAGAAGTGAGTTTATTTTGTTGTCTGTTTTCTTTTATTGTCCACTTGTGGCTTTTCTCTTTTCTCTAAACGAAATTCAAAGGGATTCAGTCGTAAGTAGTGATAAGACACAGGTTGAGAGACGTTAAGGAATGTGTGTTTGATGGGTGATTTGATGAAGCTGTGATTGTGCAGGTACCCTGTGTACGAGGTATTCGGAGACGAGCAGACAGCCACTGGCGCACAGCTGCAGACACGCTACACCGACAGCAGCCTATACGGGGTGCGACCACTCTCTCTCTCTCTCTCTCTCTCTCTCTCTCTCTCTCTCTCTCTCTCTTTCTCCTCTTTCTCCCTCTCTCTCTCCCTCTATTTTCTTCATGATTTATTTGTTTTCAGGTCGTCACAGACATCACTCTCCTCTCCCATTGCGACTACCTCGTCTGCACGTTCAGTAGTCAGGTGATAAATCAATCGATAATCAATCAACGATCGATACGTGTAGGTGTGCCGGATGGGATACGAGCTGATGCAAGTGAGAAGAGGGGATGCTGGGGAGAGATTCCACTCTCTCGATGACATATACTACTATGGCGGCCAGCACGGTGGGTGGTCCTTGTGTCTCACTGTCTCTGCTCTCTCTCTCTCTCTCTCTCTCTCTCTCTCTCTATATATATATATATATATATATATATATATATGGCCTAAGTGGGCGGAGCTTACCCTATTGACTTCAGCCCACGAGCAAACGGCCATCGAAGCGCACAAGCCCGAGAGTCCCGGAGAGATTGAGCTGCAGGTGGGTTTACAAATCGAATCCGAAATTTAAAAAAAAAGGATTATGATACGCATAAGAACCTGAATTAAAAGTTCTCGCACTCCTATTCATAGAGAACCTTTGTCTTGCGACCCCATACCACTTAACCAATTGCTCGATTGTTTGCGTGTTTCTCCATTGCGCGCGATTCCATATATAACGATTCCGGATAAACGATTGATTGATTGATTGCGTGTTTATTGATTTATCAATTTTCAGGTGGGCGATGACGTGGGAATAGCGGGAAACCACTGGGACGGATATTCGAAGGGAACGAATAGAAGGACAGGAGAGACGGGAGTCTATCCTAGCTATAAGGTAGGGAGGAAGGAAAGGGAGAGAAAGATAGAGGGAGAGAGAGAGAACAACTCTCTACTTTCAGGTGGTCGAAAAGTGGCGCATCGTCGACTTCTCGTTGTTGCAATAGAGCCTCGCCCTTTCCATGACACATCGCTTTATTAATTGATTTCTAGTCGTCAATTCTTACCGTTTCTCTTATGGGTCGATATCACTCTGTGATGATTGTTTTGCATCGTCTTGTCACTGTCTTTTTATATCATGCAGAGAGAACTTTGAGTTTTACTATATCATTGGTTCAAGTGTGCAATTGCTCACAAACGAGTCACACATTTACTCTATTCTTGCAATCGCTAGTCCCTCGTTTTATCATCGTGGTGTTTTTTTGTTGATAATAAACATGTTTCAATTATATCGGTTTTTGATTGGCATTGTATTCATTTGTGACACTACGAATTGCATGTGATGGCGCGCGATAATGAGTCGTCGAGTAGGCGGGGCTTGGCAGAGGGTGGCACGAACCCGGCGTGAGTCACGCGCAGTGGGGAAGTAAGCTGCGATGGTGCATGGCTCGAAAACCTTAAAGGTAGTGTACCCTCTGAATCATAAATTTAAAATTATCACGGATGTATTATGTCTTTTAGAAATACTTTCATGCCGTTTGTGGTTGTTTGTGATGAAAAATAATGAAACTAAAATTTATCAAAAATTTATCTAAATCCAGCATAATACGCATATTTACGCAAACGATATGAGTTATGATTTTTTTTAACAAACTTACTGCGTTTAGCAGATCATTTTTCTATTAGCTGTTCCCGCCAAATTCGTAAAAGAAACACATATTAAAAAGGTTATCCAAAATAAGAATCACATAAGAAACAATATAAACACATGGAAATAAATTATGTCCTAAAATATGTCCTAAAATACAATTCACAAATAAGGTAACCAGTTATGCAACAAATCTGAATTGTATAACTATGAAAGAAGGAAGTGCTAATTGTCAATCGAAAAACCTAATTTACCTTATTGAATGTAACATTTGTAATGTGCAATATGTTGGAGAAACAACTAGAACACTGAAAATAAGAATGGGAGAACACAGAACATCAATTAAATACAATAAATATCACACATATCTTTGTAAGCACTTTCAAACGAGCGATCATTGCAGCGAAGATTTCAGAATCACTATTCTGGACAATTTACCGGAAAATTCTCAGAAGACTATTTTATTGGATAAAGAAGTGCAATGGATAAGAATGCTTAATACTGCATATCCGTACGGTCTGAATGATCAAATAAAAGGATTCGGTAATATATCTGAAATCAACACCACAGATTGTAAAATTAAAAGTCAGCCTTACAATTGTTTAAAGTTAGAACTACCTAAAAAGAGTAATAGAGGAAAGAAACGAAGATCAATAAAACTCCACCAAAATAACAACACAGTCGATAATGTAATAGATTCTATAAGAAATCTTGAATCTAAAAAGTTATACGATTATCAAAGAAAACTTAATAAACACATTCTAAAACAGCTCACTAATTATATGATTAATAGTGACGATTATCAGACGCTAGATAAAACAATGAAATTAAAAATATTTGGAATTGTTTCTAAAGAATTATCAAATAAAAACTGTGAACAAACGAAACCTAAATTTCATAATCTAACTCTACAATTTTATGGGAAATTCATGAATGATTTGAACGTTTCGAAAATAATAAATCGAGAATTGCGCAAAACTACAAACACGATCTCATCTGTTAATCAACTATTAGATACAAGAGTAACATATTCATATACTGACTCAACCAGTAGAATTTTGTTTAATTACAACTCATTTTTAAAACACCTATCCAACAACAAAATCAAACAAATATTTAATAAAGAATGCGCCTGCAAACATTATAAGAACTTTATAAACACTCACTACAATCACGTTGTTACCGGTAATTTGAGTATAATTAAAAAACAATAAACTTAGATCAATCTTCGAGAAAGGAACAAAATATAGAGAAGAAACTCAAATTAACTTTCAGACCGTTCTAATAAATCTAACTCAACTAACCTCTAATCATTTAGACAAACTCTCAAAGATTTACACAATCCCATACGATAAACTGAGACTACTAAAGGAAGTAATAAATACAAAGCTTTCTATCAGGCTAGAAAAATTAAAATCCAATATCGAACATGCTAACACGATTATAAGTAATTGCACACAAGAAATAAAGAAACTACACTCTGATTTTGTTATCACGTGTATTGATAAAGCATCCGGAAACTATGCAATCACTTGTAAAAAGTTATATCTAATCACTTTAAACAAAGAACTAGGGTATGATCATGTCAATAATATAGTAAATAACGCAAATGAAACATACGCCATTTACGACAAAGAAATGGAATCGGAAATTGTACTACGACACCTCATAACGACCAAAAACAACAAGTTAACTACAACTACTGATCAACAAGTTCTGCCTAAAGTTTATGCAATCCCTAAGATGCACAAAACCCCAATCAAATTCCGATTCATAACTGGAGCATACAATAGCAGTTTGAAACCGATTTCAATTGAGCTACAAAGAATTTTATCATTCATAAAAACGCACTTTAAAAGATATTGCACTGTAATTTCAGAACGTTTTGGAACAAACATGTACTGGTCAATAAACAATAGTTTGGAAGTCATGCACAAGCTAAAAATGATTCAAAACAGATTGGATATGAAAATATTTACTGCAGATTTTAGTAGCCTATTCACAAATTTGCCTCATTCTATCGTTAAACAAAACCTGTTCGAACTAGTTGAAATATGTTTTAAAAACAGTAAACAAGACTACATCTGTACAACCTATAAAAATGTGTTTTATACAAATAACAGTCAAGAAATCAAATACAACTATTATGATAAAAACGATGTGAAATATCTTATTGAATTTGTTTTGGAAAACAGTTTTGCAAAATACGGAAATAACATTTTCAAACAAATTTCTGGAATTCCGCAAGGAAATAATGCATCACCTATGATAGCTGACCTAACTCTGAGCTTCATGGAGTACAAATTCTGTAAACAAAACATTGAATACCTCAAACATAAACATTTTAATTGCTTCAGATATATGGATGATATTCTAGTCATTTATAAGGAATGCAGCATGATCAACAAAATACAAAATGATATTTACCATAGCTCACTTACTCTAGAACAAACAAATACAGATCCGAATACAACAGTCTTTTTAGATTTGAACATTCATTTAGATAACAACAAGTTCATTACTAAACTTTACAATAAAACTGACGATTACAATTTTCATGTTGTTTGTTTTCCACATGCAACTAGTAATATATCGTTGAATGTATCATACAATTGTTTACATGGAGAACTATTAAGAATCTTCCGTTGTTGTTCGAAATATGAAGACTTCAAAGAACGTTGCAAGCAACTTTTTGAAACCTATAGTAATAATGCTCATAATCGTTCGCACGTTAAATTACAACTTTCTAAATCAGTTCTCTCTCATAATGTTTTTAAAACCAAATACAATTTGCATGCAAAACGGAATTTTATAGAATTCATCACTCATGTCACTGGCTAGATTGGAGTCCACTTCGGAATGAGTGTACTCTGCTCTCGCAATTCTGATCTACCCTAAACGATCTACTTTTCTCGAAAGTTCTGCCCACTCCGCTTATCAGTCATCTCGAACACTTGCCTCATTCATTCAGTCGCGTTCAATGATAGCAACCTGCCGCTCTCTCCTTACAACTCTAAAAACGTTGTCCGTCCCCCATATTCAAACTTTTTTCCCACCAATATCGTAATATTTCATTGTCTATTATTTTCCCCATATCGAATAATCATAGTGAACACTTTCCATCAACTTCATCTCTGATGAGACTCCGGGTTGATGGAAGGCTCAGGTGGTAATATGCTAGGAGTCGAAACCACTTGATCCAAATTCGCGTTTTCTTTGTGATATCTCAATTGCGTGTTATTGATTGAGGAGGAATGAACAGAAAAGTTTAACTTGTGAACATGAGAGAAAGATAATGAAGTTGTGCGTCCAACTGTGAAATCTCACCAACACGAAATAATGCACGATAATGGAGCCAATCACTGGCACCAATTTTTCTTAGTGGCACTATGAAATTGATATTTCTTAACATGATTTAAATAGATTTTTAATCGTTTCATAATGCAATATTTTGCCATTTTAATTTCGAAAGTGTGCACTATATCCTGGTATGGTCAACTCCACTTTCAAATTCAGAATGAACACTACCTTTAACTCACGAGACTGCCGCAGAAGAGGCGGATTGCAAACGGCGGGGTGTCTGGCGGGAAGACCGCCTCGCAGAATGTTTGAAACGCGTCCTGAGGGGGGCAATATGTGACAGATATTATCATCTTTAAAAAGGACTGGCGTAAAAGCAGAGTTTGTGTTATTGTTTATTTGACGTAATGCAACAAAAGCTCTTACAATATTCTATCAGTCGAAATAGTCAACAAACCTGCTCTTTCTGCATTGAAATGTAGGAGAGCAATTATGTTACAGTGGCGGCCAAAAACGTATCACCTTTTGGTTTTTGCTCTCTAAAACTATTCAAATAAAATATAGAGCTCCCATCGTTCGCACACCGTTTTCTGGACTCCATTCGGACCTAATACCATGTTTCATACTCATCCCCCTTTATTCTCTCGGTTACAGTAGGCGGATTACTGTATTCACAAAATCATCATTTTCTCTTTTTTTAACTTTGAAAAATTCCTGTGACCAAACCACACTTCCAAAAAAGTTCCACCCACCATTTTTGGGTATAACCATCCATTGGGCACCCAAAAACCTCTTTAATTCATATTACATGATTGATTACTTGAACTTAAATAAGCAGTGAAGAAACAACAAAAAAAAATGCAAACCTCTAATTTTAACAAAGCCTAACTATACTATAAAATGATATGATGGTCTAAAACTCTCTCAGTACTTCGTTGGGTGTCCCTTGTTCACGATAACGGCCTGGCAGCGGCGGGGCATCGAATCGATCAGCTTGTGGAGGGTCGCGGCACTAGTCACCCAGTTCAATGTAAGCCGCACTACGGTATCTAACGTGCCCAAAAAGTACTCCGACCCGACGCTCACGATATCTCTCTCCCGAAAAGTTCTGGTCGTCCTAGGACTACTACAAGCACTATGAATCGAAACATTTTCCGGATCACGCGAGAAAACCCGCGGGCGACCGCACCGCGCACGAGATTTTTCTCAATCAATTAGAGATCAATCTTGAAAACGTTCTAAGAGGTTTTCAAAAAAGTGCGGCCCTGGATTCGGCAGACTCATAGGCGGAACTACGTCTTCCAGCAAGACAATGACTCGAACCACTCTTCCAAGCACTTCAAGATCGGTTTATAAAAATGTCCAATTTCGTCATTGCCTCATCTTCTCTTAGAACGTGTTCAACAAGAACAAGTGGAGAGTCATGGAGTGGCCGAGCCAGTCGCTGGACCTCAACCCAGTAGAGCACCTCTGGGAAGAGCTCGATCAATGGATTCGCAAGGTTCGGGTCTAGAAAGCGGACAAGAAGTTCGAGTTTCTCGAACAGGAGTGAAAAAAGATCGATCTCGCGACCCTCCACAAGCTGATCGATTCGATGCCCCGCCGCTGTCAGGCCGTTATCGTGAACAAAGGACACCTAACGAAGTACTGAGAGAGTTTTAGACCATCATATCATTTTATAGTATAGTTAGGCTTTGTTAAAATTAGAGGTTTGCATTTTTTGTTGTTGTTTATTTACTGCTTATTTAAGTTCAAGTAATCAATCATGTAATATGAAATCAAGGTGTTTTTGGATGCCCAAAGATAAAAACGATCGCTTTGGTTATTAGCATGAATTTGCGTAGATGACGAGTGTTGTTGATGTGATATGTTTACTTGCAGGTTTGGAGTCTAGCTGATTATCCGCTCTGGATGCTCCTGCCTGCCCGTCACGCACTCTGCGGGACGAGCTTTAGGAGCTGATCCCGCACACCGGCTGATGTCTTTCCTCCGAGAGGTCCCTTCGTAGTTCGAGGTCATCTGTGCGGGCCTGGAGCGCGTGTCAGCGCGTCGCCTCGCGCTGTGTACAAAGCCATGCGCCTTATCGATAGCTTCCGTTGACCTGGTCGGCTGGTATTTGTATTTCCAGCAATGTTTTTTTTGAGAACAGACTGATGAGAAACTTAAGAAAATTTGACAAAGATATTTCAATGGCGACGAAATCACGAAATCACGCGTAAACAATGGCGAAATACGTGTACAAATAAATAATTTGTTAGTAAAAAATCAACCATAATTGACGTAATAATCACATGTAAAATTGATCATCTCTCAGTAAGTTGTTGACTCGTTGATGTTGTTGTCGCGGACGACATTGTACTGCCACTTTCCAGTCAGTTCCTTGGTCTGCATGTGAGTGAGCCCAGAGAAGATCTGAAAAAAAAGAT
Source organism: Rhabditoides inermis (assembly GCA_963966185.1). Classification (NCBI taxonomy): domain Eukaryota; kingdom Metazoa; phylum Nematoda; class Chromadorea; order Rhabditida; family Rhabditidae; genus Rhabditoides; species Rhabditoides inermis. The sequence continues at coordinate 167,046 of CAWZYM010000383.1, read as the reverse complement.
GTTAGCATGTTGTTATTTCTAGAAGATGATCTAACGTTCAAAAGAAAAAAAATGCAGCAGAATAAAGAAAGGAACAGAAAGAATAACACACGTAAATAGAGTGTGAGAGAGAGGGGGGGGGGAGAGAAAGATGTGCCTTCCTCACCTTGTGTCCGTTGCTCCTTGGCACGAGACTCGTCGGCCGGCCCCACGCACTGTCCTGTCCTCCAATCAGCTCGTCGTCTGGAAAAAATAAAAACAATCAAGATTATTACTCTATTTTAACATCAAGGATTCACGTTCAAAACGATAACAAAAGTATAAGAGAGTTTTGTTTTGAACGCATGAGTAAATAAAGCCCACCCTTACTCCACATGCTGTACACGTTCTGTCCCTCGCGGGTCGGGTCCTACAATCATTCCATTCAATGTCCGTTTGTATCCTATTCCCCGCATTTCGTGTGGTAGTGTGAGGAAACTCGTGTTCTTCAAGGTACTGCCAAGTTGACACCACTTACCGGCATATCAACCCATTCAAAATATACGACCAACTTTCGTTGATATGAGTAACTTTTTATTATTATTTTTAGGTGATTTCGTTTTTTTTAAGTGTAACGATTTCCTTTGGCGATTCCAAATATCTATTTGATTGATTCAATTGATGCGAGATAGAGAGAGAAAGATAGAAAATTATATATATAGAGAGAACTATCTAGATGATGTGCAAGGTAAACCTCATACCTGGTTGATGTGCATGAGGTAGTTGCTGTAGAGTGGTCCGTCGCACTGGAATGGCAAAGGGTCCATCGCACAGACGAGTGAGTTCATCCCACACACGTCGCCCGGCCAGAAACCGTTCTGGAAAAGATAAATAATAAAGAATAATAAATATAAAAAAAGATGAAAGAAAAGATAGGAAAAAAAGGATGAAAGAATGCGTAGCAATCGAACTAACTTAAACTTTAGTCCCTCTAATAAACATTAATTCATTATAACAAAACTAACATAAAGCACATTCTGACACGACTGTTAAAATGACGTCTGCGTCTGCGCTCTTTGCAAAGTCTGCGCTCTCTCTCTCTCTCTCTCTCTCTCTCTCTCTCTCTTTCTCTTTCTCTTTCTCTCTTATCGTTTCTATCAACCCGATTTTTAGTAACATGAACTCGTAACAAATGCAGAACTATTAGTTTCAATTGTTTAATTTCATCATGATTCAACCGTCAGCAAGGATGAATTATGACAAGGCTAGTGATTTTTTGTTTTATGTTTGTCGTGAAACGTATTCGACCAACAACTTGTTTAAAGGTACACTGGCAACTTATTTTGGACTCGAAATGTTTGAAAGAATCATATTAACCCAAATCCTAATCGATTTGTGACAAAGAACAACGATTATCCGTTGCTTTCAAATGTCGCAACTCGCTGTTGCAACATTTTATTTCAAACTCAAAATTGGTCTCGCCACGACTTACATTCCGTTGAACTCTTCAATACTGCAGAAATGGCGAGAGAACACGTAATCCCAGACAAAAGAAGCTCGTTCGTTTAATAGGTGGCTCAATGCGTGTGTGCGCTGTAGTGGCACAGACCTTCTCCGGTTCGAATCCTGTCTACGGCAAATGTTTTGCATGAGTGGTAACGCGCGTTCAAGAGAGCTAGTTGCAGAATTAAGTCGCCACTGTTCCTTTAAATAGGAAATACAAACGAAAGGTCATGTTTTTGACAAGCACATCGCTACAACTGCTCTTCGAGAAACGTATCATACACAGTTAAGTAACCTTAAAAACAACTAATGTATCTATTTGAAACTCACAATACTGTTGCACGTATTATACATCGTCGCCATGTAGCCCTGAAATACGTACGTGAAGCATTGAAATATAATACAATGTTTTATTTATGAAATAAATGAAATCGATCTATTATGTTTTTAAAAACCTGGCAGCTGCACAGTCCGAAGTTGCCGCCGGAAATTCCCAGAAACACGTCAACCGGAAAAAAAGATTAGTCATACTTCATTTTCACGATCGCCAGTTATTCTATAACAACTTACCGTATTCCGTATCATATCGTCTTCTCTTCAGCCGTATGAAAGAACGTTTTTGTTCAGTTAGGTTTTTTTGTTGATTGTATAGGTATAGGTGACAACATTGATGGCGATACGGCCGATACGGTAACAGGTTGAAAAACATTAGTTTAGACTTGTCATACAACTACACACCTTTTTCGTCAAAGGCGTGCCAAGGTCGCAGTCGTCGCCTGAAATGAAATCATGAGTCAATTGTCGACTACAAAAAGCATGACTGCAACCCACATTAGAGGCTGTCAATCTAGCAAGTTAACAGAACGGACGTAAACGTGAAACACAATCAGAAGAATTATTGACTGATCGTGTCTTGTCTAGTTGACCGTTGACTATCGGACAACATTCGATGGCTTTCAATTGATAGTAGGAACGGAAAATGTGTGAAAGTATATGTATCGTTATGCGTATGAACCCAACCGCTATCAACCTCGGTTGATTACAGAACAATATGAAACAATAATAACAATAATCATCAAAGTCCGCAATGTGTCACCCACCCTTGACAGGCCCTCCCTTGACCACCTTTCGTGCCAGAGTCACGCCCATAGAGTGAGAGACGAGGCTGCAACCACATATAGATTACAATTTACCTGCTTTCAATGATACGTTTCATCTAGATAATATTTATGGAATGGAAATATTGATGTCATGTATGATCTCTCTCTCTCTCTCTCTCTCTCTCTCTCTCTCTTTCATAAAAAGTTGATAACCATGAAACTACAATTGTGAATCACAACCTCTGATCCTCCACCGATCTCTCTCTCTCTCTCTCTCTCTCTCTCTCTCTCTCTCTTTCATAAAAAGTTGATAACCATGAAATTACCATTGTGAATCACAACCTCTGACTCCCACCGATCTCTCTCTCTCTCTCTCTCTCTCTCTCTCTCTCTCTCTCTCTCTCTCTCTTCTCACCTCACATTCTTCGCTCCCGTATATTTCAGCACAGCCTCCACGAATCGCCTCAACGGCTGAAGTATTTGACACGTGTGCGCGCTACAATCAATCGATAATCCAGGAATTTGATGGAATAAATCTATAAGAATCATTTGATTATACACATACATAACATGATGAAACGATAATGCAGAAAAATCGAAGTGTGCGGTAAAGCAAATGAGAAGACTGTTAGGAAAATGCGATTAAAACTATAACTCTCTACCGTGTGTTTGCGTTGAGAGGGTTGTTGTCTCCCCAGCTTGTTGCATACAGTTCAGACGAAGAGTAGCCCTGTGTCAATGTGGGTATATTGATTTATCGATCTGTATTCGTTCTCAATAACAAGCACGCTGCATAAATGCGCACAATAATCGTGATAGTGATACGGATACGTTTCAAAGAATGTGTAAAACACAAACTATTTGTTACACGATAATATTTTCTCGTCTCAGAATCAGTGTTGTATAACGATTAAACCGCGATCAGTTTATATAACAAATCGTTTTATCAGGGATTAGAAGCATTAGAAGGAGACAGGCGACTCCAAACACCAAATTGAAACAAACGAGTTTTCATTACAATTACACCTTGCTAGTAAAAATACCAATAAAATTCTTATATTTCTGATTTGCACGTTAGGTTTTGAAACTACTGTTTAAAATGTAAAAAAGACTAGAAATGGAGAAACAGAAATAGTACTTTGTAAGAGAAAACAACGCACTCCCAAACAGTACTGTTCCACCCTAATCTTGACATTATACAATGTCACCACACTGTGCGATTTTCAATGTATCTAATCAAACAAATCACAGTTTCATTGACTCCACTCACCATATCCAGAAAGTACCGTATACTCCCATTCCATCCACTCGTATTGTAGACGTCTTCGTGGTACAACGCTGTGTCCGTGTTGCCGTGAATAAAGATGACAGGGGTACGGTTCACCTGGTGATTATCCATTTATGAACCTATCCACATCCACGTGCAGTGAGTAGCCTGCTATATTTGAAATGTATTCTCTGTTTTTTTTTACATTTACAATAAAATATAAATATAAAAACAACTTTTGTATTTCAAATCTTCACTCAAATAGTCAAAATGATCTTGATTGAACTTTAACTCGTATATAAGAGTTGAAACAAAAATATAAATCATTGCAACTTACGGGATCATTGTCGTTCTGTTTCCCTCCAAAACTCCCCTGCGTACCGTATTCGCTGTGCACAAAATTATCAGCCTCGTAGCCGTTTCTAAACCAACATGATGAATGAAATCGATATAATAATTGAATGTATAACATCTAAACCAACATTCAGTATAAGTTTCTTTTTCAATTCTCGTACTCAAGGAACACTACCGATCATTAATGAAAGTAACATTTATGAAAAGTTTGCCACCAATTCAATAATCAATCAAGAACTCGATCAACCCACGTGCTTAGCCATGTTTGGAAATGGTGGCTGAGAGGGCCCGTCGGAGTGTTGACATCGTATTGTAGTGATGAAGAGACGATAGGGAGGAGGGAGAAGAGGAGGATAGACAACATGTACAACACCTGAACAGTTTCATTATCTGTTAAAAAGTATGTACTCGCGTAGAGAGAGTAAGTTTGTCTTGACCCAATCCAACAAAAGCGCATGCATAAAACGTTTACAAATACTAACACAAACCTGCACCTCCCTTTTCCTCTTCTCTCTCTCCACTCTCTCCACTCTCTCTCTCTCTCTCTCTCTCTCTCTCTCTCTCTCTCTAATATTGACGTTATTCATTTGTATTGTTATATTTCATCTGTTTGTGTTCACAGTCCGTTATGCGCAGGTTTGTGTTATGTAATATTTGTGAACGTTTTATGCATGCGCTTTTGTTGGATTGGGTCAAGACAAACTTACTCTCTTTACGCAAGTACTTTTTAACAGATGATACATGTGCTTTTGTTAAAGTTCATAGAAATTTCTTCTCTTACTGATTTCCAAGCTCTGTCGTTCATTAGTACGCACAGAACTACGAGGTGGCACATTTTATGGTGTGACACACATTGTTGCGTGTATATGCAACTGTAATTTCCTTGGTATTGTATAGAAACGATTTTAAACTACACTTTTTCATGCATTTTCGTTCGACGCGGCGTAAGTGCATGTTTGCCCTCTCTGCCGACAGCGTGCTCTCTCGCGTTTTCTCTGCGCGCCCTGCCCGACTCCCGGGAGAGAGAGCTAGCCAGAGTGACGGAACTTCTTTCGGAGAAAAAATACAAAGATGCCGTCAACCAGTGATCTGGCCTACGGAACCGTGCGAATCTAAATAACATCTAACTAACTCTCTAATTTCTAGACACTTCTATTCACAACAACATCAAAACATTAATTATCACAACATTCAAAACACGTTCAACAAATACCGCTATTTTCACTTATTCGTGTATGTTATGTCACGGCAGATAAACATTATTAAATACATTTTTATATCTGTCAATTTGTAAGTTTCAATATGAAAAAAGTGAAAGTAATGAAAAAAAATAGTGAATGTGAGTTCGAAACTATGCCCGGTGGTTTGGTTGGACGGTAAGATTGCTTATCATTCGTGTGTAGTTCTAATCAGGGTTTGTGTATCGAAAGTTTCACTATCACCACGCGTATTCTGTGATATTGCGTCATTGTTCACACGAACTTTGATGTATGAAGTCATTCAACATATAATAATATTCAGAGAGATAGTTCGCCGAGTCACGGTAGAAAATTGATCTACCCTCTATTTTAAAAAGGCAATATACATTTGAGTCGTGAGGAGACCCAAGCGCGCGCATTCCAACGCTAATATCGATCAAAGCAGCCGACACGCGAATCAAAGAGGCCGCGGCACACTCGAGCCTTCCCGCGCTGTCTGACCTCTCTCGCTCGCGACTGAGTTTCGTCAACTGACCCCGGCTGTCAATAGCAGAAACTATCCTCCAGGCGGCGACTATATATAGACTGATCGAGTGAGTTGCTGGTTTCAGGTTCAGTTATCTTGGCATACAAAATTAATAGATGGTGATTCACATTGTTTTGTGTTGTGGGCGGTTTGCCGTTGTTGGTTATTTTATTTATCGTAAAAACTTTATTGCTGATGTCTGGGAAATCTTCGACATGTGATTAGTGATTAAGAAGGCCTACTACTTCCAAGTGTTGTCTGAGAACTACTGGTTTCATGTTCGTGCTTCTTTCCGTTTTTAATTCGAAATACGGAATACTTTGATGACAAATAACAATACTCTGACAATGCATATATATAACTACATAGTAACATAGTGTTATAAAACAAATAACACAATACTGATCAAATGCACTGCATTGAACAAGATTCATTTTCATAAACAGAAATTAAGAGCGAGTATTTAATCTCATATTTTAAGTATGTTGTAAAGTGAGAAGACTGGGACAGGTGTTCACAGTATACAGTCTAAGAGACCGCAGTCTCTGATGAGAGGTGTGAAAAAGAGTGTCTACAGCACTACAGCTTCCACTTGTGAGTCTTGGGATGATTGATGTAGATGACACCCGCGAATGCACATGCACCCTGAATAGAACATAGAGGGAGAGAAAGAAAGAGATAGAAAAAGAGAAAGAGAGAAATAGAGAGAGAGAGAAGGGTGCGTACCGCAGCGACAGCCATGTACGGATTGCGCGTCGCGATCAGCGCCAATAGGAATGCGGCCAGGGCGACGGTGAGAGCGGGGTTCTGTAAATGGGTTTCGGTAGGTTACGGTAGGGTTACGGTAGGAATATTACGGTATAGTACCGTACGTAGGGTGGATTACAGTCATGAAAATGAATTACTATAGATTGGAATAATAAATTCATATCACACACCGCAATCGCCCACTGCTCGATGCCGACTGTGCGGTCGTTGTAGGCGGTGCTTCGAGGGGCGGGGCTTGCGGAACGTGACGACGACGACTGGGTTGACCTGGCCAGCTTGCCCCACATCTTGGACGCCTTCTGCTTGGCCACAGTCGCATAACGATCCATCTTGTCCTGTAAATGCTGAGTCTCTCTGTCCCTATCTCTCCCTCTTTCTGCTTTTTCTCTATTAAATGTCAATGAACCTTGAGTTCCTTGCTTCCGCGGCCTATGACGTCTCTGTCGCTTTCGTCCTAAAGCAGACAGACAATGTGCATTCGGTTATAGGCAAAAAGTGATAGCGAGAAAAAGAGAGAAGGTGGCGTGAGATGGATGAGCAGATGACTCGAGGAAGGAACGTGCCTGTACCCCTTCCGACGACATGTCAGCCGCGTGCCAATAAAGAATCGTGGAAAATGACTCGAAATAATTCAATGACACGACTTTTTTCGTTCACACAGAGATCGCAATATGATCATCCAGTTTTCAAGACAAATAAACTGCCTTCACACTATCACCTCTAGCTCTCACTCGCGATCGATAGCCAATCAATAATCAATCGATAACCAATAGCAATGGGTTTACCCGGCAAAGTATGATCTTAGCACAGATCTACATATTCACAATTCAATTCTCAGTTGCACCACTTGCACGTGTGGATGCAACTATCCAATCAGCAATAGGCAAAGATTATATCAACACTTTATTACACAATTTTAATTAATGACGAAACAATACACAACAATAACAAAGACACACATTTGAAAATCTAATAGCTGGAGGCAATGAGAATAAATGAGCGAGAAAAGGCCGGCACGGTGACATTTCGGCTCGTGAAGTGTCTCTATAAGTACCGACTCAATAAGATTCACCGAACCCACATTCTGAGGATTCCATAATTCTGTACAATACTCGAGTTTTGAAACCAAAGTAGGTTGAATCAGTCATGGTCGAAATCTAAGATGGTCGAGATATGCTCCGAATGTAAAGTAGCAGCCAGAGTGGATTCTGACAACTCAGAGCTGTTCTGATCACTCAGTATGTCGTTGTGGTGTTGTGGTAACGGTCACGGTTTACGGTCCATGCTATGCCGGTTTGAATCCCGCTACGTGCAATCAGTTTTGTCAAGTTCTCGATCGTGAATTTCGATGAATCTTGGTAATTCTAAACGTCCATGTACAACGGTGGATTATAACTCGACTTTTTTCAAAATTTTGTAAGGAAGAACGACGATTCTTCGTTGCTTTCTTCGGTCATAGTCATAGTATTACCGAAAATAAGAAGGAAGATAAACGTTGCGTACTTTTCCAATTTCTGTGATATTTTTTCAATGTTTTTGGAGTTTTCGCATATATTATTCGCTTGTTATTATTATTATTATTATTATTATTATTATTATTATTATTATTATTATTATTATTATTATTATTATTATTATTATTATTATTATTATTATTATTATTATTATTATTATTATTATTATTATTATTATTATTATTATTATTATTATTATTATTATTATTATTATTATTATTATTATTATTATTATTATTATTATTATTATTATTATTATTATTATTATTACTATTATTATTATTATTATTATTATTATTATTATTGTCATTATTATTATTATTTTATAAGGGTATTGGACCGTCTACAAATAAAATCTCTGTGAGCACTCCTCGGTGCACACTACGGTATAAAAAACCTGCTTCTTTGTTTTCCCATAAATTCATATTTTTAAAGAAACAGTGGCGCTATTTTTTGACCCAGGATTGATCCTTGAACCATTTGAATGAAAAACAAACAAAAAAATAACTATAGAAGACCATAACCCCGTAACCAAACGAAAAACCCCAGATGTGGGTTTTTTAATGTTTGAACTGCGCGGGACACGCTTTACGCGTCAGGGTCGTTATGCGTGCCCCGTCAAGGATATCAGCTGATTTCTATTGTAACTGTTTCGGTTTTTTATTCTGTGATTTTATTACTTTATTGTGTTTATTGATTTCGAAACATTTGATAGACTTCATGCAAACGGTTCAGAATGTGTTTGTAGCTTCAAAGCTGCTCAGGTCAACGCAAATCCGTCGTTCATTGAATTTTGACAACTATTCATTGCAATATTCCCGTTGTTGTTAATATTAATCGTGGGTAAGCGTGTTGTTTATTAATTATGTTTATTGATTATGATCGTGATTTCAGTTATGTGGGTGCGTCGGCAAGCAGGGCCGCGCCACGTTCAGTTTGCTTTCCACACGATCATATAGTCGATGTGAGTTCTATGTAGTTCTTTCAATGTTTTAGAATTATTCAACACTACGTTAGTTATACATTGTACGCTACTCGTTCTACGTATTATCGATTTCAAGTTGTAGCCGTGCGTTGCGAAGCGAGCCGTGTGGCGAGCAGTTGCCGCCGCAACCGTCAGCTCAGACACGCTTGTCGTCGTATGATTAAACTGTCAAGTGAGTGTTTTGTAATGTTGTATTATAGCACGTATATTGTCCAATGATGTTATCGCCTTATAAATATAGTTTTAGTCCATGCCTAAAGGGCGTATGTACATCAACGGCCCTCTCAACAGGAAGCAGAAAGGAGCAATAGTGTGAGTATGATCCACATGTTAATAATATTGTGTTAGAAACTGTATTATGACTTTGTTGAGATTGTATACATTGTATTGTTCAGACGTCTACGACAAACCCGCCGCCATCCCGCCCGCGTTAGCAGGAAGAAGAAGAAGGGGAAAACGGACGGGAAGGAGGAAGAAAAGATTGTACAATTATGCAGGTTAATGGGTAGAAACAGGACACTGTTTTACTATCTATGTTTTACTATCTACCTGTTGAAAAATGCACTTCCATTAAGTTAAGAAAAGTGCATTTTTCAACAGGATTTATAGGGTTTGGAATTCACTCCCCCTTCCATAGTAATGTCTGCGAAACATGAAACTGTAAAATCCTTTCTAGAAAGTAATCCCCATTTGTTGCCAGTTTCAAAGATTCGTAGACTGTAGTCAACATTCGATGCTTTCTGTATCATTTTACACTTTTCTCATACCATATGCCATTGCTCATTTGCTGTTTCTCCAATTGTTCACTCCAAATGTACAAATGTATAATAAACTCATTATTATTATAATTAGTAGCAGTTGAGTGCCGTACCAGATCGCATTTGTATCTATTGTGTGTTGTATGGATCGAACTTGTATGGATAGAATCACTGTTGTTCTTATCAGTTAATGAATTGTATGAATTTAGTGTTCCTATTGTCTTCATAAGATAAGTTGTATGAATCTAGACTCGTATCGATTGAGTATTTGTATGGATAGGGATGCCCCACCGTGCAGCAATGCTCGGCATCCCACTGTTTCTCTACCCCCGCTAAGTATGACGATTTATGTGCGTTCTGCGCGCGTATTCTTCCTCGAAGTCACATTTGGTCTGTGTCACACAAGTTATTTTCTAAAACAAAACTTCTGAAACGCCAGTCTTTCACTTCAAAGTAAAAGTATTCGACTACTGATTGTCTCAATTAAGAAAAAAGGACCGAAACGAAATTCCGAAATGATTTAGTTCTAACTGTTTGAAAGTGGCAGATGTGACGCCTCCACAACAACGTTGATTGTTGCAACAGTGAATAAAAAGTTGGAACAACAACAACAACAACAACAACAACAACAACAACAACAACAACAACAACAACAACAACAACAACAACAACAACAACAACAACAAGAATCATATTCATTTATTCATATGAAAATACAAAACCCGTAACAACTTTGCGAGATGAACATTGATCGGTCAATTATGGTGAATTGTAATGTTATGTACGATACAGTTCTGACAAGAAATTTCGACACACATTGGAGAATAGTAAGTAAATGTTCAGTTTGATTCAAATAAAACGGCATTTCAAACAATGCAGTCTCGTTTGTCCTCCGTGAGTAGTTTTATGTTGTCTAGTCCAATGAACTGATTCTGGTGAACTTTACCAGCTATAAAGTAGATCTGAAAAGGTAGGTTAACAAAATACTCTCTCTAACCTCTCTACTATCTTCGTACCCGGTTACCACAGCCCCGCCCCTCTCCCACCTTTCGCTCCCCCTTCATGACCTCCACGTGTTGATGGCGTACCCAGTACTTCCTTTTGTCCACTTCCGGCATAGTATAGGGACAGTAGTCAAAGGAGTCGATGCAAACCTGAGCGAGATGGAGGGAGGGTGAGAGAGAGATAGAGAGAGACATGAGAGAGGGAGGGAAGGGACTCACTCTCAGTTGTGCTCCCCAGCTTCTCACGTAGACATCGAATGACAATATCATATCAGCGGAGAGCTCCACTCTCTCGGATTCGAGAACAAACACCTGAACAGGAGGAATGGGTCAGAACCCGTGACGTCAAAAGTATGATATATTGCCATCCGTGTAAGATATGTGACGTAAACCAACTTTTTGAAGTTTTTTTTTCAAAACCTGACTCTGTTGTATTAGTATTTTCGACAGTCAATCAATTTGTATTCTATTTTTTTCTCACCTCACTCGACATATCCCTGCTGTTCGCGCCAGCATAGAGGAAGCCGACTGGAAAAAGTCTCTCTCTCTCTCTCTCTCTCTCTCTCTCTCTCTCTCTCTCTCTCTCTCTCTCTCTCTCTCTCTCTACTCCTTTTCTTTTTTCTCTCTTTTTCTCTCTTTCTTTCTCTCTCTTTCCCTTTCTCTCTCTCTCTCTCTCTCTCTCTCTCTCTCTTTCTTTCTCTCTCTCTCTCTCTCTCTCTCTTTCTCTCTCTCTCTCTCTCTCTCTCTCTCTCTCTCTTTCTTCCTCTCTCTCTCCCACCCACTTCTCTCATCCCGTTCATCCGCCATCCTGTGTATGCCAGTCAGCTTGTTGCCCACGAACTTCTTCCCTACCTGCCACGGAGATCTGAAGTCCTTGGATACAGTACATATGAATTAATTAATACATATGAATTACAACAGTGTAAACAATAATGAAAAGAGAGGAGAAGAAAGAGAATTACAGAGGGAAAAGAAAAGAGAGAGTGAGTGAGAGAGACAGAAAGCGAGAGAGAGAGAGAGAGAGAGAGAGAGAGAGAGAGAGAGATGCGACCGACGTGCTTCCGATGCCCGCAGTATTCCAGCCGCATGCGTGTCCGTAGTTGAAGTCGCAGAAAAGAGACGTGCACGACTCTTGCAACGCCTGCATTTCATCAGGAAAAAATTGATATCGAATAACCACGAATCAAGTATCAAGATTAGTCATCTTCATTAGAGACATCAGTATTCTTTTTCAGAGGCATTAGTAATCTTCGAGGGAAGACTACATATACTATACATACATGTCACGACACGATGCCCAGCTAACTAATCTCAATTCCTGTTTTCGTAATAATGCATGAATGCATTTCTTGGAAAATGTTTCTATAATTCCAGCTTCCCGCATTGGTCTCAGAAATGATTTATTGAAGATGTGGTGATGTGGACAGCCTCGTGAACTCGTCTCGAATTACAGGCCTATATCTCTAACTTGCTGCATGTCCAAAGTTTTTGAACGCCTCCGTGTAAAGCGAATAACAGATTATCTTTTAAAAGGACTTCCGTAAGAGAAGAGTTTGTGTTACTCAACGTAATGCAACAAAAGCTCATGCATTTTATCAATCGAAATAGTAAACAAACCTGCTCTTTCTGAAATAAAAACTAATGCGAGCGAAGGTTGTATGTCAGGAAATTGATTTCGGTATCCGATCGATTATATATAACTTGTTGAACTATTGGAGCAGGTTTGTGTACTATTTCGATTGATAAAATGCATGAGCTTTTGTTGCATTACGTTGAGTAACACAAACTCTTCTCTTACGGAAGTCCTTTTAAAAGATAATGAATGTACTTTTTTTGGATTTCATATAAATCTATCTACATTAACATCAACCACAAAACATTTTTTAAAAAGAAATCCAACAGTTCACCCACCTTGTTGAGTCCAAAATTGTATAAAATTTGCAAAAAAAGAGTTTAGGTAATGCTGATGGGAAAATTTACAATTCCAATGTCATTTCTATAATAAATCATATATTACAAAAAGATTTGCCACCAGCCGGAACCGAACTCGAGCCATGTATCCCAACGGGCGTAATCGCTAACCACAACACTACTGTGCGCACTGCGGAGAACGCGATCTAAACGATATCAGTGCAATCCACAGGCAGTGCGGATTGTGCACTTCCTGTCTGCTGGGGGCAGCCGGTGCGCGCCACCCCCCCTAGAAAACGATCCGTACACGGGGGATTGCCTGCCCCTCAGGGGGCGCGCGCGCGTATCTCGCTTCCTACAACAGCTAGCGTTACCAAAATCGAAACTCAACCATTTTCTAACATCCTGATAACATCTATCAGCATCACATTGTTCTCGCAAAGATTCTAAGGGACCTTTCGTTCAGTCGCCTTTTGCCGATTCTAGCGCGCGACTAGGGTTAACACAAACCAACCAGCGCTGCCGCGCTGGTTGTAATTTCTTTGAGAAAAATAACGTTCTTTCCCCTAAAAAACAATTTGGTTTTCGCAAAAACAGATCTACAAATGCCCAACTCATTGAATGTCATAGCCATTGGTGTAAATATGTTTCGGCAGGTTTAGTCGTTGACTGCATAATATACTTTAATTTCAAGAACTTTGACACCATAAACCATTCACTTCAGTTTGAAAATTAGATTTCATGGGCATCCGCGGAAACACCCTTGGTTGGATCGAAGAGTTTCTCAAGAACATAAAACAGTCCGTTATGGTTGGTGCCAAGCAATCAAAACCAAGTACTGTTAATTGTGGAGTTCCTCAGGGTTCATGTTTAGGGCCACTACTTTTCAACGCACTCATTGACAACATCTCAGATAATTTACCTGAGAATGTTATATGCGCACTCTATGCAGATGACTTGAAATTGTACTACCGGTTTGACCCTTGTGATACAACTGCTGCGTCAATATTCAAACTAGCTATAAATATCGTAATTGATTGTGCATTCTCTTGGGGGCTACAAATGTTCACGGAGAAAACTCAAATTACAAACACTTATGTACTTTGTATATGGATGTGCCTTACTTAGTCCCTGTTGAAATCGCTAAAGATTTGGGTGTTCTCATGAGCGGATCACTCTTATTCAGAGATCACTACACCCACATTATTCAACAAACTCTTTTGGCCATAAATGATATTTCACAACCTATAAAACTAGGGATATTAACATCTTGGTAACTGCCTACAAAACTTATTTCAGATGCAAATTAGAATACTACACTGAACTATGCAATCCGCAGGATGTATTTTTTGTGAACCTCATTGAAAATGTACAACGTTATGTATTTTACTGTCAGCGTGTCGGTCGCACCCTTTCCTATCCTCAACGCATAAGGCTGCTCAATCTTCAAACACTCGAATATCGCCGTTTTTTAAAGACATCACATATATCCATGAGTTCATTCACTCTAAAACAATTTTGGATTATCAAGGACTTGTCACTATTATCCCAACAAGATGCAGAAACTTAAACGAATTTAAAATTTTAGTACCTGGAATGTCTTACCTTCTGACGTTGTACATATCCGTGACCACACCTTTTTTAAACAACACCTATCCTCCCATGAATTAACGGACTTATGCATCATACAATGAATGTTTCACGCAATGCATGAAACACTTGGAAGCGAAGGAGACATAACGCCTGCTCAAGGTTTTGTACATCGTCATTTCTCACTCACCATCATTTTGCGCTCGCTCTCGAATACGCCCGCTGCGCCTGGAATGATAGGTAGACTATTCAATGCTAGTCACAACCTGTATGTTCTGAGAAGTTCTGTCCTGCCAGTTCACTCTTTGAAGGTTCGAATTCGTTCACGATTTCAGTGAGTGGACTAGAGTGCAGGTTGGTTCACTCACTTGCTCCTTGATCGCTCGTGCTTCCATCCACCTGCACTATCTCCCCCTCCCCTTTCTCTCCTTCTTCTAATCGATTCGGCAACTCTGTGAGTGTACTTGACTGAGACTCGAGAGACGACATAGGAGAGGAAACATTGCGCACGCCACGATCATTTTCCTACAATTAAACACTCACTATTATTGCACTTGTAAGTTTCATAGGTAAGTAGCAAGTTATGTACCTGTTCTACTTGACTGGTAGTGACGAGTGTTGGGAAAGTGCTGGCAGCGAATGCAGAGATGTCTTCTGTGAGGACGTCATCGGGCTCTTGGGTCGGCAACGGACGACCGTCCTCACCCACCTTATGTTATATTGATTAATTGATAAATTAAATATGTATGTAAATACTGATCATGAATGGCATATCGAATGAAAACTTGTTATAATAAAATATGAAAATAAATATGAAATCTAAAAAATATATATTAAACAAATATAATTAATTATGTGGTTTAATATTGATTGATTATCGTTTTTTTTTACCATTTCGCACAGCTGTCCCTCGTATCTGATATTATCGATGAGAGCTAGAGAATCCAGCGAGAGACCGGCGACCTGAGATTGATTGTTGTTTACTTGATAATTGTTACTTCTTTACTAACTGACCTCTATTATGGTAGTTGTTATCCGGGTGATTACTTGTTTGTTTACTTATTCGTTGTTTGTTGTTTTGTTTATTTCTTGATTCACCTCTATCCGGACAATCATCGGCCGATCAGTCTCCGGCAGATCGAAGGAAGGAGTGCGATTGAGGGAGGTCAGTTCCTGGAATTTAAAATTACTCAAATATTTCAATGAATTCGAATGAGGATGCAAACATTGCGTTGTAGTGAAAGTGAAACATAATCTTGATTATGGAATTCATTGAGAGAAAAAGGTGAGTGAAACACGCTTTTCAATCACCACGTAAATATAGTATTAAAATTACCGTGAAAGTTCTCTCTCATTAGCTACATACTAGGTTGTTCCACCTACAAATGAAACAACTGAACCGTCTTCAATTACGTCTACTGGTAAAGAGATAGGCCGCGTCGCGTGTGAAATGTAGGCGCGCTGCGGCTGCGAGAGCCTACTCTCACAATCCGTATGACACTCACCTCGCAGTTGGTGGCCATTCCGTCCCAACCGTGACAGGCTCTGAGGACCACAGACGGAGAGTTGGTCCAGTAGCTGGAAAACACATATGCGGAAGATAATTATGGAAGAAGTGGCCCATCTACACATGTACTAGTCTAAAGTAAGCTCACTTCAATTCCAGTTTACATGATTTTTTCTCATCCGTCCTCGTTTTGTCTTTCTCTCTCCCTCCATCCCTCCCTCTCTCTCTCTCCCCTCTCTCCCTTTGCCCACTCACTCTATGCTCACTCTCCCCTCTCCCAATTGACAGGGTATGATAGTCTCCAGATGAACCGGAAATAGAACGATCTCCCCTCCCGACAGAAGAAAGAACTCGTCTGCAATAATGATTTATTAAAGGCACAGTGGCGCTTAGTTTTGACTTTTGAACATTGCTTGAGCCATATAAACACGAAACAATCAAAGAAAACGCGAAAGAACGGCGTTTCCGCGTTACCTACACGCTTACCAACATGTGCACGTGCGAAGCTTGGTAAGGCGAATTCGAATTTCGCGCCAAAATGCTTATCCTAAAGTTGAGCTCTGTGCGCATCTCATCGATATGAGTTAGACGGTACATACATGTCGTTGTAGTGTTGTGGTAACGCTCACGGTTCACGGTCCAATCTACGCCGGTTCGATTCCCGCTACGTGCAATCAGTTTTGCCAAGTTCTCATAATTGAATTTCGATCAACCTTGGTAACGCTAAACGCCCCTGTGCCTTTAATTTGATTTGTTCAGGTTTTTAAATTTTTTGGGTTGTGAAATTTATGCATCATGGTTTTTTTCGGTTATGAAATTTCTAGCACATCGCACAGAGAGAGAAGGAGAGAGAGGGACGGAAGACGGGGAGAGGTGGAGGGAGGGAGGGAGAGAAAGAGAAAGACGGGCACCCACCAAAGTCGAACTGTCTCCCCGCCCGTCCACTGCAGTCAAACCGTTCTATATCGAAGAACTGCTCGAATTGTGCGCGATGGAACCTGAATGATTTATAATACAATGTTGTAGATAACGAGAATGATGAACAATAAGCAGTCTGTACGAATGCTCACGATCAGTATCACATGAACTATGCCAACATCACGCAGAAATGATGATTGGATGGACGTATGCAAACGACTTGCAAAGTCTTGTAAACTCTATGTGTTTACACAGTGCATGGAACACGAGTTTTGCAAAACAACGGTTTTTAGCTTTTCCTGTTCTGTTCTGACAAATTGCGTGTCGCTATTCGTGTTTGTAGAGAGTGCGTGTGTATACGTACTTGTTTATATCCAGTGCGACGTTGTGCCATGCGCAGTCCTCTGCGTCTCTGTCGAACGAACAAGTGAGACGACCAGACGGCACCTCAACACCTTCCTCTATCCCTATCACAATCACATTTCCATTCTGCTACTCTCAAATACCACTGCTCGAGTTGTGCATGTGAAACCACGTGAAAGCTATTTGCAAGAGATGTACGTTTCACGCAAACTATATCCATCGATTCGCTGTTACGCATCAATTTAGTTTTTTGAATGATGTTGGAATAATGATCGTCGTAAAGACAAGACAATTGGTAATACTTAAAGACGCCTAATCCCTGACAGTATCGGCAGAAGCGAGATTTGTGCCCTGTGCAAGGAATAATCATGCCTGGGACTATCGAGTACGGTATACGCCCTATATATGTTGACGGTTACAAGAAAACTCAACTGTCTATTTCATACGCCATAGCAAACTATACATAAATGGACTCCGAGAAACATGCTTCGATATCGATTCGGACAGGTTCTCTTTTTTTAATCGATACAACAATGTTTATTATGTTTATTGATGCGAGTCGAACGCTGGATCATTTCGTCACTAACAACTTTTCTGTTTCTTATGAGTAATTTTGAGATAATCATTTATATACTGTGGTATGACTGATTTATGAATGTCACAACCTGTTCATCAACTCACCTGTGTTCCAGCGTCAGGGAAGGGACGCAGGGTGGCTGTGGAGCGAATCTCTGCAAGTGGAAGTCACAAGTCACAAGGTGTGATTCTATCATTTATGATGATGACAGGAGGACGCTGATTATTGATTGATTACGCATATCTTCTGTTATGAAGACTACCGGGTCGTTCTTGCCTTTCTTGTTGCAATCAACTCTTTTGAGAAGATAACTTGTGTGTGTACGTTTCTCAGACATATTGAAAGTAGAAAGGGTATACTGGAAACAACGAGACAGAGAGAGAGAGAGAGAGAAAGAGCGAAAGAGAGAGAGAGAGAGAAAGAGAGAGAGAAAGAGAAAGAGAAAGAGAGAGAAAGAGAGAGAAAGAGAGAGAGAGAGAGAGAGAAAGAGAGAGAGAGAGAGAGAGAGAGAGAGAGGGGAGCACCCACCCTGCGCAGTATACGGCTGCATCCCAGGCTGATCGCACAGTGATATGGCACGCGTATCCGAATCGATCTGATATTATTGATTATTTGTTTTTTGATTGATTATTTAATAACTGACTTTCGATTCACTGCATAACCCTTCAGTGACACGAAAAACGTTACCTGATATCGCGTTCATGAACATTTACAATAGTGTATGCAATTGGTGTACGCACAGGTACATACATGTAACATGATTGTCCTCACCTGTATCTGGCTATCGGTTCGTTCATGCACTCACCTGCGGTTCATACCTGCCGACGCCGTGAACTCTCGCACTCGCGGCGCTTCTGTAGTAAGAAGAAGAGGAGGGGGAGTAGGAATGACAGCAGGATGCTGAAAACAACCGAACATTGATTGGACACTTGTGACAGTTTCTCTGCTTTCACTCTATTAGACCATGCGGTAAGAAAACAAAACAATACTTAAAACATAATGTTTTCGGCAAAATATATTTCAAAACAAATCAGATGAACATTGAACAATGTCAAATCAATCCCACCTTTCTCAAAGTAGTAGATAAATAAAATCGATATCAGCATCGCCACAGTTCGACACATGCTCGATTAGGTTATATGGGTCGGACGCATGCCCTGAGGAGAAGAAAGAGAGATAGAGAGAGTGGAAGAGAGAGAGAGAGAGAGAGAGAGCGAGAGAGGGGAGGAGAGAAAGAGAGAGAGAGAGAGAGAGAGAGAGAGAGAGAGAGAGAGAGAGAGAGAATGAGAGAGGAGGGTAGCGTAGTGAAAGTGAGATCACGTCACCGGTAATTATCCATTCATACGTGTCTTCCGCCGACCAGCGATTATGAGGTCATCCCAGTGCACCTTTCTCTCTCTCTCTCCCTCCCTCCCTTCCTTTCCCCCCCTCCCTTCCTTCCTCCGCTCTCCTTTCTCTTCTTACACAAGTAAGACGACTCGATTGCATGGTCGATTGCACCATCTGGGTGTTCTCTTTCATTCACGCGAGACCATCTCCCGACCGGGAATGGACGGCCAAAGTAAGAGGGTCCTTTTCACACCATTGCTTTCGAACTGAAACAAGCACAGAAGATAATATCACGCTTCTCAGGTTTTAAAACAACACTTATTAATGTGAACTTTCAAATGTTTTTTCTTCCTCCCTCCCTGCCTGTCGACACAACATCAAACTCCTAGAACAAAACAAAAAATAAATAAATTCCGGAATTTCTTCTTTTACTGTTAATCAGATCATAAACGATACGATATGTGCATATTACGTTTCTGTCGCGTTTCAAAATGAAAAAAATTGCAATTTGCAATGCACGTTGTCTTTCTATTCACAAACTTTATCATCGAGCAATAACTGTGTGGCAATCGTTTTTGGCGTATAGCGGTATATAAATCGTCTTATATAAATAACACCATCGATCGATAAAATCGATTTATCGATCCCTGTTCTCTCACAGCTCGAAGCAGTCCATGCAGTTGGCGCCGCGCCAGCTGAGACAGTCGCGACAGCGCCGGTAGAAGCTCTGCACGTATTGATTGATTATTGATTGACTATTAATTGACTTTTGATTGTTTTTGGACTCATTATCATTTGTATTGTGTTTCTAACATGAATCGATGTATCTTCAAGTGTTATGTTTGTTAGTATAGAACAAGGGAACTGATTGCAGCAGAGGCATGTTTGCATCGTCGATTGACAAGCGATGTATAAGTATATCGATTGACTATCGATTCTAGATGGATGAATATTCTCACCGGTCCTTTAATAGCGTCGCAGTACCAGTGACACTCGTGCATCCATTCCTGTAAGAATTCGATGAAATCAATCTCTCAATGTAGCTTCAAATTTTCTCTTCTATGTTATTACAAAACGATTTTCACTGAAAACTTATTACTAATGAACAAATGGATATGCCGAAAATCAATAAATCAATGTTTTGTTACCTTGCAGAGCGTCTGGAAGCAGTTGCGTACCATGTTGTCGAGCTGGAACACGTCGCATACTTCACATACGTTTCACGGTTGTTTCAAAAACAAAGATTACAGTTGATTTCAATCTGCTGTCAAGAGCACAACGAAACGTTCTAGTTAGCTTTACTAAATAAAACCTGCAATTTCCATTCGGCGCAAATACACCTGGTACGACCTATTCGACATATATTCCCTATACGACCTGGTGCATAGGATTGATTTTGTTTCGTACAAGCTATAGCTATGTAAGCTATACTCATGTTTGCGATACCGAACAGAAAGTGAATTTGATTTTGAAGATCCTATGAACAATAAGGGTGATTGGGAAATCTTTTATGCAATAAATCAATAATAACTTCCATGTAATAAATAAATAATTTTCAAGTATATCAATAATTCACTATATATCAATAGTAATAAATCAATAATTCACAAATTCATTTGTCCATTCTCACCTCAGACACGCTTTTGACAGGCGTGGGGTACTGTGGATGCGCGGTGCAAATGGCGAACAAAGCGATGAGGAGAAGCACACGGCGCATCTCAAACGAATCAGATTAAAAAATATAATGTTCCGAGTCCGAATCATATCGTATAGTGACCAGCCTCTATTATCAAGTACTAACAAAAAACAACCAAGTAGGAAGTAGGAAGAGCAAAACACACAAACACAATAGTAAAGTGATGTATCACAGACACGTTCAAACAGTGAACATTGATCAGTTTAATGTGCATATTCCAATATAGTGGCTCTCTCAACCGAGAACACACTCGATCGTATCTTCTGAAGGAACGGATAATTTGGATATCCCTGGAGTTATTATCCCCCTTTCATCCTGAATATGAATATGCGCTCTCTCTCTCTCTCTCTCTCTCTCTCTCTCTCTCTCTCTCTCTCTTCTCTCTCTCTCTTCTCTCTTTCTCTCTCTCTCTCTCCCTTCTCTCTCTCTCTCTCTCACTCTCTCTCCCTATTGTTGTCCATGTGTGGTCTCCGAGACCGAGAGTGCGCGATGAGAGAGTGAGAGTGAGAGTGCTCGCGGATAGATGTCAAGGATGCGTGGAGTGAGTATATGTGAGAAAGGGTACTTATGGACACCGGAAGTGGGAGTGAAACATGTTACAAAAATCATATATGTAGTTGTAACAAACAGTTCTAGAAAATCTTGTTATATCCTTTGCTAATTACCGCAAAATGACTCATCGATCAACTGAGGAATTCGATAGCGTGCGTGAGAAACCGTATTTGAAAGCCAAAAAGCGAGAAAGTAGAACAAAAAGTAAAAAAAATAATTTATGAGATTTATTCACACATTAAAGCTCATTCGATTTCAGTTCATTGTTTTTATTTTGTTTTTTTTTAAAGTTAAACAAAGTTTATTTCCATATTAATTACTATCAAAATCTGTGTTAGACAATGGAGTTTGGCTGACTGTAGCTGCTTCCAGACTTGTCCGTTGATCCTTGAGATTCTGTCTGAAACGGCAAACAAATTAAGATTGTGAGAAAGAGAAAAAGAGAGAGGGGGAAAAAGAAAAAAAGAGAGAGAGAGAGAGAGAGTATCACCTCGTCTGGTTGCCTCGCTACCGCCAGTGGCACCTGATGATATGAGCGTGATTAACAAAGCATGTGTGTTAGTACGTACCTTCTCCTGCTGTCTGGATGTTGTTGACAACTCGCGATGAAATGGCGCCCGGCCCGCGCCTGCAATCACAATTATAAGACCCCCTTATACTTTCACGACGCTGAATCTTCCGTGCAAAAATGCAACTAGTTAGTTTTATCACGCGCGTCAGCGAAACCAATGTGTGCATCTTTCACACGGAAACGCCATTTCATCAGCGTGAAAATGTAGTGGGGTCGGTTGATCGGCTGTCGGTGGAACAAACACCGAGAGACACAGGGACAGAGACGTGTCCTCCATACTCACCGCACCATCCATCGGAGACGAGGAGTCGATAGAAGAGAAAGAAGTTCATGGAGAACAGCGCCACTGCCACCAAGCCGTTCACGGAAGTCACATAGACAGGAATAGACACAGTGAGCCTGGAAAATGGTAATATGCATGTATCTACGGTAGCCCGAGTCACACTTGCGACGGTTACCCGTCTTCCCCCCCCACTCAGATACAATTTTTCTCGTTTGTGTATGCTTCTTCAATCATCATAAAGTCCTCTCCATGTCTCCAGGAGCACAAGTTGTGCGCAAGCATATTGTATACACTGTGGCAAACAACTTACGCGATTTGGATGTTTGGATCATGTTGGATGACTAGGACATCGATCAAGGATTGTTTTCGTGTATTCCAAATTGCCTTTGCGCACGAATGGTGCGGGGTAATTTGAACTGGAGAATTGACGGGAACTTTATGGTTCCAAAATGGCATCTGTCACGAGAGAAATGTCGGCGAAGAGCCGGCGAGAGAAATGAATACATGTACAATGTATCTACGCTATATGAATTAAAGTCAGAAAACAGAATCTCATCCATATTCCAGGTACTTCCCAAGAACACTGTTCTCACCAGCCAGTAGAAGAGAAACGCGTTTCCGGCGAATCGGGCGAATCGAAATACGACACAGGTGAGCAGGTTGATCTCGATGATGCGCAGGTAGAGGGCGGAGGTGCGCGGCACTGACAGCCTGGGTACGGTAGAATATAATGGGATACTGTATTATGTCTGGGTTTCTGCCTCATTGTAAAGAGTAGAGAGGAAGAGATAGAAAGTCAGAGAGATGGAGAGAGAGAGAGAGAAAGAAAAAGAGAGAGAGAGAGAGAAAGAGAGAAACGTTTTCCTTCCTCACATTTTGCACAGCGACCGTGCGTGCAGGGTGATCGAGTTGATCTCAAACATCAGCCCCACAACCACCAACGACTGGTACACGTTGGAGTACTGTAATGTAAATTTAAAGTATCGTAACCCATACAATTTCAATCTACTGTATTCCAAAGAATAACTAACTCTTCCCGGAACTACATACTTTACAGTACCCACTCAAGCTACCGTAAGAATAGCTACCGTAAGAATAGCTACCGTATGCTCACCATGACGACGCAGAATCCGGCGGTGGCTGCGATGTGATGGAATGCGAGTTCGATGATGCGGGAGGAGAGCTCATTGGAGCACATGGACAGCAGGTCGTGCACCAGGTACCCAGCCACCATGTCCTGAAAAGATCCATGAGGAAAAAAACCTGTGCGTTGTTGGATTCGGACGAGGATTAATTATCAGAATATATGTTCGAATACATTCATCGCACTGCTATCAAGTCAGCACATTTTGCAGACGAATAATTGCAATCATCCCTGGGCAATATTTCTGATCATTTCAACTACACTCTTGCTGTCTATCTCCCATGATCCAAGAATGCAGAATCAAGCTATTCCAATAGTTTCTCAGATTACAATCTCTGGTGAAAGATATGGTCGATCTTGTCCATACTACATCCTACACTAGAATTTAGCCTGGAGAACGGTCGGTGTGTGATACGCCACATTTTGTATGTACAGCACTCCTTTTTTACAGTACTCATCAGTACTCCTACTTGCTCACCAAGTGAAATCCGCTGGAATGGACAAACCAGCAACAGTCTGGTACGTACTCCCTGCAATTGCAAAAATTCAGTGTAGCCTCCGGCCCAGATCAACTATACCGTACTCAAGTTTTTTAAAAACAGTAACCCTAAAAAGTACTGAACCTCCAAAATATGACGAACAGAGCGAGCGCCCGAAATCCGCTGACAGCCGAGTGAAGAAGCGACGTGCTCTCGTTGCAGATGCGAAACTGCCGGTTCGGAGACATGCCCTAGGTATACGGTAGGCTACAGTTAGCTATACGGTAGTCTACCTTCACGTCTCGCACCAGCGCGTGGTTGATCAACAATCCGAACTTTGGCCATTTGAAGTCTACAAGGAGGTACACATGTAAAAATTGACACACCTGCCAAACGCGCGCCAGCAAATCAGATTCTCGAAAAGTCGCCAGAAGAGAAACGATGTCAGAAACGGGAAAAATATGTATAAGGTAGTTGTTCACAGTAGATCAGTAACCTGGGTAAACAAATAAACATTTATCACAATAGTGACACAGGATAAAGTCATGTGTAAAAGTAAACAAACAAACAAACAAATAAACAAGTAAACAAACACTCACAATGACAATCGGTACGTGGATCGGCTCGCTGAAGGCTGATATGGGAGGGAGGGAAGAGGAGGAAGAGAGATCCATTGAAGGAGGGGACGACATGGAGAGTCGTGAAATACGTTTATATAGAGCGAGGAGAGAGAGTGAGTTAAAGAGAAAAGGGAGATAGATAGATAGATAGATAGATAGAGATAGTTAGAGAGAGGGGGGAGGGAAATGCGACCGCACCTTGACAGGCGAATGAATAATATTATGATAAATGCAAGGGAGGGTGGAATGATAAGACAACGAGTGAATATGATGAGAAATGATCCACCCAAAAATGACGTTTCATCAAACAGCAATTTTGTTTTCGATTGATGCACCGTTATCGTGTCTCTTTCAGCACATAACTTGTTTATTCCATTTCTGCTATTACATTATAGAAGCGGGAGAGGCAGAATGAGATAAATACCGAAAAAGAGGATTAAGAGAGATTCTTTAGTTGCTTTGTTTCAGTTTTGATTGAGTTGTACTTGTACGTAGTCAGTTTCTTCGTTTCTACAAAGGAAACTGTTCGAACTGCCAGGTCAATGTGTGAGGATGCACGTGCGAATCCGGTGCGATTCGTCCCTGGCTGTAGCTGGAAGACAAGGCCTGCCCTGCCCGCGCGCCCATCCTACAATCCCTATCTCCTCGCGCATCTCTGTCCTGTATTGGTGTCTTCCATGCGCGTTAGCCTGTTAGCAAACCCATTGCAAATATATTGAGAAAAAAATTTATCGACACCTCTTACAAATGACAATTTCACGTACCGAGAAAGCTGTGACTGGTCTGGTCAGGACGTAAAGGGCAGTATGGTGAAGACACTTTCTGTACCCATTGCTCACCCTTCAGACTCTATGTTGGTGAGTCCTTGTTTCGGTCAGCCTGTCATCTGCCTCCTATCGCCTCGCGGATCTGCTGTATCGCACCACATCCATGTCGGCTCTTTATCGTCTCTCTCTCTCTCTTTCTCTCTCTTTCTCTCTCTCTCTCTCTCTCTCTCTCTCTCTCTCTCTCTCTCTCGCCCTCCCTCTATGGTCGCGTTGCGCGCTTCAGATTAGACGTTCTCGCGTTCTCACCTTGCACGTATTTAGACAACTTGGCTCTTTCGTGGATATCTCGGAATTGTCTCCTGTTTCACCCATTGTTAAATGAAGTTTGGTTTTGCTAGTTTATGATTTGTAGTTTCCTTTAAAAGCGCGTCCGTTTAAAAGCGACCGGTTCAACTCATGTTGTTCACTCCTATACATTTTCGCCCTCACAACTGACACGTACAAACACTGCAACGTGCGACCTCCACCCTCGTTTTTCGTGTTTCACAGGTTTTTGCATCAGCGATTGGCGGTTTGCAATCATCACACAACGCCCTCACCGAATGAAAGTTATTACTAGCACGAATGTATGTCACGCACAGCTGACCGCATCTCTCTCTCTCTCTCTCTCTACTTCTCTCTCTCTTTCTCTCTCTCTCTCTCATCTCTTTGCATACCGGTAATACACGCGTAATCTCGGTCGAGTATATCCCGCTTCCGCTATCTATCGATTTCGCATGCTCGGATTGGATCATTATTGGATCTGCAAAATCCTTTTTGTCTGCTCACCAATACATTCTCGTTTTAAAAACGATTTGTTATGATATCTTCTGTATTCGAATCTTCTGTTTTATTTTCTCGCATTGTCTCCAACTATAATATCCATCTTCTCCTGACTTTGTTCTACCGCCCGTCTGTCTACGATGTTACGCTCGACGGGATTTGCATCTTTGCATCTCACTGCGATTGTTGTAGATCGCCTTATTGACAATCGTTGCGGTCTCGTAGTAGTTCATATCAACATACCTAGAACAGTCGTTTCATTACAGATGGGTATAGTCGGGGTGGTGATAGCTGTGGCCGTCGGGGCGTGGCTATTCCAGATGCTATACAAGAAGGCGCACTTCATATTCGAGCGCATGAGCAGCTTCCAGGGTCAGTCGTTATTTCTTTCCTTGTATTTACTTCATTGTTAAAACCGGATAATGTATCTATTATCTTATTAGTATGCTTGCCGCTTCAGGTCCCGCCGCGCTGCCAGTGATAGGAAACCTGCACCAGTTCCATTTCAAGCCAGATGGTGAGGGTTTTTTTTTCACAGAATGATGTAGAACAGAACGTATGCTGTCTACTAAGAGCCTCCAAACTAAACGCGACTGTTCACGCGTAGAAGTACACTTTCCGAACGAGGAGTGTATTTCACGTGGTGTTAGAAAAAAGAAGTAGCGTGGATCACAGCTGCCGTTTTCAAACTGTCTTCAACATGAAATTTTTGAGAAAAAAATCTGTTTTGAATATTAAAATGTTTTGCAGAGTTTTTCGAGCAGACTCAGGGTCTCGCCTACCTGCTGAATGCGAAGGAAGACAGGATAGTGAGGGTGTGGCTGGGAGGTGAGAGCATTCATGAAATCGAAGCGATTACATAGTGTACTATATATGTGATCGGTGAACCTTCTTCACTATACTCATTCACTCAGATGGTCTCGGACAAAGCTATGGGTCCCGATTACATAAGTGTACTACACAGTTTTGATATGTAGCGGCTGAAACATATTCACTATATTCAATTGCAAAGACAATGCATTTAACTGAAACGTATGCCAATGCATACAATTCATAAATGATTCATAAACATTAACTATGATACATTGAACGAAGAGTAAATTAAATTACTGTATCAGGCCTGCCGTTTGTGATGATCTACGGTGCTGAGGAGACTGAGGCGATTCTAGGAAGCAACAAGGTATAGGCTAGGTCTCCTCAAACCAGTATTACTGTTCGGTTCGCATACACACAAAAGAAGAGGCGAGATGTCAGAACAGCCGTGCATTTTGAGAGAGAAAAACGTTTCAGATGTTGAACAAACCCTTTCACTACTCGTTTCTGGGTGCGTGGATCGGGGAGGGACTCCTGATCAGGTGGGTTCAGTAGTCCCACCTTCTGACTCTCAAAAACTGAACTGGATGGTTGTTTTTCGAATGGATTTAAAAAAAACATAATGTCGCAACTGTATTGCCTGACTCAACGGTGTGATTGATAACAAGACGAAGATGAAACATATTTGATGTAATCATTATTCCGTTTTCAGTAAGCCGGCGAAGTGGCGTCCTCGTCGCAAGCTGCTCACTCCCGCATTCCACTATGACATTCTCAAGGTTAGAAGTGGGAAGGCGGAATAATGATAATTGAGAGAGAGGGAGAGAGGGAGAGAGGGAGAGAGGGAGAAAGGGAAAGAGGGAGAGAGGGAGAGAGGGAGAGAGAGGGAGAGAGAGGGAGAGAGAGGGAGAGAGAGGGAGAGAGAGGGAGAGAGAGGGAGAGAGGGAGAGAGAGGGAGAGAGGGAGAGAGAGAGAGAGAGAGACGCCTCTGCAGGATTTCGTCGAAGTGTACAACCGTCATGGAACCACTCTCGTCAACAAATTCCTCAAGCAGGCCGATGAGGGTACGGTAATTCGTTTTGATCTATCATATACCGTATAGTCCGTAATTTTCGATTGAGGCATTTATCTTGACGTAACCCACCGTACCTCAAGGCAAACTATTTTGCTGTACCGTAACCCAGTTCTGTGCAGGCGTCTACAAGGACATCTTCCATACTGTCACCCTGTGTACTCTTGACGTCATCTGCGAGGCTGCCCTTGGAGTGTGTCTCGATGCACAGAACACTAACACTCCCTACCTGGATGCGGTCATGAAGTGGGTGATCACTAATCACTAATCACTAATTAGTCTCTCTCCAACGAAATGACGAAAAGTTTGAAGTAGGAAGTAGATGCGGAGCTTTCTGGCCGTTTGTAGACCACTTTAAAAATTTGTGTGTCCTGGTATACAAACAGGAGTTTCGAAAGGTACTGATGTTAGTTTTTTTTTCAGGATGAAGATGATAATCTTCCAGCGCATGATCAAACCCTACTATTATCCGGACACGCTCTTCGACTGGCGAGTTCAACTCATTCTCTTTGTTTATAACTTTTCTACAACTGTATTTGTTATTAGCTTATGATTAATTGAAATGTAACACATTGCAACATTTGGCGTAAACATAGATTTATCCGGTTCTTGAAACGCATCAAGAAATACACGCATGAAATTTGTAACGTACGTTGTATTGCAGGTTCGGCGCTGGTAGGGAGCACAACAAGTGTGTGGAGATACTACACGAGTTCACCGGAAGGGTACGGAGCTATGTTTGGATACGTTTTGAATGTAGATACGTTTCACTATTTCTAAGTAAACAGCGCTGCATAACTATTGCTGGTATTTTTAATAGAATGGCGGGAACTTCAAATCGTTCAGACATATTCTGTGTTTGCCTGCAGGCGATCGTTGCTCGTCGTGCTAAGGCTGACGCTGCCGGAGGAGTGGGGAAGCTACTAGCACAGGAGACCGCCGAAGGTACTCTTCCCACTCCAAAACCGATAAAAAGCGGGGTGCGATTCTGCATGTATCCGAAAACAGTCACGCTCTCACGGTTCTCTGAGACTATTTCATTTGTGGACTGTCACTAATCATGCTTTTTTTGAACTCTCGCAATAGATATTTTCGAAATTTCCTATTCACAATCGTGTTCTGATAATTATAATTTGAAAAAAAAATCCAGGTCGTCGTCGGATGGCGTTCCTCGATCTGATGTTGGATATGAATGATAAGGTGGGAATCGATCGATCGATAATTCATAATCGATTGACAATCGATCAACATTTTAGGGTGAACTGGACATGGCGGGCATTCAAGAGGAGGTCGACACGTTCACATTCGAGGTGTTTATTTAAACTTGTCAAATTCGAAAAGTAATTATCATTCAATACTCGCACAAATGATGATGAAGCAAAGTACAGAGTAAATAATATTTTTATTATCTGTAAATACTTGTGTAATTGATGATTTTCTGTCTGGAACACTACATAAAACGTTGCGTTGAAACGTTTCCGTATGTACATACATACATACCTAATATTTTACCGATGCAGTTGATATGCACCATCTTTACATTTTTAGTCCATGAACCACAAATGATCACGTATTGTAATGAATTCATTATAGAGCAGAAGTCGGACTTTTGCTCACAAAAATATCTTCACATTCAGAAAGATACTCAGAAAGTGTTTTTATTAGACAAAGTGGCTTTTGATGCTGCATCGAGTCTGAGCTCGCCTTACAATACTCGTCGATTCAGGGCCACGACACAACATCCGCGTCTATCAACTGGTTCCTGCACCTGATGGGGACGAATCCGGAGGAGCAGGCAAAGGTGCAACAGGAGATAGACCAGGTGTGCTCACATTTTTCCCCCATTTCTCTCTCTCTATCCTCTCTCTCTCTCTCTCTCTCTCTGCTCTCTCTGCATCTCTATACTTTCCTTACTCTATTCTTCAATGCTTCAATCTTCATACTTCTCACTCTCTACTCCCTATGAGCAACATCTCGTAATCGCCTTTTCAAAATCTTTGTCGCCCTGATTATCCACTGTATCCGTGATTCTCAATAGATTGTCGTTAGATTACACTTTGAGATCGAAACGAGGTGGTTGTATTGGGGCCTTTCCAGGTTCTCGGAATGGAGGACCGGCCGCTGACGTTCGAAGACCTGGGAAACCTCAAGTACCTGGAGGCGGCTATTAAGGTAGTCATCCATTTATGTTGTTCTTATTTGATTCTATTGAAGAAACAACTATCGCTTTAATATCATTTAAGAATATTATGGAACGTACGACGTAACGTAACACTGAACGAATTTTGGATTTTGCAAAGAAAATACGAGAGCTTGACCGTAACGTGAAATGTATATTGTGATCAAAGTTTTTTAACATTCTGGTTGCACATCGTGATTACAATAACATACACGAGGACGTGCATATATAGCATCTGAAACGGATTCAATTTATGTCTAGGAAACTCTGCGTCTCTACCCTTCTGTCCCAATCTTCGCGCGACAAGTGGTGGAGGATATCAAAATCAGTGAGTGGAGAGAGAGGGAGAGAGAGAGTGAGAGATAGAGAGAGAGGGAGAGGGATAGAGAGGAAGAGGGATAGAGAGAGAGAAAGAAAGAGAGAAAGAGGAGGGAGGAGGAGAGAGGTCCGTCCTTCCAGAAAACTCGGTGCTCCCGGCTGGCACAGGAGTGGTCATCGTTCCTTCGATGGTCCACAAGGATACCCGCTACTGGGACGATCCGGAGGTCAGTCTTTCCCCAACTCTCCCATTCAAAAATCGTAATTCTCCCTTTGACTGATTGTATGACATTCAAAGTAGTAGTTTACGGTTTTCATGAAATTTAGACATGCTTATCGTTAGTTCAAAGTCAGTTGTGAAGATCGAGTTTCGATGAGACTCACCGCTATTCGAAAAACAATGACAAATACAACGAGAAAGGAACAGCAATGAAGTCCGCATCAGTCAGACACTTGAACGTTCTAGTTATGGCTTCGAAGAGAAAGAGAGAGAGAGAGAGAGAGAGAGAGAGAGAGAGAGAGAGAGAGCGAGAGAAGGGAGAGTGGTTTGTTGAGTGATGTGGTAGTGATTGTGATAATGTCTGTGTAGATGTTCCGCCCTTCTCGCTTCCTGGATGGGGAGCAGCGCCACGCGTACGCCTACATCCCATTCTCTGCCGGGTCCAGGAACTGCATCGGACAGAGGTGGGCCAGTCCATTCTCAGTCCCAGCCACTATACTAACATCTACCACATAACCACATCCTATAACGTACTCACCGTATTATTATCGTGTTTTCCACTTCCCCAAATAAGCTATGTATGTATAACCATAGTTTGGTCTAATTGTTGTCTTCTTTCAGATTCGCAATCATGGAGGAGAAATGCATTCTAGCCATGCTCATGAAAAAGTTGAAGGTAATCGATCAATCACTATAAATCGATAAGTAAATGAATAAACAAATCAGGTGAAAGCCTTCCTGAGGACCGATGAAATGCGAGTGTCGGCTGATCTCATCATTCGACCCATGTATGGCAACAAGGTAAGGGGAGATAGAGAATGGGAGGGCGAGACAGAAAGCGAGAGAGAAATATAAGTGCGCTAAAAACTTTCTTGCAGATCAAGTTCATGAGAAGAGAGCACGGAGACTATACTCCGATGGCTGCCTAAACCCTTTCAATTGGTCTTACTCATATCTTTCCCGTTTGGAATGGAACGTTCGAGGTTTTGCTTTTTTTGACACGGTACTAGATATCCGCAATCACTTTTATTTATTTGTTGCGCAATTTCATCACTCTTATGTGCGAAAGTGTAGTTCACTCAAAGTATTTATTTGATGCAATTCCACAAAAACTCGCTGGTAACATGTTTGTTTTATTGTGTTTCAAAATAAACTATACTTTCACTTTTTTGTTGAAAAACACACAAATCAAACATAGCTCAAGGTCATCATTTGCGACAGAAGAATAACGTAGAAATCAAAACATCTTAGACAGAGAATTCGCAACACACAGTATTCAGTAGGTCTCGCAGTGAACTGCATGTTTGTGTTTCACGAAAAGTCGCGCTTTTTTACAGTACGTTGCTTTCTTCTCTTTCTCCTCTCCCCCTATCTCTCTATCTTTCTCTCGTTTTTTCTCATATATGTAACTCTCTCTACTCATCTTAATTTTTTCCTATATTTTCCCTATTTTCCCTATATGCGCTGACGGCGGCGGCGAAGTATAAAAGGGCCATTAGTCATTTCTATTATTCAGCGCATTCTTCATCAGTACTTTCAGAAACAAAACAAGATTCGAGTTCGATTTCACTGAAGACAGTCTCACATACATTCTGGGGGTCATACTCAAGCGGTTTCCCTTCAATGTGTTCTATGGGGTAAGAGATTTGTTGAGATCAAAAATGTTCATCGATTATATACATTAAATTTTTTACAAATCGCGAATTAAAATAGAGTTTTTAAGGTTCTAGAATAGTTTTTTTGTCGAAAAATACCGATTCACATTTTTAAAATGGTTGCAATCAAGAACATTGTTTAATTATCTTGCAGAAATGTGTGACGAATGCTCGATTGAGTGCCTTGAATGAAACACTTCTGTTCGCTCCGAATTTTGCATCTTCCATATTTTATGTATACTTCATTGAAAGTGTGCCAGCAAATAAGATTACTCTATCTCTCTATCTCCCTCTCTTTCTCTTTCTCTCTCCCCCTCTCTCTTCTCCTTCTTTCCCCATCTCTCTCTCCATATCAATTTGTGTATAATATTCAGAGTCGCTCACTGCTCTTTTCTCCAAAGTCGACTCCGGTCACCTTTCTATCAGCTTCCTAAAGATAGAGCATTTCCCGAATGAGTTCTTTGACATTTCAAAACCTATCGTGTTTGATTACTGTAAACCGTCTTGAGTGATTCAATTACAGATGAATTTTTCGAGCTTGAAGGAATCTGGAAAACACGCAAGACGAAAACGAGACTACTGTGCGTGGATGAAGTATGCTTCAAATTTGTATATTTTTTTCAGTCATACGCTATACGAAATAATATTTAAATAACTGCATGTTTGATTCCATTATAGTTTTTTGACGTTGACACTCTCGTAACGTTCAAAGGAAAGCATCACTACGCTAGCAATGTCAGAGATATTTTCAAAGTTGGTCTTGTGAGACATACTGTAGTTCAATATAAAAAAAATAGTGTTACAATATTGTTTAGTTTGTTTCGATATCTTTATGCGTTTTCGAGATATGCGCGCCTAAAGCGCGCGGTTTGGTGCGCGCGCGGCACAATAATTGAACTGATCGTGAGAGATGGTCAGAAAGGTTAGGCTCCGCCCACTTTTTGGCTTACAGAATATAGTTTTTGTATAATAATGTGTGACCCGGCAAAACGCCGTCTTTCGGCAAAAGCACTACGAGATGTAACTTTTCGGATGAATTCAACGGTTTGCGTCGTTTGAGACGGCGTGATCATGATGCCGGAAAAATTGTGTCATCTAAGCCACGCCCTCTCGACATCCCTACACTACGCTTCCTTCGCGGCGGTCTCTTCTGGAGGATTTAATCGACTGCTGAAAGTAATTCGACTCATGCTTTGAACAATATTCTGATTAAAAACATTTTAAAACGTTGAATCGTTATTTTTCATAACAAAAACTGTTTTAGGATCTACAAAACGACACGAACACTATCAAAGAGTTGGAACTCCACATTTTGTAGTACGAGAAAAAGAGTGTGGGAAAGTGGAAAATGTAACTTTCTTGACATACATAATTCTAATATACCGAGATTCCGGAAGTGTTCGAAGAAGTGGATAATGAGGACCAACGATTTGTGACGTCAGTAGGCGTCAAAAATATCATGTACAGTTCAGTGGCGAGAATATATCTAGGGAAGATTAG
Organism: Rhabditoides inermis; assembly: GCA_963966185.1. Lineage (NCBI taxonomy): Eukaryota > Metazoa > Nematoda > Chromadorea > Rhabditida > Rhabditidae > Rhabditoides > Rhabditoides inermis. The sequence goes on along the minus strand of CAWZYM010000383.1, from coordinate 133,224 downwards.
AGTTACTGGTTAGTTTGTTAATGTTTGTGCCAGTACAAGTTTCTTTTTTTTCAAGAGTTTTACAATCAGGGAGGAAACTGGCGAAGAAAAACATTCAAGAATATGACTTCGAAAACGCGATTTCTGTGTGACACTTGATACATAATAACTGTGATACACCAGAAGCAATTAGATAATGCTTGACAGGTCATAAAAATGAAGAAGATCGCGTGCTTGATGTTTGCAAACTGCTCGATGGCTGCCGTGGTGGCTGTGGGGGTCGACCACCAGGAAGCCGACAGTCGACATGACACGATTGTCAGTCTGCGAAAACGGATCAACGGCGTCGGCTGCTACGCCGGCGGGCCTACAAAGGCAAAATCAACCAACAACCATGAACGCTGTTACGTTTCAACCATCCACGCTATACCAAAACCAAATAGAACAGGAACACCCATTGCAAGGACGTTTGAAGCGAAAACGTTTCAACAAGACCACATGTAGAAAGGATGCATCTCGTTACTAATTTGTGAAACGCTTCAACTCCGCACCCAGAATGAGCTTAGAAGAGGCTTATGGTGATTATGTTTCAGAAATGACAAAACCGTGTTCGCTTTGTTTGCCGCGTAGCAGCTTACTACTCGCCACATGGAATAGCAAAAGTGTGGGCCCGGGTGCCCCCGGTGTGGGCCCGAGTGGGCCCGCGCTCCGTATTCGATCATATCGGAATATTTTCTCATGAAATTTTGTATGCATAATGAGAAAAGCATTTCGCATCGATCTGCGTTTACAGATTTTTGAAATTTTGATTTTGATTTTTCCGGGCTCACACCCTGTGGGACCGGCGGTCCCACTGAGTGTCCCCGGTGTGGGACCGTGTGGGCCCGACGGGCTCACTCTGTGCCCCCGGTGTGGGACCGTGTGGGCCCATACACGATATCTTCCTATTTCGCCATTTTCATCAAAAACAAACATTACTAACGGAATCCACATAGTGTATTTAGGCTGGAGACATGTTTTGAGCGAAAAATTAAACATGTTTCACTCATCATGACATCATGAGTTGACGTCACTTTGCCGTTTCGACAGGTCACACTTTTCCGTTTTTCATGAAAAAAACTACTCTAGAGTTTATTGTTTTCTTTGTAAGCTACGTGTGGAAATTGATTTTCTTATTAGAAATACATATATGATTGATATATGATTGGTCCCCCGATAAAACGAACCCCCTTTAGCGCATCCACTCCCCCTATTGTCATCCAATCGCATATGGCTACTTTGCCTTCAGCGGTTACAGTCTGCTGCACGACTGATGGTGTCACTGGGTCAACTTCTGAAAAGACCCTCGAAATGTCAAAAATGGCAGGGCACAGCCAAAGAGACGCGACTCCTCTACGCCCCGCCTTCTCCCCTCTCGCACCGAGTTCTCGAAACAAGAGTCATGTGTGAAAAAGTTGGGAAAATCATGAAAAGGAAATGCTGAAACAACGTTATCATAAGATGGAGTGAAAGATGTGAAGTTCAATGGTGCAAATCTCATTCCGATCGGACGTCATTAAGCCCGTGAAAAATGTATAGATCGAAGAACGTCAATATGAAACAGCCACTTTGCATCGAAATATCTCGATTAGCGAATTAAACTCTAATATGATATTTTGTATCTAGATAAACGATATATTGATAGGTAAAAATCCGAAAGTTCGTTTATCTATACTTAATGTGACTTCCAAAACCAAAAAATGAATTTGTGCGCATCGGCTTTCTCTCATTGATACAAGTGAAAGGACGCCTTCAGTATAAATTTAGACCAATTTGAACGTAATCCGTGTAGCCATTCCGGAATTCAACTTCCTGCGGCAGACTACTGTAATTTCTCACAGTTTGGAAGTCAGTTACGATTTCAGTTGCACCGTGTTCGTCTTTTCGATACGAGTAAATTGACATCTTATTTTTGAAATATGGAACATTTTGGGCATAACCATTTATCGCCACCCAGGCTAATTTCCAGTTGAACTTGATTGATTGGGCAAATCCGCCTTCAACTGTCTCTTTTATGACCCTCTCACATGTCTGCCGCACTCTCTATCCACCCCACTCTCTCACTACACACTCTCACTCTTGGCACCCATGCGCGTCACGTAAGTACTGTATGATGGCGTGAGTAGTAAACGGATTACATCGGAAATCGGAACCGTATGAAACATGGTATATTCTTGATTCGGAAAACAAGACTTCCCACAGGGTGTGAGCCCGGAAAAATCAAAATCAAAATTTCAAAATTCTGTAAACGCAGATCGATGCGAAATGCTTTTCTCATTATGCATACAAAATTTCATGAGAAAATATTCCGATATGATCGAATACGGAGCGCGGGCCCACTCGGGCCCACACCGGGGGCACCCGGGCCCACACTTTTGCTATTCCATGTGGCGAGTAGTGTACGTTCACGTTCATACCTCGTCTACCTCGAGGAAATGGCTCTCTCTTTCTCTCTCTCTCTCTCTCTCTATATATATATATATATATCTATCCAACAAGATGCTACAGGAAACAGGTAAATGCGGAGAACTGGGCGGAGCTACATAGGTGGCACAAATATGCGGCATCTTCCAGCGCCAAAGGGAATACACCGTTCGACGCGCCGTAAAAACTGTTGACGTCTATGTCAAGTTTGTTTTGGATTCTTAAAAAAAAACATTTTTCGTTTTAAAGGCACACGAACAGAACAAGATGTCAACATTTTTGAGAAAAGTACATATCACGCTCAGAGAAACCAAGTAATTGAAAAGCAAGTTACTCTTGTTCTCTTCGTCTTTCCTCTGCGTACCACCAACGCTCGCAACGGAGTGGGGCTGATGTGTCTCCCTCCATGCCTGCTTCGCTGGAGCCCCTCGCACTTGTAGCATAGTACATCAGTACATCTAATGGGACATCGGAACGACAGTGTACTGGCGTCAGCAAAGCGAAGCTCTTCTAATTGTTAAATTAACGCAGACAACGTTTCAAACATATATATTTAAAAATTGAATGAATATTTATAACATTTCATTTCATTTTTGCTCATGATGAAGACATCCACATTCTCCGTGGTCAAATCCTCGCAGGTCGCATGCAATATGAGTCACTTGCTGTCCCTTATATCGTTTCATTGTTCCATTCGAACTGTCTCCGTCACTATCATCTTATGGAATGATCGGTGTGATACTGAAATTAGCCTCACTGGTCCGAGTTCGTCCGAAATTGGAATCTTCCAGGACAAATTTTCTATTTCTATCTGCCGGTTTTTCTCTCTCTTTAGATTCACTACGCAATTCAATTTGGCCAATTGCCCTGGCGGGTCACTGAGTGAAATGCTCTCCCTCCCAATCTCTCTCTCTCTCTCTCTCTCTCTCTCATTCTGTCTCTCTCTCTCTCTCTCTCTCTCTCTCTCTTTCACTCTCGCTCGAAAGTGAAATGTTCCATCCTTCCCACTACTACTCCCTATTCAAATCGGATTCCGGGAAGAAAGGGGCAAGTGACATTCGTCTTTCTTTTTGTGGCTGTCGTTTCGTCTCCTTTACCGTCTTTTAATAGATAGAGAGAGAGTGTGAGAAAGAGAGAAAACGGCTCGAACCCGTCTTGGATTATGGCAACATGACTCAATCTCTGGGGGTTTCGTCCTTGTCTCTCTCCCAACCCATATCCATTAGTCATTGCCCACGCTCTTTCACTTCTCGCTCGCCCATCGCTGCTTGTGTCCACTCGAAACGTATTGCTCTCCCCTCCCCCCCCCTCTCTCTCTCTCTCTCTCTCTCTCTCTCTCTCTCTTTCTCTCTCTCTCTCTCTCTCTCTCTCTCTCTTTCTCTACACAACCACTTGGAAAATATCGCAGTTCTCCCGAATGAACGTCACTGGTAAGCGTCATTGATAAATGAGCAAAAGTGAGGCGAGCCTCCTCACTCTCACCACTTCACATATTTGTAGCTGGTCTTTTTCGACCTGACAACACAAAATCCATGGTAACATTTTATCCGCGACAATTGATTTGCGTAATGTTCAGTTCGCATGTCAAAGAATTGTCGTGTATTGCAGTGTACTCATAGACGACATTTCGTGTGTATCACCCTGTTTCAGCCTACAAATAAAAGGTGCCTTCTGAGTATTGGGGACGAAACGATAGACTGAGCATGCGTCTCTCACGGCTCGTCAAACGCATTGTCTCTAAAGTCACTCACTCTTTCTCTCCCACATTGCCATAAGAAGAGAGAGAGAGAGAGAGAGAGAGAGAGAGAGAGAGAATAGAGAGAGAGAGGGAGGGAGGGAGGTAGTGCACCACGAATCCATGTTTGGCCGGCGTGTCAACCCTCGAAATAGTCGTAAACTCGGCGACCCTCATAGATCTGTTGAGGTCATAGTCATAGGCTCCCCAGAGACTTGGAGTGGATACTCCCCAACCACTCTCGCACATTTGTTTGAATTACCTCTCTCCCCCCCCCCTCTCTGTCTGTCTCTCTCTATCTCCTCCCTCTCTCGTTCTCCCCAAAACTTTCTCGGCACCCACTCAACACCACCAATTGTCATTGCGTTCGATCACAGAGTTTACGTTAGGACATCCACGTGGTAGTGTATGGTCGTGAAATTGTGTACGTACGCGCACAATGCGACACTACCCCTCTTGAAACTGAGAAGCCTCTTCAGAGCCGATACCAGACATTCTCATTCTTCCATTCCCACGCAACGCTATTTGATACTATCGACATTCCTTTTTTTGTCTTTTACTTTCTCATTTTGCCACCGTGGCGATATTATCTTGTTTTACCTGACAGAGCACTGATTGTAGTGTCTGGGATACATTTCTCACCTTTACATTCTTAACAAAACAATCAGTAGTGAGCATGCTGCGGCATAAGTATTTTCTGCTTCAGTATTGGGATTTTTCGACTACAATTTTTTTTCTTGTTCACGTATTTTAGCGTGGTCTGGCAATAATAGACTCACAAACGAATCGAAATGAAGTAGACTGCATACTGCATAAAAACAAACTTGAATTCGCGAGAGGTGTTCATTAGTTTCTTTCCGGGACTCATTATTTTGTGTTTTCAAGGCGCGTTTTCATCATAGATTGTATTGTATGTGCTCTACTTTCTTATCCAACCTTCACTTTTGATCGTGTGTGATCAACTCATTCTTTTTTGTTCACTTCCTCTAAAATAAAATATGTGATGAAAACTCAAAAAAAAATCATTCTTTTGAAACTCTACCAAACAAAATTCGAGGCTGCGTATTTCCTACTTTCACAAAATGTTGTGACTCTATGAAAGAGACGTGTTTTGCAAACAAGTAGGTGGAATCTGAAATGCAAACTCTACTTCTTTTCTTCCGGTCGGCATTTCATCTTCCCCTTTTTTTCCTTGTGTGAGTTGCTCGCACGTGGTTTGTTGCGTTTTGAGATTACACGTGTGAGGTCAGAATGTGACTGAAGCATGCACGCAGTGTTAACATCTGTCATTTGCATACTTTCGTCACTGTGTATTGTTTTCGTATGTACACATATTTATTGAAGAGTCGTCGCGCTAATAAGTTTCTTTCCGATAGTTTCTCATCGATAAAACAATCCGCTATATCCTTTTGTCAATCTTTTTCGTCAATAGTTTTTTACCGTAATATTTTATTTCAGAATGAGCAGTACCGAGCAGGAGAAGCGACCGCGGTTCGCCAACGAGAACGAGCAGAGCAGCAGAAAGGTGCGGCTGTTATCGCTTAATTTTTGATTATCGATTTATCGATCCACTTCCAGTTGGAGCGCACCCGAGTGCTCACGATGAAATACGGGCGACACCAAATGGCTCTCATCAGGTAATTTTTTTTTAAATCAATACTTCACTAGGTGGTGAAACGTATGTGAACAAGGTCGAAACGGGTTATGGCTGACATGAATTGAATTACAATTAGAAAGGATGTTCGGTGCCCTCTCTTTCATTTAAAAAGTCTTTGTGATCTGAAAAATGTCTTTATTGTCATAATAACGTGTATGCGTTTTATCTGTGTTCTTGAAAAGTTGTTTTGATGTTGTTGTTTATCAGCCTGATTCCGACATGTACATACAATGGTAGCATCTGGAAGCACACACAATCCTACAGTGGGGTATTGGGGCTCCTTGGCTGGAACAGTGCGGCGCGAGTCCTGACTGTTCATGGTAGATGGGCGTGAACATCGCGAAGTGACCAGTTCCGGATGCGAGGCGTGGTAGAAGATCTTGAAAGACTGCCGCCGCCGATGGTAGGGCTCGCTCTCAGAGGGTGAGAGTGGGTTCACGCGCCCCACCGGGAGGTAGTGGAATTCGGCAGAACAATTGCCGGCGAGGGGAATCGAACCAGCGACCCAACGCTTAGCAAGCTGTGACGCTATCCACTTGGCCAACCCGGCCCCAGAAAAGTCTGACGTATGAATGTTGAAGAAGATCTCCGAGGAAAAAAAGAATGTCAGTGAACTGGGCCAAAGTGCTGGTTTAGAATTTGAAATCAGTATTCAAATTTTTGAAAAGCGACTAAAACTAAATTTGCATAATTGAAATCTTTTGTACGATTCCTTAAGCTGAATAGCCGAGAAAATCGTACACTTTCAATGTCCTAATATAGGCTCCGCTTACCGGATTTGCACAAGCTCCGCCTATACTTCTCTTGTGCAAACAGCACCCGATCAGCTGTTATCGTTTTTGTTGTGTTGTTTTATGTTGATTATTGTTATAATTTCGTGTTGTTATTATATTTTGATCGTGACGCCGATGCCATTGTGCATGTTTGAATCACTTTTAGCCGAATATCAGTTGTTCCAACACGATTACACATGGTTTTCGAAATTTTTGTTGCGTGTTATTTCCCTTGTCCCATGTTCATTTGTCTTATGTTTAATGTGTTCATCTATCAAGTTTCTGTATGTTGAGACTTTGTTTAGGTAGTGCGAGTTGGTCAGCAGGCTGCGATGCGCTTCTACGGCGCGATTTGTACGAGGTCGAGGTGCGTGCGCCCACATCCCATGACCATCAAAAAGGTTAGTAGTTTTTGTGTAGTTTGTATAAAGTGAGCTGTGTTGTATGTTGATTGCTGAACCGAGACGACGTGGACTGGAGTCCGGCGGGCGGGCAGAGTAGAGGGCGTCGACGGAGGCTCGAGCGGGAAGAGGAGTCCCACAAGTAACACCAGTGAGTAAACGTATTATATATGTGCGGTAGCAAGTCGTTTGGAAATGTTGGTGTTGTTCATTTTGTTCTCAATTACTTCAGACGTCTACGTCTACGATGAGATGCCCGATTCCCTGCACGCTCCCAACCTGGAGAAGGAGATGAAGAAGGATGAGAAGAAGTAGGAGAGATGACAACAATGTGGACGGTGCAAGAGTGGATGGGACAGAAGCTCGGCAAACGATTGAATGATGGTGATGAACAATAAACATTGCTTTTGTAATCAATTGTGTTGAGTCGTTGTGTTGTTATGTTGGATCAGTTTGTTTATCTGTTACGTTTAGGCATGATTGAGTAATGCAAGTGATGTATACAGCCCGCAAACTTTCACATCATGCACTCAAATGGGTGATCCCACTCGCGGCCGCTAGCCTCTCTCGCCGCAGATATTTTCCCGCCAAAATTTGCTCAGAGCGTGATAATCGTCCGCTAGAGTGACATTTTCCCCGGAGTTCTTCTTTAAACAAGAAGCTGACTATTGACACATGATAGAGTAGGATAAATAGTTTCGAATGAGAAAATAGTTTGCACGCAAGACTACAAGAACACTGATTATTCGCTCTGATTGATAACTCTTTTTTTGTTTCGAAACGTACGAACAAAGGTGTTATGTTGCTGTCGTTTTCATGTTAAATGGAATTTTTTTATTAATTTACGTTTGAAAATGGAAAATAATATTTTGTGCAGGAAGCGGATGTCAGTGGAATCGTGGATCGACGATCGCATCACCGAACTGTTTGCGGGCAAGGAGAACAATGTAGGTAGAGACGAGAGAGAGAGAGAGAGAGAGAGAGAGAGAGAGAAAGAGGGAGGAAGACAAAGAGGGAGGAAGAGGGAGAGAGAGAGAGAGAGAGAGAGAGAAAGAGGGAGGAAGAGGAAGAGGGAGAGAGAGAGAGAGAGAGAGAGAGAGAGAGAGAGAGAAAGAGGGAGGAAGAGGGAGGAAGAGGGAGAGAGAGAGAGAGAGAGAGAGAGAGAGAAAGAGGGAGGAAGAGGGAGGAAGAGGGAGAGAGAGAGAGAGAGAGAGAGAGAGAGAGAGAGAGAGGGAGAGAGAGAGAGAGGGAGAGGGAGAGAGAGAGAGAGAGATCCTCCCTCGCAGGGTGTGGATGTCGACCTGGACTCCCTCATGGATGCCGATAGCGGCGCCGCCAAGAAAAAGATCGTCTTTGTGAGTGTTTTTTCTCTCTCTTTATTCTTCTCGATTTTTCGAACACTCAACTCTTGGACGTCTTTTCAACGTGATTGATTCTACAAAGCAATTTCGAAAAAATAAGAGCAATCAATGTCTAGAACAATTGATAAATGATAGTGATAAAGAGCAGGGTCAATGATACCTGAAGGAAATGTGGTTCCAGAATCAACTTTAAAAAAACACTACACATTGTTGTTTTTGACTAGGAGGACCCCGGCTTCCGGCTGAAAAAAGGCATTTGAAATCATACCAAATTCACTTATCTCAGGACCAGCTGCAGTCGCGCCACTGTCCCGCTTCGATGGACAAGATATCGGCGTTCCTCGATGAGCTAGTCGAACAGCTCATGACACTATGAAGAAGGTGAACTCACTATCACTACTATAAACTCACATTTGATTACAATCGGTGAGAAAATCTCGAACTGTATATGAAAATAGCGTGTTTATTCCAGTACGCCAGTTGGTAAGCGCACCGCGTAGTGTAGTGGTTAGCGATGTCCGCTATACTCGGTAGGCCGGGCGCTTGACCGTACCAAGATGATAAATTGGTAGCAGTCTTCTGCGAAGGTAACCCGCATACGGATGTTTTTTTTAAACATTTAATCTTTGCAGAAACTTCTATGCTCTTCTCAGCCGAATTACTCCTATTCTCTTCATTGTCACCCAGTCGTGATTTTATGTTCATATACCTATTCTTATACCTGCAATTTGTGTACATAATCAATTCTTTTCTCGTCACCCGAAAAACGCCCTCGTTATCATCACACAATCACTGTAATCAACCCACTATCCCTTTTTTCTCGCCCCTCTATGCTCACCAATAATCACCATATTGTCTGGCAATTTGTATTGCTTTTTTTGTTTACTTTGTGCTGTCGACGAGTGGCGATCAGAGAAGTATAGCGATGTGTGGTGTATTGTTGCGTTCTCGATTTCGGTGTGCATTGTACGACGTTTCATTCATATATCGTTTAGAGATTTGGCTTGGGCACAACAACATAAATGTAATACGAATGCACTGTCGCGCCTCACGAACAGATAGATCTATGGATTATATTCGGATAAGGGAGCTTACCCAGCCCATTCGATAACCATTCGAGCCAAACAGTGAGTGAGCAACGTGTTTCCCATTCCTATGTCATCAGGTGAGGCTGTCATTTTCGAACTCATCGAGTTCTATTTTTGTTCTGACCTTCAATAGTCATGACATACGTTTGTGAATTCATTTTGACAACTGTTGTGATACACACTTTTTCATTTTCGTACTCATAAAATAATCTTTAACGAGTGTTTGAAAGTACATGAAGTGAGTAATGAGTATATATAAAAAGTGATGCCACCACGTGTGGGTGAAAACGTTATAAAAACAAACGATAAAATTCGAATGTGTTATATATGAGTGTCATTCGTATTACTTGTTTGTGTTCCGTTTCGGGTGGTAGTCTATTCTTTCTTCTCTCTACTACTACTGCCAGTTGCGCATAAATGATGGAATCGCATCCCGCTCTCTACACTCACCATAGTCGTATCTGACTCAAATGTAGTTTTTTTTTTGCAATCATTAACAAGTTCACAACCTATATTTGTACTAATAGGCACCTAAGCTTTTCGATTTTTGCATCAGTCCATTACCTATAATTACGATGGTTAGGTTAAAACGGTCACTAGCGGTGAACATTGCACGAGATTGGTTTGCGTCCCTCGATCGTTGCTTTTAGGAGTTTGTATCGCTGATTACAGTTATGAAGTCTGTATTCTTTGACTGTTGCGCTGTACCGTTTCCTAGCCTCCTAATTCCTAATACAGACTTTTCGCAAACAAGTACGAGAATTTGGTGAACAAAGACCAACGCGATACTGCCACTACTTCTTAATAAAATTGATTGCTGCTGGGTTTTTTACATCCTCGAATTCATAATTAACGGTACATGATTATATCTGGCCAATCTTTTTTTGCAATAACTGCGTTAAATAGTCGCTTCATTCTTCCCTAATCCATGTTCCGTATTCAAAAGAGGAAATGCGTTGGAGTTTTCTTCCTCGCCCTTCTCTCTCTCTCTCTCTCTCTCTCTCTCTCTCTCTCTCTCTCTCTCTCTCTCTCTCTCTCTCTTCATCTGTCTCCTCTTTCCCGGAGCGGAACTCGAAAATAGAAAGACTAGGCGCCTAGTGTCCACTACAGCCAAGTGTTGCTCCTCTCTTTTTTGTTTTGCTGCTCCGACTGCTCCTCTTCTCCTGCTTCTTTTCTACTCCTGTTCCTTCTCTCTCTTTCTCTTTCTCTCTCTCTTTCTCTCTCTCTTTCTCTCTCTCTCTCTCTCTCTCTCTCTCTCGCTCTCTTTCTCTTTCTCTCTCTCTCCTCCTACGCTCGCCTTTTCCGATTCTCATTATGCGACATTAGTGTTTTGCAGTTTGCGAGGAGCACATCTCTCTCTATTTTCTCGAATTTCTACCTATTCCTTTGTGGCCTAAATACTGTAGTTTGTATATATTGTAGTATCAATATATATGTCAAATTCCATTATTGCGATGATCTGAAGTGTTAGTTAGCAACGAAACAATATCCTGTGAAAAAAACAATACTTTCGACATTTGGCGAAGAATTCGCTCTTTTTGTTTGCATTACGCATGTTTCAATCACATGTTCGCTGCGACTTTCTCAGTTGCTTATCAGTTATTGTGGAGAGAGAGGGGGAAAGTCTCTCTCTCTCTCTCTCTCTCTCTCTCTCTCTCTCTCTCTCTCCTCTCATTGTCCGAAACGTCTTCTTCCGCTATCGCCTTCCAGAGTCGCCCGGCGGCACAATACACATTGTGCTTATTCTCCATATCCAAGATCACTTGTGCCTCACTGTCTCTGCTCTCTTCGTTTCATACACACTATTGTCGATTCCTTCCTGCACTCTCTCATCACTAGACCGATTCACTATCACTACCCACACACCACCAGCTATCATCCAACCCAGTTCTCAGTTTCCGCCGACGCCGCGGTGACATCACGTCAGAGAGAGAGAGAGAGAGAGAGAGAGAGAGAGAGAGAGAGAGAGATAGGGAGATAGAGATAGAGAGTCGCGCCAGCGGTGTGGAATGCGCCATAATATCCCTTTTTGTACAATTTGCATGAGACAGGTTCATCGGGCCATCCCCTGAACGCGTCTCTATCTTTCTATCCGGCCAAAATATTTGTTGCCACAGTCATTCAAACACACACCGCTCCGTCTCTCTCTCTCTCCTCCCTTTGCTACATAGTCGAGTTTCGGGCCGGGATGGGATTAACTCTGCCCGTTCGTCCATAATATTTGAGTAACCTTTCCCCATGTGGTCTATTGTGAAGGGTTATTGTAGGGGTAGAACGATGTCATTCCGACTCACGTGTTGCCGTCATGATTATGTCGTTCCGTTTTCATGACTCTACATATCTCAATGATCGGCGATTGTCTTTTATACGAAAGAGAGAGAGAGAGAGAGAGAGAGAGAGAGAGAGAGAGAGAGAGAAAGAGAGAGAGACGCGTGGTAGTAGGCACAAATCAGTCGATCTCACAGGCGCCTCGCGGGCTTATCTCCTCTACATAATCCACTGAAAGACTATCTACCGGCGCCATCTATTCATTACATGTCCGTTCCTTCCAACCGGGACACACCAGCCTACACACACTATCGATTCATTGATCTATCCGACTGACCATGATGTTATTACTGTGTTTGCGCACATTTGCCTCCGGGGGCCGCACACTGATAGCGAAAGAGTGTGCAGATTGGAGAGAGCGCAGCGATCCGGAATTCTTCGCTGACAAGCCTGCCAGTTTCTAGCGCGCGGCACAGGCAAGCCGCACAAATCTCTCTCTCTCTCTCTCTCTCTCTCTCTCTTTCTCTCTTTCTCTCTGTGCCTACCTACGCGTCACTGATCAATCAGCGACGTCAGATCGCATACACTTTCTTTTTTCCACCTCGTTTTCTTTTCTCGCCTGTCGCCTACTGTTGTACACAGAACAGATAGAGGCGTTCCTGATTCCTGCTCCTTTTTCCAGGAAAACTGAAGTGAAACTGTCACGTATCTTCTCTTTCGAATACCATTTCACCGTCCGATGCTGCAATTTTGTTCGTGAATTTGTCACCTTTCATTCACCTTTCCATCACGCTGTTTTGTCTTCCACGCGCGGTTTGCGTTTGCGAGCGTCTTTTCTTGATACATCATAAACTATCGTGGCTAAAATTCGATTCGCTCTTCCATCTATCAAATTATCGCGTATCAGGGCAGTTTAGTGGATTAAGCCGTTTTGCCCAGCTACCCCTATCTTTCTCTTTCAGCGAGTGTTTTCTCTCTCGTGTCGAATTCATTTCACTGTTTGTGTGCATGGATCTCTCTTCCCTCTTTCCGTCTCCTTCCTTCCCAGCTCTCATTCTGTTTTCATTACTACTTTGCCGGTCAGGCGAGCCGCCGAAAGATTATAATATTAATTCTCTCTCCCCCACTTTTACGAGGCGAGTCTTAAGTTCTCCTCACTCTATTTCCGTGTCAGTTAAGTTAAACATAGCCCCAATCAGTGATCCATCAGTTCATGTTTACAATGCCTAATACTGTAATACCGTGTTTTGTAGTGGCAAGAGTTCAAAACCGCCCAGCGTTGTAACTATTTCACACGCGAGAGAGAGAGAGAGAGAGAGAGAGAGAGAAAGAGAGAGAGAACCTCAGCGCCGTTCAACATCATTACTGGTATCAGTACTAGTACTCTCTCTCTCTCTCTCTGCCGCAGCGAAACCCGTTTCATACTACTACTCTCTCTCTATCTCTCCATGTTTTCATTAGCGAAGGGGCGACTGCGTTCCCGTTTCTTTTTGTGCCGTGTATCGTCCAGTCAATATGCCATTATGTAACCCCCTTTCACTTTTGACATGCATGCCACTCTTCTCCTATTTACTCTATTCAATTGTGTTTTTGGTAACCAGTGTAGCAGTAATATATTGTGAAATCTTGACTGCCATCTGGACTGACAATTGACATCTGGACACTTTGTAAGGTTGTTGAGCTTACTGATTGGTTAGCTTAAAGAAAACTGTCACGCTCGCGGACTCGCTATCACTCTAGCTGGTGGGCGAAACCAGGTCTTACCTTCACGCAGCGTTCTCTCTCTCTCTCTCCGCTCAGCAAAAAACCCTCTGGCATCAGTCCGCAACTACGCTTTTTCGCTAGTCTGCGTGTGCGCGGGGCGCGTATTTTGCGTGAATGTGACAGGAATGTTCTACGCATCTAAAAACACTTTACAACGTCGAAATTCCATGCGCTTTCTGTGCATTGTTTTCGTGTGGTCCGCTCCTCCCACTCTCGATGACTGGATGATTTCGATTATCATTCAATCCGCGCAGATTATCAGTCAATCCGTGCCAAACGGCGGAAGGCTTTGTGGATTCGCGGATCCGTTATCCCCTCCTCATCCCAACGCGTCTTTCAGTGAATGCTGTCGCAATCGCAATGATTGACTCTACACCATCGTCGTCTCAGTCGGACGGGCCTTCTGGTCCTTCCGGCTCTTCCGGTCCTTCGGACATCCCGCTCGTCGCTGTCGTACAGAGCTGCGGACCCCCGCCCGCTTACTCACCAACAGGCTCCCAGAAATCGTGGAAGTCGAGTGGATCGTTTGATTCGACTTCATCCGAGGTGAAAGAGAGAGAGAGAGAGAGAGAGAGAGTGAGAGGGGGGGGGAGAGAGAAAGAAAGAGAGAGAGAGAGAGAGAGAGAGCGAGAGAGAGAGAGAGAGAGGAAAAGAAAAAAAACTGTTCATTTTAGGTAGAGCACAAGTCCTACTACTCTTGGCCGCCGGGGCAGTCTTTTCCATTCGAGCCCCTGCCCCCGTACCCAGCTGGTTAGTTGATTTTAATTAGTTCATCAGTTTATTTACGAAGACATCAGATCACTGATTTCATGTTTTGCGCGTCCTTGATATTTGAACGCCTATTTCGCTAAACTGCCTCTGTCTTCTCTCAATCACACCATTTCTATCATTGGCGCCAGTTTCGAACTAAATCCGTCTGCCAGCGCACGAGCGCATTTTCTTATCACTTATCAAATTTGGTCTTTGCAGAGCACAATGTGAAATTTTTGATTACTGATAAAAGTTCATGCTGGTCTGGCGTCGTGAATCACGCAGAAACAGTTAGAAAGAACGATCATAGGACACGACTTCCATGTTATCACGAATATTTCAAATACTTATCTCGACAATCAAAGTTTCATAAAGTGACGTCATAGCGGTATCAATTTATATTTTTCAGGACCGAATCTTTCCAAGGTGAAATATCCGAGAGACGTGAGTGGGCCGCGGTACGAATGCCCTCACTGCGAGCAACAGTTTTTGGTGAGTTTTGCAAACTGTGTACGTTTCTCTTTTTTCTATTTTCTTTGTTATTTATCAGTTTTGACAACGTTTCTTCATCTTTCGACACGTTGGATGTGTTCCTTGTTCTTCTCTCTATATTTGACAACAGGTTATGATGTTAAGAAACATTTTCTTACGATTAGCGGTCCAATACCACATTCATTTTTAAAATTGCGATATTCATTCATAGAAAACAACGATGTCGCTAGGGAATGAAATCGATTTTCACAGATTCGATCAGCCGACTGTAGTGCTGCACTTTCCGAGAGCGAGAGAGTGAGTGAGAGAGAGAGAGATAGAGAGAGAGAGAGAGAGAGAGAGAGAGAGAGAGAGAGAGCGACATTTCGATCTCTGTAGATGTGTCATTCCGAGAAGAGATAAAAGCGACACGCACACGTGAAACGAGGGATCAGTTTCCGACCAATTAGAACACAACTCTGCTAGGAAAGGCGCCGTAAAATCGTTGAAATAGAATCATCGTGTACTTTCTGGTCGAAACAATCCGAATAAAAATCGTTGCGGGACCATTACCATTATCCCCTGTTTCAGTTCCATCGCCTCTCCGGCATTGTCGTCTGCCCGTTTTGCCAGAGCACCATTTCCGTGGGGAACTATGTGAGTAAAGTTACAGATCGAGAAAGATGACAGGCTTTTCGCGGTAAGACCACTTCCTGATTTCAGAACCAAAACCGCAGTCGTGTGTTCCTCTCGGCGGGAGCGCTTTTTTTCTTGGCAGCAGTCGTCATTCTTCTCCTCTACATATGTCTGTTCAGAGAGCAGAGCTACTTTGTCATTGTTGGTGAGTGATTTGACTATACTTACGTTCAATTTCAATGTCGTATTACCATAATTTTTCACACGATATTTATACCAGCACAGTGAAACGTATGAAGTGACTATTGGAGAAGTATTGTTTGCTCGCACTTGTACCTACTGTTCCTTCTAACATGACTCAACCCGAGTGGTTCGAACATGAGTTCTTGACGCGATTATAATAGCACAGTCATATTCATGTGAACTATTTGACCTTGCCATCGAACAAACCATCTCTAGTGACGCACACTATTATATGTGGTTGTTGGGGTGAGATCATCATTGTGGTATTTGCTTGCACTGTCCCGGACAGTTCGATTTCTCTGAAGCTTCTCTGACTTTTCTGACTTTTCGCCAGTGCCAGACAATGTTGTCACAACAAAACTCCTGCATTTGTTTTGATAAGCTTTGTGCAATCGAAATAGACACTGCGAGATTAGTTTCAAAAGCCGGGTTACACAAATAAGCTGAGCGCGTCTGGAATGTTCGTGGCGACTAACGAATGCATGATTGGTCCCGCAACGAAAACATCCAATACTAAAACACATCTATTTCAGTGTGTCTTCTCGTGTGCGCTTCCATAATGTTCCTCATCAAAGCAGCCCACTCGAGGCACCACTACAGAGAGTCGACACTCATCGACCAAGCATAGACACTGTAGATCGATCGACAACCGTAGATCAGATAGATTGGTAGATCACTATTTATACGCAACATATCACTTGAAAGACTATTCCTTTAGTTCATTCCTGACAATTCAAAAGAAACGCATTCGTTGTTACCGGTAGTCTTTTCATCGATTTGCTGGATGTTGGCAGATCAATCGATCGATATCCGGCAGATCCACTCCTTCCTTCCAATACCCCGTGTTTTGTGCCTCCTCTCGTGTAAATACAACTGAGATTATATTCCGTTCTTCCACATATTTATTCAGCATACATATAGAGTTGATTACCACACTCGAAACGAATAAAATAGTTTCCACTTGTTTGTTGATGGCAATGAATTATTGGAAAAGCTTATGGGTGAAGTGGGCACATAAAACGAACGCACAATCAGTGACGACACAACTATCATGGAATAGTAACGTTATCGGCGTGCATTCTGATCGAAAGGAGAACTATTTAAAAATTACCTCCAGGTGCAGCATCTTCAAACAGGGAGGAATGATCGTGCCTCTTGCCTCTTGCCTCTTGCCTCTTGCTTTCTTGCCTCTTGCCTCTTGCCTCTTGCCTCTTGCCTCTTGCCTCTTGCCTCTTGCCTCTTGCCTCTTGCCTCTTGCCTCTTGCCTCTTGCCTCTTGCCTCTTGCCTCTTGCCTCTTGCCTCTTGCCTCTTGCCTCTTGCCTCTTGCCTCTTGCCTCTTGCCTCTTGCCTCTTGCCTCTTGCCTCTTGCCTCTTGCCTCTTGCCTCTTGCCTCTTGCCTCTTGCCTCTTGCCTCTTGCCTCTTGCCTCTTGCCTCTTGCCTCTTGCCTCTTGCCTCTTGCCTCTTGCCTCTTGCCTCTTGCCTCTTGCCTCTTGCCTCTTGCCTCTTGCCTCTTGCCTCTTGCCTCTTGCCTCTTGCCTCTTGCCTCTTGCCTCTTGCCTCTTGCCTCTTGCCTCTTGCCTCTTGCCTCTTGCCTCTTGCCTCTTGCCTCTTGCCTCTTGCCTCTTGCCTCTTGCCTCTTGCCTCTTGCCTCTTGCCTCTTGCCTCTTGCCTCTTGCCTCTTGCCTCTTGCCTCTTGCCTCTTGCCTCTTGCCTCTTGCCTCTTGCCTCTTGCCTCTTGCCTCTTGCCTCTTGCCTCTTGCCTCTTGCCTCTTGCCTCTTGCCTCTTGCCTCTTGCCTCTTGCCTCTTGCCTCTTGCCTCTTGCCTCTTGCCTCTTGCCTCTTGCCTCTTGCCTCTTGCCTCTTGCCTCTTGCCTCTTGCCTCTTGCCTCTTGCCTCTTGCCTCTTGCCTCTTGCCTCTTGCCTCTTGCCTCTTGCCTCTTGCCTCTTGCCTCTTGCCTCTTGCCTCTTGCCTCTTGCCTCTTGCCTCTTGCCTCTTGCCTCTTGCCTCTTGCCTCTTGCCTCTTGCCTCTTGCCTCTTGCCTCTTGCCTCTTGCCTCTTGCCTCTTGCCTCTTGCCTCTTGCCTCTTGCCTCTTGCCTCTTGCCTCTTGCCTCTTGCCTCTTGCCTCTTGCCTCTTGCCTCTTGCCTCTTGCCTCTTGCCTCTTGCCTCTTGCCTCTTGCCTCTTGCCTCTTGCCTCTTGCCTCTTGCCTCTTGCCTCTTGCCTCTTGCCTCTTGCCTCTTGCCTCTTGCCTCTTGCCTCTTGCCTCTTGCCTCTTGCCTCTTGCCTCTTGCCTCTTGCCTCTTGCCTCTTGCCTCTTGCCTCTTGCCTCTTGCCTCTTGCCTCTTGCCTCTTGCCTCTTGCCTCTTGCCTCTTGCCTCTTGCCTCTTGCCTCTTGCCTCTTGCCTCTTGCCTCTTGCCTCTTGCCTCTTGCCTCTTGCCTCTTGCCTCTTGCCTCTTGCCTCTTGCCTCTTGCCTCTTGCCTCTTGCCTCTTGCCTCTTGCCTCTTGCCTCTTGCCTCTTGCCTCTTGCCTCTTGCCTCTTGCCTCTTGCCTCTTGCCTCTTGCCTCTTGCCTCTTGCCTCTTGCCTCTTGCCTCTTGCCTCTTGCCTCTTGCCTCTTGCCTCTTGCCTCTTGCCTCTTGCCTCTTGCCTCTTGCCTCTTGCCTCTTGCCTCTTGCCTCTTGCCTCTTGCCTCTTGCCTCTTGCCTCTTGCCTCTTGCCTCTTGCCTCTTGCCTCTTGCCTCTTGCCTCTTGTTCTCTGAAAACTTGCCTCTTGCCTCTTGCCTCTTGCCTCTTGTTCTCTGAAAACTTGCCTCTTGCCTAAGACTGGACCATCCCAATTTATTCACACATCGGGAGTGTCTATCTCACTCTACTTTGCACACCAGTAAATAAAGGACGGTCTCACTCACACAACACGCAATACTAGACCATTTCAATTTATTCACACATCGGGAGTGTCTATCTCACTCTACTTTGCACACCAGTAAATAGGGGACGCTCTCACTCACACAACCACGCACTACTGGACCATACCAATGTATTCTGTAAGGGATAGATATATACTGGATGGTCCCTATTCTCCCTATTCTATTTTTGTGAGATATAATGTGCGGATTCACTTCACATTCCACGAGTCACCCGCAGACCCTCTCACAACATATACTCTCCCAAGCTCTCGGAGATCACCACTCTGCATAATGGTGTTTACATTTCAGATCGCTCGGCGTCCGCCTCGCCCCCACCCAAGAAGACTATAAGAACCTCGTCTCTGGATGGGTCGGGGCCGGTCTTACGACTGACATCCCTCCTGGCCTGCTGACGCCGGAAACTAGCCCACTAACCCCTTTTCTGTAGATAAACCATAAGATCTATGTCAGTTGATGTCTGTTGTCTTACTGTAGGGGGATAGGGTCTTAGGAGAGGGTGTTAGTCGTAGTATCTAGTCTATTCTCTGGTCACTGCAGGACCCTCTTTGGTAGCAGCGAGTGAGCCTTTTCCTTCTTTTCTGATCAATTAGGAGGTTAGGCATAAAGTAGATCCACCCTCTCTCTGCAGGGTAATAGACTAGATTGCCGGTCACTGTGTAAGTTAATGAGCTCTAGAATAGTTGAGTTGGAAAATTTTGAGGAATAGTGAGGCAGGTAGAGCCACGAGAATGGAAAATGTTGAGAATTGGCCTGAAAATTTAGATAGTTTCGGAGAATAAGAATAAGTGGAATTTGGTGGTTACGCGAATGGATTGCAGGTAGCCTCGAACTACTGTTTTCCGCCCTCGCCAGGCGCCTGTCGTTGAAGTAATTTTCTCGAGTATTTTGAGTGTTTTGTGTTCTGTGTTTTGTCCGTCCGCGCCCTGCAACCGGTGCAAACGAGCCCAATACTCTGTGTTTTTTTTGTCCGTTCTGTCCTCTGTGTGACTGTCAAGTCTTGTCTGTCCGCGCCCTGCTATAGGTGCAAACGAGCCCTACTATACATATACCAAAATGGTGAACACGAGACACACCTTGTACGATTTGAACATGAACACGTCTACGTCTTCTCTCTCTGCCAACTCTGCCGAGACACCTGAGTTGCGATCTAACTCGAATTACGAACGCTTCCTCAACTCGGAGACGGTGCAGTCTTCGCCTCTCGGCCAGCTATCGCGCTCCCTCGAGGACCTGAGAGAGAAACACTTTTCCGATCCGAAAGATTTGATCTCTCTGAAAGACGACACCGTCAAGGCTATTGCATTTGTACTACAGAAGGGAGAGACTGCAAATCGCGCTCTGAAAACGTCTCTCTCTCTCAATACTCCTTCCAGTTGGAGGGTCAGTTGAATGAGAGTTTTGTGGAGGTAAGCAAACGCATAGACAACGTCCCGTTGGTGGCTTCCCTGGGCGTCGATACCTCTCTGGGCATCAAACTGAATGCTTTTTCCGGATCAGCTGACGGCATCGCTCACGGCTTCAGCATCTGGCTAAAGAAATTCGAGGACGTAATGAGAGTGAAGGGACCCAAGTGGAGTGCGGAGCAGAAGGCTGACTACCTCATCTCTCACCTCGATGGACTGGCTAGAGAAAAGGTGGAGGAGATGACCGCTGACGATAGAAAAGAGTACGACACAGTACGAGACCACTTGAAAGCCTACTTTGAGTCGTCTGAGCAGCGCCACCTTGCGAGAGAGATGTTGAAGAGGTGCAAGCAGGAAGTATCTGAGTCGGTTGCCTTTTTGCCAGCCGCTTTCTCAACATAGTTCGGGCGGCAACGACTGGACAAACGGAAGAGGTATCAAAGAAGAGACTTCTGGAAGAGTTCTGCTCTCGCCTCCGGCCGGCGGGTATCATGTGAAGATGGACAACCCCGAATTGTTTGAGTCAGCACGCTCGAAAGCACTGCGAGTGGAGGCCCTCCTTGCAGAGGCCACGGCAGAAGCACTTCTCGACCCTACCGCGGCCGAGGTGCGCGCTTTCAACCGCACTCCACGTTCGAATGACAAGGAGCCCTGGAATCGCCCGCCCACCCTGAAGACAGTCAGTTTTTAGCCTCCCGTTGTATGTGGTTACTGTAATGAATCTGGTCACGTTTTTGGAAATAGTTTGAAGTTCAAGCAAGCCAGGTCGAACAGCAACAACACGGGCCCGCAGCAGGTAAACCAGGGAATGATCCCTCAGAGCGTATTTAATGGAGGATTCAACAACTACCGTGGCAATTCCTCTCGCGGAGGATACGGCAACAGGAGTGGATTCAGAGGGCGCGGAGGCTACGGTAACCGCCCCAACTACTATAATAATAACAACAACAACCGAGGGCAGTGGCAGGGACAACAACATCAGCAGGGCTGTTTTCAGTGTGGTGATTTGACTCATTACAAACGCAACTGTCCCGATCTCTTTCAGCAGCAGCAACAGTACCAGCAGCAACATTTTCAGCAGCAACCGTTCCAGCAACGGCAGCAAGTACAACAGCAGCAGTCCGGTGCGCACAATGTGAACCAGAATCAGAGTGTTATGCAAATTTCCCACCAGCAATCACCGCAGGCAGTGAACGATGAGGTAGAAGATCTGCGTGATCAACTTCAGCGCTGTCAGCTGGAGTGCAAAGCGTTCAAGGAGCGCAGTGAGTCACTGGCGGAAACCCTGTTGAACTCGCAGCCGTCGACGAGCGGCACTCGTTTGGTCAAGTCACTGTTGTTCCTCGTAATGACCATGACCTTGATTGTGCCGTCTGCCGCGCTTCCGCAGGCTTTCTTCTGCCCACACGATCACCTTGCTACCGTAACCCGATTCACGCGTAGCTCGGACTGCTCTCTATTCACGGCGAAGATGAACGAAACACTGGTGAGGACGGCACTCTCCTTGTGCAGACCGAACACTGAAGTGTACGATACTGACGCCTTTTTGTGTAGAATTGTCCTCACTGTCACCTACGGAGTGAACATCTTCGGAACCAGGCACCAGTCAGCAGTGGAGACACGGCACACTGTGTCGGCGGAAGAGTGTGATATGATGAGGACGCACAAGCGATGAGTTCACGGCAATTTGATCCAGCGAGGCATTTTGTGGAAAACTAATAATCTAGTCGACATCGAATGGCCGACAGCACCTTTTCAGATTTTCCATGACTACAGTAAGACAGTGACTAATTGTATTATGATCAGTACGTCTATTCGCGCGCGTAATGCGAAAGCCACAATTCAGACCTCGGCTGACGCGCACAGCGAGTGCCACTACCGCACCGGACACTGCACTCTCGCCGACGGGTCGGCCATGCTATGGACACCCGATGAGGAGGAGAAGTGTCAGTACGTTCCGGTAAACAACAAAATGTATGGCACTAAAGCAGGACGGGTATGGCTAAGTGACGACAAGGAATTCGCCGTCTCTTGGGGGAATGAGAGTGAGTCAGTGAATGACTGTGGTCACACTCTCACGATCACTGATCAGGGGTACGCGGTGGTGACGCGGCGCCGACCTACCCGCACAGCAGCAAGTGTCGGGTAAACATCGACGAATCAGTTGGCTGCACAGCTTCTGGCAGTCGAGAGCGACATGCAACACAACATTGTCGCGATATTCCATCACTTGGCGAACACACTGTTTGAGAGAGTCAACTACGTGTCGTTTCTGCTGAAGATCGCGCTGTCATCCGACACGACAGCGACGGTTCGATCGCTATTAAACAGGACAGATGTGAAGGCAAAGCACATCGGAGAAGACACGTATGAAATACACAGGTGCGTCAGAATACCCGATACGTCGGTGGAGATAGCCAGTAATGGATCGTGTTACCGTGAGCCTCGGGTGAGAATTTTGGTCGGAGAGACAAACCACACGGTGTTCATGAATCTCCAGTCAGGTATTCTGCAAGAGAAATCTGATCAGATTCCATGTGCAGAGGGAGCTGTGATACGGTACACACGGAACAAGGAGGTGTTCAAGTTGGATCAGCAAAACGGACTGGAAGAAGGTCCCATAGCGGTGACGATAGTGAAAACCTCGAACCAAGTAGAACCCTTATTTTCAATCCCTGAATTAACTATTTATCACAACTTTGTTATCACGAATCTCTCCGAAATCACTCCTCGTGAGCGATCGGTGGAGGAGATGTGGCAGTCACACAACTTCTCTCCTCTCAACAGTAATACTGTATCCTCATCCGACCCGCTGTCGTCGGCACCAGTCAATTTCAATATATATGATATGATTATGCCACATGTGTCTGCGTTTAATCTGTGGATCACGTTGTGTGCAATGGTAACTACGATTCAATTCGGACTCCTCTTAAAACAATGGTATAAGGTTATTAAGAATCTATGGAACAACAGAAATTGTAAGCAAGAAGTAGTTAGTAGTAGTAGTGAACAACGACGTATTGCCGGTAAGAGCGCTGGGCCCGTATGTAGTAGACATGATTGAGGAGTACACGGATGACGACACCCTGCGTGTTCGCGTCCGCACAGCGCGGGTAGCTCGTGGCCGCCGCGCATCCTGGCACAGCCACACAACATCAACGTGCTCGCCACCAACTCAAAATCCTCCGGTAACTTCATCAATCAGACATCCCATTCGTGTGAACAACATTCGAATGCTGGCTCTCCTCGACACAGGTGCGAGCATTTCGATCTGGCACTCTAGCATCGCCCCTCTCGTGGGAATAATCAAATTTGAAACAGACGACGTGTGTACAGCGGAAGGCATGTTTGGCGCTCTGATTAAAATCAAGGGATACGCAATTGTGACAAGAGCTATTCAGAATATGGAGTTCAATGAGAAATTATATTTTGCAGATGTAGTCGCGCCTCCCAATGACGCTTCCAAATATCAGGTAATCCTAGGTAATACAATCCACCATCGCCTTCCGCGCTGGTCGATCGACTACCGTAACCGAGTCGTCACGATGGGAGAAACGGACATTCCTATTGTCAATGTGCTAGAAACAAAAGAGAAAACAGACCCGGCTAAACAATTTATTCTGAAAGCAGCGGAGACATGTGTCGTGTCGGCAGGTACGGACACGTATGTGCGCTGTTTCATGCCGCAGTCGGACGAGTCGGACACGTGGGTGACTGACTCGATCAGTGAGAGCATGCACAAGAAGAGTCTCGTGGTCACGCCGAAATCGTAAAAAGCGGGCTTGGAATGATTCTCGTGGCGAATCCGACAAATGATGACGTCATTGTGTACAAAGACCAGACACTATGCGAAATGTCTCCACTGGAGATGCAATATAACGGACTACTGGAGCCGCGTAAATAGCACTAACCAGGCGACTCGTTCTTGTCTCGCCATCGCACCTACGAAGGTGTGTGACAACGAGGGAAGCCTCGTCTCTGCCCTGCTTGGCGGACAATTAGCCCATGAATCAACCGATGCTGTCTGGGTCTACCAGCCCACAGAAACCAAAAATAAAGAAAATAAACAACACCTTTGTCCCGATCTTTCTAAGAGTATCAGTATTCTGTCAGAAGGGAGAAAAAGCTCAGGTCCAGGAACTGTTTGCAGAATATACCGATGTGATGTCATCATCTAGCCACGATTTGGGCTCGTATGAAGCCGATCTCACTGAAATCCATACGACAACTGAGGTATGTGAGTACCGACCCAGGAATGGTAGAATGCCCGTCAAGTTTCAACAAGAAGTCTAAAATCATATTCAGGGGTTGCTAGGAGCGGGAAGAATAGAACCCACTACTCAGACTACTTTTATGCATAATCTAGTGCCTATCCCTAAAAAGGACGGTAATCTGCGTCTCTGTACTGATTTCCGTAGTTTAAATAAAATTACTGTACCCCAACATCACGAACTACCCAGAATAAAAGACGTGCTTCAGAAAATGGCAGGATATAAATACTACTCCAGTTTTGACCTTGCAAGTAGTTTTTCTACAATGGAAGTTAAGTGACTCTGCAATGAAGAAGTGTGGAATGACCACACCGTACGGTAATTACTTGTATCGATTTGTCCCGTTCGGAATCAAGAATGGGCCGGCGGCATTCAACCACGCACTATCTCGAGTGCTAGGAGGGCTGCGAGACAACGTCACAGCTTATCTGGATGACATCATTATTTACGATAACACATTTGAGGGGCATCTGTCATCTATTCGAAAGGTGCTGGACCGGCTGCGTCTGTTCAATTTGAAAGCTTCAGCAAAGAAAACAGAAATCGCGCTGGGTCATATTACATTTCTAGGACACGAGATCTCCGGCAACAGGTATCATCCAGCTCAGAGACATATGGATGCAATTAGAAGTTTTCCTAAACCAACCCCAATTAGACTGGCACGAGGTTTTGTTGCAACGTGCGCCTTTTTCCGCAAATTTATTCCCAATTTTTCGAAACGCGCTGCACCGCTGAATGAACTTGAAAAACAACACGGTAAGTTTTATTGGAAGAAGGAACAAGACGCATTCTACCACGACTTGAAGCTCTGCACAAAACCATCCTGGTGTACCCGAGAGACGACAAGTTTATTCTACACACCGACGCCTTCGGCAAGGCAGTGGGCGCAGTCCTATTGCAGGAAGTAAAGAGCGATGCGAAAACGAAAGATCTCGCGCCATCGCAACAGAAATGGAGTGCCACTCATAGTGAGTTATTTGCTATTGTGTTTGCACTTCGACACTTCGAACCCATTATATATGGCAATCACACTGAGGTGTGGACAGATCATAAGCCGCTAACCTTCCTTTTGAATGGCAACCCCCCTCATAACAACCTGGCCCGTTGGATTGTTGAATTGCAGTGTCAAGATATCTCTATCCATTACATCCGGGGGAAATCGAATGTAGTTGCGGATTGTCTGTCCCGCTGCGAACCCACTGATCAGTTCACCGATAACAGTCCCGAGATTGAGGAAATTGTGGAATTCCCCGTGTGCCTCGCGGTTACAACACGCAGTGTAACAAAGCGCGTCGATCTTAAAGAAGAACTCAAGGGAAAGAGTCACCGGCCCAAAACATTAGCGCGCCCGGAACCAGATTTTGGCGGGAAACCGCGAGTACGGCAGCGGTGGGCAGCGGAGCGAGGCTCCGCCCTCGTTCAATTAGGCTATTTGGACAAAGGAATCGTAACAAATAATTCAAAAAAATAACTTTTTGAAGCCTCTCAGAATTTTCATTGCCAGAATCGTGTTCCTAAGTATCAGTTTCCCCCCATTGACCGGCATTCCTTTTTTCCCCGGAGTTCTTCTTTAATGCGCTGCTGGGGAAAAAAACTCGAGTGCCATTCTGCGCGCGCAGATGGTCGACCCGATCTGTTGCGGTGTTCGCGCGATGATAGAGGGAAGAGAGGCCGATGGTGTCACAGATAAGCAGAAAGCTGAGATCGCAACATTGGCAGAAGTGTGTGAGATTAACAAGAATGGTTGCCTTGTGAAACGGACCAGTTGGGAAAACAGTAATCTGATTCGTACCATCACACTACTAACTTCTGATTCACAACAAGACACGGTAAAAGCATACCACGTGGAAGCAGAATCAGGAGGCCATCTAAATTAAAAGAAGACAGTCAAGAAAATCAAGCGACGCTATTTCTGGCACAATATGGCGGACCATATCATGCTCTTCGTTCGCGCGTGTGATCCGTGCCAGCGGAAAAGAGCTAATCGATTCAATCAAGAAGAGATGATCCGGTCATTCCACACAGTGCGATGCAAATTTGCTACATCGACTTGTTCGGCCCGGTCACTAAATCGCAGCGAGGCAATTCATATATTGTATGCATGGTGGATCACTTCACAAAAATGACTATTTTGGTGGCTATACCAGACTGCTCATCAGAGACAGTCGCACGAGTAATCATAAATGACTGTGCCTTCCGTTTTGGTATTATGCAAGTGTTGGTAAGTGACAATGCAAGCTACTTGAAATCCGGATTCATGTCTGAAGTACTCAAAATAATGGGTATCAAGCACAAATTCGGAACACCGTATCACCACGAAAGCGCCGGAATAGTGGAGAGGGTGTTCTCAACCATGCAACAGATGATCCGATGCCATATCGAGGACAATTACAAGTGTTGGAATGATTTTTTGCCTGCCTGTGCTTTCGCAATTAACACCAGTGTGCATGATAGCACTCAAGAAACTCCGTATTTTCTGATGCACGGTCGCGACCCTTTATTTGCCATCGATGTTGCGTTGGAAAGGGCAGAAATGGCAAGCGTGCAAGAATCGGCTGTCGGCGGCGATTACAGAGAAAGTCTTTGTAAGATCTTGCAACATGTGTCGGAGAGAGCGGCTCATGCCAACAACAAAGCGCGACGAGCCTTTGAAAGCCAATACAATAAACAAAGCCCGCATTTGAAACCTCTCCAGATATCTATCGGAGAAAGAGTTTATCTCAAGAACTTCACGCCGGACAGGCGAGTAAGTGTAAAACTACAGTATCCGTGGACAGGCCAGTACCGTGTTGTTCGAATTGAGAGACCGCATCTGGACATTGTGAGTATTTCGACCCCGAACAAAGGACCATTCAGAGTGCACATGAATCAGGTGAAGAAGTGCGTCCATCTAAAAGGACCGAGTTGGAGCACACAAAAAGCGACAGCAGACGAAGATACTGCTTTGAGAAAAGCTAAGGGATCACCGGTGCACGTGGCGGGGTTCGCGCCACCGGAAACGGGAGGATTGGCTGAAGAGCCAAAAATCAGACAAGGAAGACGGACTCGAGTAAACACACAATGAGTCTCGGTATGTGAGCCCGATTGCACAAACAACCCACTCTGCTTAGTGGACCTAGCTTCAGTCTCATTTTCTTCTCACCGTTCAACCCACCATTTTTTTGTGTACAAGTTAGGTGTGCTCTCGATACTATACCAGTCCCAGATATCATATCTTCTATTCAGAAAATTTGTAATCGAATATCTAACTGTCACTCTCCTTCGATAGCAGAGGCGAGAGAGAGCCAATCAGCGGCAGGGGCGAGGGCGTGGTCGAAGCCGCGCCAAGAACGATATTTAAACGCCAAGCCGCGCAGAAAGATCAGTTCGCTCTCAACCCAGCACAAGGGACGCCCCTCGCCTTTCTACAGTCTGTCTATACTAGCAATGCTCGTTGTGTACTCATCTGTTGCCCAGTCATGTCTTCTATATATTTGTCTTCTAATAGGCCATGTGTTCTTCTCTGAAATATTTTTTCCCTCAATCTAGAATCATAAATCGTGTACATTCATGCAGTATTCGTGGATAACCTTTTTCCGTCTCGCGGTTTGTGCAAATACGGTGGATCTCAATGTGATATTTTAGGATGAGTCCTCACGCACCCACCGACCAACCGGACAACCAATCCGGACCGACGGACAACGAGCCTTCTGCTACCTCCCCCGTTAACCCCATCTCCGTATCTGGCCCGCCGTCGCCGTATTACGAGGTGAGTGAGAGAGAGAGAGAGAGAGAGAGAGAGAGAGAGAGAGTAAGAGAGAGAGAAAGAGTAAGAGAGAGTAAGAGAGAGAGTAAGAGAGAGAGAGAGAGAGAGAGGGAGGGAGAGAGAGAGAAGGAGAGAGGAAGAGCGGGTGAATCAATGGTTACTTCAGCTCATCAATTCCCGCTCCGTCGTCTCCGCCACCCCGGACGCGAAGGACGGCGCTCAGGTATGGAAGGTGTACCGTCCTGTGCAGTTTTTTGTTGTATGTGGGAATGCCGTTTCCCGTACCAAGCCCAGTACAAAATTTACGAAAAAATTCAGTACGACAACAACGAGGAAGAAATAATAATAATAATAATAATAATAATAATATTTATCTCCGTGTATACTATATCGAAGAACACAGGACAAACACATAAATAGAGTGAATACGGCAAGCGTGATTGGAAAATAAATAAACACAAAAATAGGATAAAACAGATAACACAGGTTCCCAAATGAGCACTCATCTAATTTTGGACGGAGGGAACAAATGGGGGTTATCTAGGAGGTACGATTTCACTGTTTGATGCTTCGCAGATAAAATGATGTTGTTGGGGAGTGTGTTCCATAGTGCAAAAACCCTACTGAAAAACGTGCTGCTCTTTAAAGTTGTGTCAAAGCAAGGAATCAGGCGCCACCCATGAGAAACACGAGACCGGGAAGGTACAATGTTGAAGAGGCCAGAATACTCTAGACTAGTGCGATTAGTCATAACCTTATGAATATCCGCGATATCGTTTATTAAAAATAAAATAAATAAAAATCACCGAACCCTCGGACGCCCTCATGGAGAGCGAGGTGAGGCGTGGTGATGTGTCCGTCCAGTGTCCTATGTCCAAATTTATGTGGGAATGCTGCTTCCCGTACCCAGCCCAGTTATATATGTGTATCAAATCAGTGAACTTCCAGGCAACGCTGACTGTGTTCACACACAGCGAGTCAGTGGAGGTAGCCACGATCAACCCACGGGACCCGCTCGGGCTCATCGGAGCATCCGCGGCCTGGGTTGGATTCCGCGCGGCCGAGTCAGGGGCGTCACCGGCATCGACCACTGCCTCTACCGCGACGGGCCTGACGTCGGTCTCCCAGCGGCGCACGGGAAGCCTCTCATCCTCTGTCTCTCAGCTGAGACACGAGACCGCGAGACTCGGAGTCTGCCCGTATGTGCACCCGGAACCGGAAGAGCCGGCTACCCCCGCTGCCCTCGCCAAGCCGCAGCAGAAGAAGCTGCTGGTGGAGACCCCGGACGACTTCGTTACCGCGTTCTCTGGACGCCACCCTCTAGCCGACCACGTCGACAATCGCCAAGGGATGGCGGAGATTCCCGACGAGAAGGTCTCTATTCTGCTGCCGCCCAAGAGTTCAGGTAAATTACAAATCGCACGCATACACCTTGACAAACAGACGCAAACAAAGTACTTCAAAATCAATCTATAGAATGCGGTCAAACTTCAAAAATTAGAACCCCGAAGGGATTGCGCTTCACATTTTTTTTGCATAGAGCTACAGTAATCTTCTAGTGTCACACCGATACCCGTTGAGGGCCCTTCTCATAGTATCTAGTGATACACACGTGATGACACATATATGATACACACGTGATAATCTTGATAGTAATAAGCAATTACGAGTAGTTACAAATTAAACCATAGAACATATACTATTTAGGGTTGTATTACCGGATTATCATGGTAAATTCTAGGGCCCCTCCGGCCAACGGCTACCACAACGGTCGCTTCGCGAAGAGTATTTTTCTGAGAAGCGAGAGGGTGGGCACGATCCCGTTCCCCTACCTCGGAGGCATCGAGCAGGCCATCCGCTTCCGGAAGCAGACATACACCATCGAGAGAGAGAGAGGAAGCAGCTCCGTCTCGTCGCACAGGTACGACCAGTACATTATCACTGTTACAATGATAGTATGGAACGCAACGTGAGGTGTAGAGTTTGTGTCGAAATCATGTAACTTTTTATGGCTAGACGGTTTACTTGTTCTAATTAGCGTAGAACGATACGTCCTTCCGCGACGATTCCAACGGTGTTCAATTCATTGGAGAAAAAAAACGTGCCCCGTAAAGTAGTGAAAATCGATAGAGTTATATGAGGACGTCATAATTCTTTTTTTTGATCAAACAAAGTATGTAGCCACTCTTGGAAACAAATATACTCATAATTTCACTATTGATGACGTCACCAGTGCTTTGATATAACCGCCATCTGTCGCACTTCTTCTGTGTGAGCGCCTAAATCAGCTCAAAACGAACTACATAATTATAATAATTATAAAAAACATTTATATCACATGTAAAAATTTGAAAATCTCATTATGGTCCCTACAATGATACGTCATCATTTGTACCACTATCACAATGAACCTGAGAAATAATCGATAACAGTAATCAATTTCGCTAGATTACCACTAGATTACAAATGTTTTTTTAGGAGACGGTCAACAAGGAGCGCCCTCAAGGTAAGCCGCACTATGTGCGCAACCCGTTCCGGCTGGACGAGCAGGGAGCCGTCCTGGCGCAGGTGCTGTCTCTCAGCCACAACAGAGGATTGTTGGTGGAGACCAAGGACCTCTTCGTCACCGGCAACGACCGACTCGAACTTCGGTTCCTGGCTGTCGACCAGACCGCGGAGGACATCGGCACCGGAAGATTCGGCTACGATCAGAACCACCTCAGCGTCGGAGACTTCTTGTGGATCTACTCCGCCAAGGCAACTAAGAAGTGAGTGATATGTGTCAGAAAAAAACCATCAGTAAATTATTAAAGTTTCGTATCATGTATAGTGAGTGCATTCCCGTTAAGCAGAATGTGTGGTTCATTCGCAATATACCCCTAGAAAAAATTAAAATTAATTTATCGCGATTACGTTTTTTATCAATCCGCGCAGGGCCATTTGACAGCGATCTTTCACTATTGACAATATAACCATCAAAAGAAGCGTCATTTCTATTTCGATTCAAGTAACTCAGAGTACGTTTCATAAATCACAAAGATATGTTTTTAAGTTTCGTATCACGCTAATCTCTCTTGTTGTTGTTTTTCTATGAAGGAAAGGGCCAATTGAAGAAGAATTCTTAGATCAATGAGTTTTTTTCACGCAAAAATGTGTTGCTAGTCTAAGCGCACTATTATCACGCAATCTCTGAGAGAATCGGACACCACTGGGATCTAGGATATGAAATAGTAAAAAGTTATAATGGTTTGGTGTTTTCAGTAACTAATAACTACCAACAACGTGTTAAGCAACTTTTTTTTCGAAAATAAAATGATTATTTTTTGATAAACTAAATTGGTCAAATGTCATCAAAACCAGTACATTTAACTTTTTTTGAAAAGCTCTCACAATTTAAAGGAACTTTTTAAATAGAAAGAAATCCATGTTATTCAAAGGTTAAGCTTTTATAAGCAAAAATATGATTTCCTTTGTGAAAAACAAAAATTCTTATATATGGAAGTTCGATAGCAGTCTCCAGTTTGCATTATTCAAAATTTGAAATTGTTTATAACAAAAGAAAAATTATACGAGCCGTTTGAAAATGACCCACTCATGGTGGTCCATCGCAAATGGACCATAAGCAGATAAGAACCATACAAAAACTGAATAGTTTCGAAAACTAGAAGTAATTTTAAGCATACTTTCTGTTCACAATGTTGTTGTACCACCAAATCCTAAAAAGTTATGAGCATTTCAATTCGAAAAAAAAAAAATTTTTTTTACTTTTTTGGACGTGGTGATTATCCAGCCTTCAACAGCAACTTATTTTGGCTAGTTTATGAAAATGTAACCTCTAACAAGTGTGAAAACGTTTCAAAAATCGAAGAGTACGTCTTATGAGATATCGGCCTTTGAATGTTGCAGACTCGCGAACATGACTGCTAATACCGAATCATACAAACACTATAGTATAACTTTTGTGCGATGTTTATCGGAAATTTATCATTTCAAAAAGTTCATAACAAACTTGTTTTCAATAATCAAATGTTTGTTGTTGTAGATATTCTTTGAATGTTTCCAATTCGTCAACAAGTCGTAAAGATACTGATGGGTACACAAAAACTCACCATTGTATTCTTTCAGCCTCGCGGATGCCGCGTCGGAAAAGGAAGTCGACAACCTGATCCAGCAGGCCGCCAACTCAAACGTGCTGTCCACCGAGGAGTCCAGGCTGTGCTTCCGCGTCGACCGATTCGCCCCCAGCGATGCCATCGGAGGATTTCGCTCTGGTGCACAAGAAGAGGATGAGCAGCTACACAGTGAAGAGCATTAGCATGGTCTCTTCGGGAATGCCTGAGCTGGTGAACATCACTCCTGCACGCTTCCCCAACCTCGGAATAAAGCACTTCACTGAGCTGACCTGGTTTGCTGTCTGCAACCGTCGCGCTACTCCCTTTGCTCGATATTTCTCGGAATCGCCCATCTCCAAGATGAGCCGCGTTGTCCTCATCGAGATCGCCAGGCAGGCGGAGATCATGGAGCCGGAAGGAAGACGCATGCCGCTCACCACTCGCCGCATCAACTTCGACGAGGTAGCCTGGCTACAGGACAGGCCGGGCACCTTCTCGAGGTACAACCGGACGGACTCCTACGAACGAATGTCGAAAGTATTTGGAACCGCCTGCGCTATGCTGAACGTGTTGGAACGCGCGGACGAGGACAAGAAGCCGCACAGGGTGGATGTCGAATGGACGGTCGACCTTGCGCCCCGCATGACGATCGACATCACCATGGCCGAGATGTCCGGGGAGAGCGGCTTTTGCGTCGGCCGCCTGCTCACCCTGTCTGCGCCGGCGATGGCTCCGTGTCTGGGAGCAGTGTTAAACACTGACTACAACCCACACGGACAGGAGCTCCATCTCCGAGTGCTTCTCGACACCTATTCTACGTCTCGTATGGCGGAGGCTATGAGGGTACACGGCGCCGTCGCCGTTCCAGGACGCCTGCGCATTTCGCTGACCCTGCGGATGAAGCAGACGGACGAACGGGCCACTCCCGTGTTTGCCAGCCTGGCAGAGGGACGTCTGTTCAACGGCGTTCTCGGGAGCCTGCACGCACAGAATCTACTCAACCGGTTGTATGCCAACCGTCTGCAGTCCGTCCCCAGTTTCCTGTCGCTGCCGCTCGACAACATCCCCGCGCCCACCATCGAAGTCGTCAAGGGAGGAAAACGACTCACTCTGCATGCTGATCAGGCATCGTTCGTTTGAGCTATCGCCGAGGGAGAGGAGCCTGTCGCTCTCGGTCAGGCGACCTTTGGAGCCGGCAAGACACTGACGGCAGCTTTGGGAGCCGCGCAGTTCGTCAAGCAGAACTCGGAGGGGATCGTCGTTCTGATGGCCACGACCAACGCGGCCGTCCTGCAGCTGGCACAGGCGTTCGAGAGCCTCGACGAGTACGCGGAGGTGTCGGCAATGAGGTTCGCATCGGAGCACGCTATTGCCTCTTTGCCGACCACACGCTTCGACGTGGATGCGCTCATCGCCGGACTCTGCGACAAGCACTCCCTCACGGAGGAGGAGACGTCGGCAGTGCGACGGTTCGTGGAGGGCAGATCACTGGTGAACGAGATGCGTCGAGATCCGACCAAGTTCGGAACGATGTCGGAGGCGGAGGCCCGACAGTACCGTCTGGCTGAGCGGGACGCGTCGGATCTGGCCGCCGTCGTGCTGGAGATCCTGTTGGCTAAGGAGCAGCCCCGCATCATCGTCTGTACCACGGCCACCGCACTCAACGCGTTTGGCAACGCTGGCTCGCTTGCCGGAATGGCTGCCCAGGTCCGTCTGGTGGTCGCGGACGAGGCGTAGATGACACCCGAACCGGTCCTCTGCGCTACAGCAAGTGTGCTACCGAACGCCAGGCAGGTCTGGGTCGGCGACCACCTTCAGCTCCCTCCCCACTGCCGAGCCCCACGAGGTTCGGCCCCGGAAGTCTACGCGGCGCGTTCGGTGATGGCGACGGGAAAGGAAGGGCTCACGTCACCACCCTCCGCCAGACTTTCCGAAGCCATCCGGGACTCTCGTCGCTCGCCGCGGAAATTGCCTATGGGGCGACGCTAAGTTGTGCCATGTCGGCTGCTGAGCGACAACTGTTCTACCGTGTCTCGGCCATGACGGAGGATCGCGCCCCTCTAGTGCTGGCACTTCATCGTGAAGCAGAGACCAGACCCCACAATGGAGTCTCGTGGGAGAACCAGAACGAGAGGGCGATGATTGTCGACATCGTCTCTCGCCTCACCCGCCGTGACGTCTCGCCAGCGTCTATCCTCGTGGTGGCGATCTACAAGGAACAAGCTCGGAGACTGCGCCGCGCCCTGCAACCGATGGGAATCTGCGTGGAGACGACTGACGCAGTGCAGGGATCTGAGTCGGACCTGGTGTTCGTCGCGACCACCCGCTCCTCGGGACAGAACGAGGAGTTCTTCGGGGAGAGAGCACGGGCCGTGGTGGCCCACACGCGGGCGAGGCACGGCATGGTGATCTTCGGTCACCCAGACGTTCTTTCGGGGACGCCGATATGGAGCGCCATGCTGACGTACACGAGACAGTACGGGGTCGTGACGCACGACGAGATGCAACTACAGCAGTTGATTGGGTAGATTATTAGTTGAGAGATTGTGGATTTATTGAATATTGAGTGACTAACTATTGATGATTGATTATCGATTGACGGAGATTTATGTTGAGTTGATTTGATTGATGTTTTGTGACTAACTTTTGGGGATTGCTTATTGATTGGTGGACATTTATGTTGAGTTGATTTGATTGATGTTTTTCTCTCATGTATTGCAAATACCAGTAATCAATTTTCGTACTCATTCGACGCGAATAATCCTCGACATCACTGTTGTTTTAGCAGTTTTTTTTGAAGTCAAGCAACTTTGAAATATCTGTTTTTGACTAGACGTATTGCTTTCATTCAATAGTTGTTTTCGGAATGGACAAAGAATCAGAATCAGAATATTTATCTCGAGTCAAGTAGCACACAATATCGATTACGTAAATTACGGTGGGATACGGTAAAATACTGTAATACAATGCCTACTGCGAGTTCCAACAACACGGGTTTCGGTGGTCCCGTGGATGCGTACGCGTTGTTGGTGATGCTTGTCATCCCCTGCTTGCGGCTTCTGGGGAAGTTTCGATCTCGGCGGTGGAAGATCCGGGCTTCAACGATCGATCGCGAAGAGACGTCTCCGAGAGTTTCATCGTCTTCGAGGATTCCTCTCCCGTCTCAATGCCGTAGATGTAGAAAGTAGCAAAATCGAATACCAGTCCGGTTAGTGTCCTCCGCCGCACAGCATTGTTCAGGGGTCGGGGGAATAACAAGGGAAGGCACGCGACCGCGCGCTGGCAGAGAAATGAGAGGAATGACAGGCTCGACAGGCTTCTCGGCGGGTCTTTCGAATGGACAAAGACCCGCCGAGAAGCCTGTCGACAGAAAGTCTTTTGGGCTCGTCTCTGGACGGATCTGACTGGTCCCTCTCATCATCCCCGGACACACGGAATTCCAGTTCACCTGACACCACACCTATTCCCTCCCCGGATCTGATAACATCCGACATCAGCACTATAAACCAAAATGGAGATTCGGAAGAAACCGTGTCTGACACTGTCAGCGAGCGCGCGCTCCTCTCTCCTCGCCCGATTCAGTCGGCAGTGACGTCATCTCGTCCAGCTAAGGAAGAGCTGAATCAGATATTCGACATGAAGAAAATATCGTGGTACACTGCAGAAACTCTGTTAGCGGCCTTCTGGGATGGATGAAAGTGTTGTGGACGTGGATTGGCCGACATCATCCGCCGCATCTACAGTATCCAGCACATGGCACAAGTGTCGTCGCTGAAGACAGTGAAGGAATTCTGCTTACGACTTCTTCGAGCTGTTCAGCACATCGGGGTTCAGGCCTTCAAATTCGTCATCCTATTCCAGAGTGGATGCATGAAGAACTTCCGCTACAGACTGTATTTGAGTTGCAAAGAGGACTCAACAGACGAAACGGCGTGGTTGGACCCACTGGGAGATTTCGGACCGCTCGACTTTCTCCGACGCGCTTGTCGTATTGAGTATCTAATGTGGAAGACGAAATTGAATTTTCTGAAGACGTCACTCGACTACGAGACGAATACGGACCACTTGGCAGGACGGATCTCGCAGTGCACATCGAGGTGGACACCGTTCTATCCCGGTCCAGATGACGCACCACAGTGCGAAGTGTGTGGAGATCGTTCACATGTGACTCAGGAATGCGCGTTTAGCTCGGACAGGCAGGAACTTATTGAAGTCGAGTAAGGTGAGTCTCACCCGAAAGACCGAGGGCGGTCTTATTGTTGAAGGATGATAGGGAAAGACATATACTGGATGGTCCCTATTCTCCCTATTCTATTTTTGTAAGATATAATGTGCGGATTCACTTCACATTCCACGAGTCACCCGCAGATCCTCTCACAACATATTCTCTCCCAAGCTCTCGGAGATTACCACTCTGCATAATGGTGTTTACATTTCAGATCGCTCGGCGTCCGTCTCGCCTCCACCCAAGAACACTATGTATAAGAACCTCGTCTCTGGATGGGTCGGGGCCGGTCTTACGACTGACATCCCTCCTGGCCTGCTGACGCCGGAAACTAGCCCACTAACCCCTTTTCTGTAGATAAACCATAAGATCTATGTCTGTTGATGTCTGTTGTCTTACTGTAGGGAGATAGGGTGTTAGGGGAGGGTGTTAGTCGTAGTATCTAGTCTATTCTCTGGTCACTGCAAGACCCTCTTAATTCACACATTGGGAGTGTCTATCTCACTCTACTTTGCACACCAGTAAATAGGGTACGCTCTCACTCACACAACCACGCACTACTGGACCATCCCAATTTATTCACACATTGGGAGTGTCTATCTCACTCTACTTTGCACACCAGTAAATAGGGTACGCTCTCACTCACACAACCACGCACTATTGGACCATCCCAATTTATTCACACATCGGGAGTGTCTATCTTACTCTACTTTGCACACCAGTAAATAAGGGACGATCTCACCTACACAACCACGCACTATTGGACCATCTATAATGGGTCACAGTAAGGCTGATTCGACTATTCGAATCACTATAGTGGGTCACAGTAAGGCTGATTCGACTATTCGAATCACTATATTGGGTCACAGGTGATTTCAAACATATGAATATATAAAAATGAGTACCCAAATTAGCCATGTCTTCGATAGGGAGCCATGAATACGCGTCCGGACCAGATGCGTCCTTTCACTTCACTAGGTACTCGATCTGCAATTTAATATTGAAACATATATCAGTATAGCATCTTTATAAGATACATCGGATTTATAGCTTTAAAACTTGCTATTCTCTTCTGAAAAGTACAAGCGTAAAGTAGCTCTGTTTGGGTTCACTTCAATTCAACAAAAGCACATGCATAAAACTATGTATTATTTCTATACTAAACTATAAACACAAACCTGCTCTCTCAAACGATATGTAAAAAACGTATACTTTATCTATAACTTATTAATAGGGGCTATATAATATATTTTCTTATTTCTTATGAAAGCATTGTGAAAATCAATACTTAAACAGCTATAGAACAATCGTTAAAGGATTTATCCGGACAATGTAATCTTGCCTGATCTTCAGGTTGGGGTCGCTTTTGTTCTTGTCAATGAAACCTTCTTTGGAAATTGTATAAACGTGGAAAAAATGACTGTATTTTTACCAATTGTTCTGCGCAAACAGAACTTCAAAACTCGTCTTTATTGAAGAGAAAGAAAACGGCCCCATCCTGAAGATCAGGGAATAATACATTGTCCGGATAAATCCTTTAAGTTTACAATGATGTTTTCATTATTTTTGAATGTTTACAAATACAAGAGCTTTTTTCATAGATGACTCATTTGATAAACGGGTTAGTAGAATTTGAGTGATAGAATGTGTGTGTGCAATAGTATATTCATATTGGCATTTGATTGTCAATGTATTTGTGATCGTTTTGAGAGAGCAGGTGTGTGTTTATTGTTTAGTATAAAAACAATACATAGTTTTATGCATGTGCTTTTGTTGAATTGAGATGAACCCAAACAGAGCTACTTAACGCTTGTACTTTTCAGAAGAGAATGAATGTCCTTTTGTTGAATTTCGAATAAAAATTCTTTTTTTTTTAAATTTATTTTAAACAACAAAGATAACAACAACAAAACAACGCGCGTGAACGACGACGGAAATCACAAACAGTGCGGGCACATTATCGCATTATCGCGCTCTCCCGCACACATTCCGCATCACGAACTAATGAGCGCGCGGGGGCGGGACTAGTGAGCGGGTCTTTCAGCGAATCAGCGAACAGCTGCACAACTGACAGACGTGCAGACCTAACCAGCGAACATATTTTTGAGTATTAAACTATTGTTTCATGTTTTGTTTTTGTTTATAGTTGTTCAACGGACGATTTAAAGACAAGATCATGATATAACTCTGAAACATTTATTATTTTAATGATTCACAAGCGATTTTGGCGGCTTTCCGGCTTTCCCTTTCCTAATGTCGCCCATAATACGTTTATCGACGATGGCTTGCACCTCCCACTCCTCCTCGTCCGAATCACTTAAAATAAATATTACAAGACTAACAAAGTTGCGTATATAACACATAACATAATCATTCCCTCGCGTTTCTCGCTAGAGAGCGGTTGCCCTATTCGCCCCTCTCTCGCGCTGCTGCCGTATTGATCGCCCCCTGATCTACCGCAGCTTCACGCCAACTTGGCCCAGTGGATACGTTTTGAAACTGGGCCCGTACAGTGAGTCGAGTTAGCTGCTTCTCTCTCTCTCGCGCTTCCCTCTTCTCACTCTCTCACTCTTTTGGGTGGTTTTTTTGTATGGAGTAAAAGCCACCCAAACCAGGTACTGCCATGGATACCTCCCAGTTCGCTTTCTTCTCTCGCATGCTCGAGCAGCAGAATCTCCTGATTGAGCAGCACGGCAAGCTCATCGCCAACCAGGGCAAGCAGCTGGAGGCTATTCAAGAGACTGTGTCGCAAAACACCGCGGCACTGTCTCGTCTGCTGGCAGCGATCGACTCGCCCCCTGCCGCCTGGTCGCCCCAAATTCCCACGCTCACCTACTCGAGTGTGGCACGCGTGATGCACTCGGAGTCGGCTCGCGCCGTGTTCCTCGACAAGGCGACCCGTGCCGTTATCGTCGGTAGGGAGGAGAAAAAGACTGACGAGGAGACCACCAAGGACGACTTTCTCTTCATCGGGCTTGTCCGCGCCACCGGTGACGAGAAGCTGATCCAACTGTACGGCCAGAAGAAAATCTCTTGCCACCGCCACCCCGCTGTCCGACCGCCCAAGAGAAACCGCATCATCAAGGTCCAGCTGGAGACGAGCCAGCTCCGAGATCGTCTTCTTTCGGGCATATACTCGCACAGGTGGAGCACGCTGGAGAACGTACAGTTTCGCTACGCTCGCCGAGACTACACCGAGGAAGAACTGGCAGAAGACCGGGCCCTGCGGGGGCAGGCCAAGTCCCTCAATGAGTCTGCCGGCAAGGTCGCCTTCGTCGTCCGCGACTGCAGACTCGTCAAGCTGCGTGTCCCCCGCGAGTTCAAGGATCACACGTCGTCGTCCGCGCCCCCGCCTCCTCTGCCACTCGTCTCTGAGTTTGTACCGCCCACCGTCCCCGCCTCCAGGAGTAGCCGTGTCTCCGTTGTCACCACTGCCTCTGCGCGCTCGCAGTCTCGCGCGTATCGCTCTCGTGCCGCTTCCTGTTCCACTGCGCGTTCTTTCTCTTCTACTCGCAGGTCTAAACGGGTTGCTGACAAGTCTGCCGGAGGCACTTTCCAGGAGCCGAAACGTGTCGCCGAGGACGCTGCCGCCTCCTCTTCTGCCGCGGACACTGCCGTGACGATGGACGTGTCCGCCGTCTCCTAGGGAGCTCGCCAGGCCCCAGATCAATCTCCTCTCCATGCGCAGGTGGCTCCCCCTTTTGTAGATTCTGTAGATTGTGATTGTGATACTGTAAAATGTCATAATGTTGATTCTGGTAGCTCTGTCCGTATTCCATTTGCGAAGGTTCTGTTAATTAACGTGCGCTCGGCCAAAAACAAGCTTTATGAACTCGAACTTCTTCTAAACACCGAAAAGCCCATGATTGTTATACTAACCGAAACCTGGCTCAGCCCACACGAATCAATCGCTTCACTCTCACTGGGTGGTCGATATTCCATTTTGCGTTCCGATAGGCTCACTCATGCAGGGGGTGTAATGGCGTTGTATCAATCAAATATTTCTATCAAGCTAATCAGGTCAACATCGATCAACAATCTCTCCGAAATTCTCTCATTTGATGTTTTCCCTTCTGATAATTTGCACTTAGATAGACCAATACGCTTCATTGCTTGCTACCGTACGCCCGGCTCTACTCCCGAATTTGAACGAACAGGGTTCCAGCTCATTTCTGAGTTAGACTCACTTATTGACTCCGAAAACAAGTCACATATTGTTTTAGGCGATTTTAATGCGCCTTCAATCGATTGGAAATGCGGTCGTGCTTTTGACTCCTTTGACCAATCGCTCTTGGATTTTGCTTGCTTACACTCAATGTTTCAAACGGTAAACAAACCTACCATGGTTAAACGTACTGGCGTAAAATCAAATATTCTCGATATAATACTTGTCGACAATTCCTCTCTTGTAATCAGTACACGCATACTTCATCGCTTCAGTACCTGCGATCATCTGCCAGTTGAATTCATATTGCGCGTCGAAGACATGTCTGCACACCACAAACCTTATCTCGTACGAAACTATAGAAATGTAAACTGGGATACCATTAACAATGCTATTGATTCTATTCGCTGGACGCGTGTTTTTATTGGTAAAACAGTTGAACAAGCTACGTCCAAGTTTTAAGAAATCATACATGACATAATTGATGCTCACATTCCGCTTGTCGCTCCAGCTTACAAACGCCCCCGCCCATTATCTCGTTATCTAAATAAGCTGAAGCGACAAGCCATTAAACTTTCATCAACGAGACCCAACTCCATCGATTCTATTAGATCACAACGTCGCCTACGTAAAGCAATAGTTTCTTGGAATTGCAAGCGTGAATCTAAATTGATCGTTAATGGCAATAAATCAGCTTTCTATCGCGATGTTCTAAATAAAATGCATCCCGACGGTGGCATCGGCGCAATTTGTCACGATGATATTTTCATTCACAATGCGCTGGACAAATGTGAGATCTTTGCTGACTATTTTGATTCAGTTTATTGCGATTCCATCACACCACCTGGTGCTGACTCGCCTAAACTGCCTCATTCACTTGATATGATTGATATTACCCTTCTCGAAGTTCATAAAATCATTTCCAAACTTGATTCAAAATATAACACTTCTCCAGATGGTATTAACAACGTGT
Organism: Rhabditoides inermis; assembly: GCA_963966185.1. Classification (NCBI taxonomy): domain Eukaryota; kingdom Metazoa; phylum Nematoda; class Chromadorea; order Rhabditida; family Rhabditidae; genus Rhabditoides; species Rhabditoides inermis. The sequence goes on along the minus strand of CAWZYM010000383.1, from coordinate 91,810 downwards.
TTCTGAAACGTACGGCAACTTCCATATCGGTTCCATTGACGATTCTTTTTGCAATGTCCATGTCTGTCAGAAAAATCCCATCTATTTGGAAAGAAGCTTGGGTAAAACCATTATTCAAAAAAGGCGCACGTGAATCTGTCTCAAACTACAGGCCAATTTCTCTCACATGTAGCATCTCTAAAGTTATGGAAAGAATATGCGTTCAGCAGATTACAAAATACTTAGAAAAGCACAACCTACTCTCCAAAAAACAATTTGGTTTTCGCAAAAATCGATCCACTAATGCACAACTATTTGAATGTCATATGAATTGGTGCAAGCATATTTCATCTGGTTTCGTAACAGATTGCATCTATTTCGACTTTAAAAAGGCATTTGATACCATCAACCATGACCTTCTTTTCAAGAAACTTGACGCTATCGGTATTCGCGGTAATGCTCTTGGCTGGATAATCGAATTTCTCAAAAATCGCAAGCAATCTATCATGATTGGATCTAAGCGCTCCTCACCGCGCACTGTTAATTGTGGCGTTCAACAAGGTTCGTGTCTTGGACCCTTGCTGTTTAACATTTTCATAGATAACATTCCTGATAACTTACCAGATGGCGTTTATTATGCGCTTTATGCAGACGATTTGAAAATTTACTTTCCTTTTGATTTTACCAGTACTTCTGCGAAGTCTATTTTCCAAAACGCCATTGACATAATCGCAGCATGGTCAGCTTCATGGAAATTTCAGATATCCACTGAGAAAACTTAAATATTGCATGTAGGCAAGCGGAATCCAAGGCACACTTATAGTCCACAACTCAATTCTCAAACCAGTAGATTCTGCCAAGGATCTTGGTATTCTCATGAGTAATAACTTATTGTTTCGTGATCATTTCAAACAAATAATTCAACAAACCCTGTATTCTATAAATGATTTTCTTCGCACATACAAAACACGAAACCCCACACTACTGATCACCGCATACACAACCTATTTTCGCTGTAAATTAGAATATTGCACTGAGCTCTGAAACCCTACTGATGTTGCTTCTGTAAACCTAATTGAGAGCATACAACCAGTCATTATATGAACGTAGGCAACATAACGATTTAGTAACCTTGTACAAAATCCTTACAAACCGATTACATTTAGATCAAAACCATATTCCAGCCATTCATCACTCGAGATACAACACTAGATCTCACGAGAAACAAATTGCGATTCCTAGAAATAAGTATAAAGATGAAAATTTCTATTTTAATCGTGTAGTTAAACCGTGGAACAACCTTCCGTTCAATCTTGATAACGCATATTCAATTTCCGATATGAGAAAACTATTGTCGAATTGTGACTTATTAATGTTTGGTCAACTCCCCCACTTTTTGTAGACTTATTTTATCTTTGTCGTGTAATATGTTGATATTGATGTTATTAACCTATCATTTTTGTACGTTTTTATATAACGTGAGGGCCCCCCAATAAGTAGCTGACCACTTGCACTGGTCAGCCTAGGGTTAGCCTTGTTTATCCACATATTTTTCATGCTTGCCTTTTATCGTTATCACTTCTCCCTTGCCGTGGAAATAAACACTTCAATATAAAACGCTATTATACTCGTCGTGTGTGTCAGCGTATCGGGCTTAGCCTATCATATCCTCAACGCCTTGAGCTTTTCAATCTTCAAACTCTCGAAAATAGACGATTCTTGAATGATGTCACTTACATTCACAAAGTAATCCACTCTAAAACTATCTTGGACTATCATGGTCTTTTTGCAATTATTTCATCTCGTACTCGTGGCTCTCATGAATTTAGAATTGTTCCATCATTTGATCACACAGGCCGTACCAGCACTTTTTTAAGCAGAACCTTCGCAATCTGGAATGCGCTTTCTCGTGACCTAATCTACATCAATGATCCTTCCATCTTCAAATCACAACTCTCTACATTAGATCTCATGCCACCTAGCAAATTGCGCAACCTATAGAGAGCTCTCCCCACTTCCTTTTCCATGTAATACTATGTGATTATGTTCTTGTTCAATATCATTGTAACCCGATTTATACCTGCCGTTTGTATTGCTCACTTTTTGTTTATAATTTCGATTTTTTCCATGTTATCGGTAATAAACCTATCTAATAATACGCTTGTTTAAACCCACTAGCTGTCGTTAGAGCTGTACCCCGCTTCCTGTGGTGCATCATTCGACGACTGCTGTTCGACGATTGTATGGTAGGATTGTAGGAGAGGGCGAGCCATGCACCATCGACGGGAGAAGTAGATGACGGGGTTTGGCAAGAGCACCATCTGCAAACAAGGGAAATATGATAACCACGAAAATAACCGGTCACGATAAGCACTTATCACGGGGAATCTGATGTTACGCTTACCTGATTATGCATCAGCTAGTATTCGACAGCTCCGCCTTCGAGAGTGGGGGTGAAGAAAGATGAAGTCGAAGCGCGCCGGCCATCGACGGCAACATGTTGAATGCGTCCAGAGCGCGCGACATCTCTAACATGATTCAACTGTAATGCATAACATAATGTTCACAATCAAAAAAACGCTATGTACGAAACAACGAATGGAATATGGCAAACTAAACAAAAAACAAACAAGAGAACAAATGAAAACATTGTTAGTTATTTTCGGCGGCCGAGCCTCTGTGCGAAAGGGCAAACTACGGTGATATTACGGTACGGCGTGCGATAGAGCGAATCGTTATTTCTGATAAGATAAGTTCGAGAGTTGCAATAAGCCTGCTACTCTCTCAGCTTTCTGAATAACGATCAATTGAGTCGAGGTGACGAGGAGGGCTGTATGGTACGGTTTCTTCCGAAAAGTACAATTACTGATCCGTGCAAGGGGTTACGACGACTGCCGAGACAACGAGACGTGCTGTGAGCACCGTCAAAAAAGTTCGCCTACCGCATCCATGGACGCGAGATGTGATCGACTATCACTTGCCAAGAATTGGCAAGCAAGTGATAGTCGATCAAGTCTGTCGCCACCAATACGTCTGCATTTAAGCCAAAACCTGTGCATTTGAGCTCTATAGTCACCAAGACGTGTGCATTTGACCAGGGCAAGAGGCAAGAGTTCATCAAAACACTTAGTCAGTTGGCATATAGTTAGACAGTTGACAGTTACGCGGTCTTACATATTTATGCAAAACATGAAATTAGTGGCTGACTAGATACTTTTCGCTGCCTGCCGAGCGTAATGGTTTTTCTGTGTTTTTTTTAATAAGCTTGCGAGTGAATTCAATTTACAACAGTTAAAAACACGCAGTCTGAGTCAGTGCTATTCATTACACATATGTATGTACATTATGATGAGAAATTTAAAAATGTTGACTATCTCTTGAATAATTTATCTTTATTCACAAAATTCACAATAGCCACATAAATGTGGGTCCAAACGAGTGAATGAAACATTACTTGTAATTAAAGTGATGATTAACAAATAGAAAATGGCACAATACATATACAAATGGAAACAATATGGTATAGTTATCGGTAGATGAGTGTGGGTTGATCGATCTACTCTATCTTCACGCCATAGCTCACAAAGTATCCTTTGGCAGCCATCACAGAACGGGAACGCAGCCAGATTGTCAGTCTGAAAAATACACTATTTATTATATTTATACTTGTTACACACTATTTTATATTTTGTTAGTTTCGATTGTCCGTTTATACCACAGAACTAGTCGTTCGTTTGCATTGATAATCACACATATATTCTCGGATATATAACTGTTGAAACGTATGTGGTCATTATATTGTCAACAACTGACACAACCCGCATTTTTGGTGTATAGCGCAATCATCCATTAACTCATCCAGCAAATTGTAAGTATACGGTGTCCAGGAACCGGCACTTTAGAACGGTATTGGAGTCTGGCATTCTTCATGCTTTCTTAAAGAAGATCTCCGGGGAAAGTGACCCACACCAGTATTTTGATGCCCTCTCTCACTTTTACCTTACAACAGCGTGGCGGGACCAATTTATATTTTCCGGGTCACATATCTGCCGATTGGCGCGCGAGCGGGTGGAAGCGAGTGAGAGGAGAGAGAGAGAAAGAGAAAGCGGGGTCAACGCACTGCATGTGTTGGTTTGAGAGTGTTTTGGGATCACATGTTTCATGTTTATGTGAACGTTTTCAGAAAGTTTAGTTAATCCCAGTTCACTATTTCAATTATAAAGCACTTTCAAACCAATTCAAACAATCCACTCTCTCCTCTCTTTCTCTTTCTCTCTCTCACTCTCTCACTCTCACTCACTCTCACTCCCCCTCTCACTCACCCCCTCTCACTTTCCCTCCTATCGACAGTACGAAGTTAGTCGCTTTTTATCAACAAAATTGTTTATCGACAAAAAACATATGTTTGGAGTAGCATGGTCGGTTTGTGTGTAGCTTGGTGTCTTGAGGCCGCGCGGCGGGGAGAGGAGAGGAGGCTGGCAGCAGAAGACAATCGATACTCCTGCAAATCAGCAATCAAAGCAAGTGAATTCACGGAACACGAATTCACCAATGCACAATTATAAACACGTGTGAAGTGTTCGCTTATTTAAACGCCGGGTAGAACAGATGGAAGCAGTTCACAGGAACCAAGACAGAAATCAAATTGAAGAACAACACGAAAAAATACAGTTTGAGAGTAATCCACGGGTCAAGCATGTTAAATCATGTATGTATGTAGTACGGACAATTAATGCACAACAGAAGACAACAGAAAATGCAAGTAATATCACAAATCAGTAAAAACAACGAAAACAGCTGATCAGCTGATCGATGATCGGAGCAGCGACTGCGACTAGCCTTAAGCCCCGTCCATTAGAAATGGTCCCGTCGCGACATTCAAGGCAGACCGTCGGTCAATTGAAATCGGATCTGGGAACTGCGACCGATTATGCTAATTTCTCGAAATTCAAAAATTATTTAGAAGGTACAAATGACTTGGACGGAATCCGTACTAAATATTTGGGTCCAATGTTGTTTTCCCCGGAGATCTTCTTTAACGGGGATGAGTGACGCGTTCGGTCACCCGAGTAAGGGCGAGTAGGATTTCTATATGTTATGTCATTTGTTGTGCACTGCTTGTTTTTTAACTGCTTTCAAATCATTTGCATCACATCCAGGCCAGGGTAGTGATTTCATCGATGTTGTGACCCCGTGCACATACCGTACAGTACATTCATTTCAATGTACAATATACCTGGCTGCCCACTGCATCTCACGTCCCTCCAATTCCTTTCCAGTCATGTCAGACAGAAGGGAAAGCTGCACCGGCAAAGGCGTAAACTCCCTGCAAACAGTGAAATTATTAATGGTTACGTTTCACCAATACAATATTATGAAAAACGCATTATAAATAGAATGTAACGGTCTGACTACATAGAAAATTAATCCAGATTAGGCAATATGATTAGAAAATGAATCAAACTCACATCTTCTACTCTTCCTGTTCCATCAACACTACAACACACATGCAATCTTGAAGCGTTGATGGTTTATATAAAATCAATTAATTAAGAATTGATACCTTGCGTCGTTGTGAGTGAGAAGCTGAACGTCGTGTGCTTTGGCGTAGGCCACGAGCTCGGGTGGCACCTGAGGGGAATCGATAAATCGAAAGATCGATCGAAAAATTAATGACATCACTCGAATTCGACTGGAATTTTCTCGCTCGTTCGCTAAACTATCGCACTTGAAGCAGTTTCTGTTGATGTAAAAGGTGTGAAAAACTAATAATAGTATCAGTTCTTTCTCGAAAAACATTATTATTCACTTTGTATTAGTTTAATCCATGCAGAAAATTGTTGCACCTACGTTTCAATTGTTAGTAATAATAAGCGCGAGGTTGGAAATTCTAATCGGCAATGCATATATTGGAGAATTCACCCAGAACCAATCGACGAACTAATCAATAAATCGATGTTTGTGTGACTCACCGCGCAGCATCCCTCCATGCTGTAGTGGTTGACGGTCGGCGGACAAGAGGCCGCGTTCTATATTGATGTATCGATTTATCCTATTCGTTTTAGGTGGGGACAAGTGAGGGCACTATTCTTATACCCATCCTCACGTCCCTATATAATAATTATAAAATTATCCGATTTTTCGCCTACTACCCGTCCTCATCTCTCCTCATCATGATTTGATCAATATAGCTGTTATGGAATAACATAATCGGAAGAAGCCTCTCTATCTTTTATCACCTATAGTATACTTACAGTACCTTCTTATGATTCTACAGTACTCTCGTATACCTCGACGAGCAGGCGCAGTCCCTCGACGTCCATGTCGGAGACTCCGAGGGCGTGCACCTGGATGCGTGTCTGCACTCTCTTCATAGACGTCATCTCTCGTTCTCTCTTTCATATTCGTTCTTTCTTTCACTTTTTCTACTTTTTCTACTCTCTCTCTCCATTTCATCTATCTGTATTTTATTTCCCCGAAAATTCCGTGATAACAATTATGCTTTATTAATTTGTGAGAACATACTTCTTTTTTTCATGAACACATTGATGTCATTTTTAAGTCAGTTGATTAATAACATACTATGTACAATGTTTCGTTATGTTCTAACATGGTATTTTCATGCATAGTAGCATAGTTTGAATCTTCCAAAACATCCCACATTATATTCTTTGAGTATGCTAGACATGATCGCAAAACGTCTCAATTCATAGATTCATTCCTGCAATACCATCTGCAATTCGATGTTATAGAATTGTTTCTCAGTAAAATCGTATAAAGGCTGACTGCTGACAAAACACATGAATAACTCATGCAAACTCATCAAATCAGTGATTAATGTATACGAGATTTTAAAAGAGATAATACTACATTGAATCCCAATTTATCCACGACCGAGATAACACCCACAATTCGTGTGATTCATATTCTCACACATGTTTTGCGACTCAAAAAGTCATACTGTGGCTTTTGTTGTATCAAGTCACGTGTCACGCACGTTAACGTGGACTTGTTACTAATCACTCAATAAATCTAAGTATAATTAAAAAAAATTGATAATCACCTTTCCCTCCTGCACCATCTCCTCTAGCCCCGTCCACACAGCTTTTACGGATGACAGCCAGGCGGGCGAATCGACATCCTGATATCGATTTATTGATTGACTGATTGGGCTCTTTTAATTTCACTAGCACGAAGTTCGTCCCTTCTCTGTCTCACTGTACGTCTTGTGTGAAAGCTTTTAAGCAATAAGATAAAAGTGCTAATAGCTTGACTCCGATAAGATGAACTAACACTTTTTCTGACAAAATGCTCATCTTGAAATATTCTCATTTGTGAGATCAAAGTTGCGTTTTTTTTTCTTCGTTCCGATGTCGCTACAGTCTAGTCACTCGAGCTAATCGCTTTGGCTCGCTATGTCAAAACGTATATGTTATGATGACGCAAATTAAGTTTAAAGAATTGGCTTGCGTCAGTTTGTGATGAACTTCGATTGTATGCATAGAAACCTGAGATATGATGACTCGTATAAATTATTACCTATGATGCAAATGTGAAACATACACGGCTTCATCACCCATTTGACGAGTTCAGAAGACCAGAGGGTGAAAAATACATATGTAGACTCCGAGTGAAAAATTAGTAACATCATCCAATCTTTTATGATGAATAAAAACGACTGGTTTCAATTCAGAGAAACCCTACCACCATAATCGCGTAAAACCAAAAGTACAAAACAAAACAAAAACACAAAACACCAAAAATATTTTGATCACAAAAATATAAATGACTTGAGCGTACCTGACTGGGAAAGGCCACAATCAGCTGGCTGACATCGTGCAGTTGGAGGGTGGACAGACACGAGTCGACACAGGAACGAGCCAGCGAGGCACAGAACGACGAGAGGAACACCTGCACGAGTTATTGATTGATTTGGTTAATTATTGATTGATTGAGAGAGAGAGAGAGTACCTTGAGGGTGACCTTGAAGTCTCCTCGATTCTCGTGCTCGATGAACGAGAGGCCTGTGAGACAGATCACGCCGGACGGGCTGGAATACTGTATTTTCAAAATTGGATACGGTACACCAAATTTGAAGTTATTTTAGAATTTATGGGCATCAGCCTGGCGGAGGCACACCGGAAGTGCAAGTGAATTATGCATTCATATCTCTCCCCTACGCATCTTTTGACGTGCGAAAAAAAACGTCAAATCCATATCCTGATTAACATCAAAACAAACCGAAGAAACGTTATTCCTGAACGAGCCAAAATCGGCTCTCACACTCCGAAACTCTCACTATGGACCTATAATTGGAGACGGAGTTTCACTCAAAGCCCACACACCAGTGACATCACCACTCTAGAGTGTGTTGACTTGAAAGATCAGTTGCACTCTTTTCACGAAGGTATTAGAGCGGTTAGAGAAATATCAGGACAGAACTCATCGAACGTGATGGTGTTGATATCGATCAAACTATTCATGAACTACAAACTACAGAACACAATCTGCCCACCTCTCGACCACCCGGGCGCCGTCTTCCTTGATGGTCTTGCAGGCAGCCGCCAGCTCGGCCGCACTGTTCTGATGTCGGCGGGTGATCAGCTGAAACATAGCACATTGATCAGCTCATCATCACTGATCATCATTGATCAGCTTATGGTAGATTTTTGCTAATTACTCATTTTTAACCTCACTGTAATGAGAAATTTAAGTTAATCTTTCATAAACCACTCGCGCGAAACGTATGTCGCGCAAGTTTTTTTTTGATCAGTTCCCAATTCCCAACTTCAAAATAAAGAGCGACCTGCGTGTATTGGTTGATGTTGCCCGTGAACACAGTGACAGCGGCCATCCTGAAATTTGCATAATGATGACGTCACCGGAAATGAAATGGTACCGCGCAACAGAATACCAGTAACAGATAGCGCAACTAGTATGAGATACGCGCAATCGATTTGAGAGTGTGTGATGCTATGATTGGTGTGTTTGTGCAAAGAAAACGTTCGGCGGCAAGACGGACAATCCGATTGTCTCTTTCTTTGCGCGCGGCTCTTTCTCTCTCTGTCTCTCTCTCTCTCTCTCTCTCTCTCTCTCTCTCTCTCTCTCTCTCTCTCTCTCTTTCTCTCTTTCTCTCTCTCTCTCTCTCTCTCTCTCTCTCTCTATCCCGTGTGACCGCGTTGATCAGTCAGCTATCACAACAAATATCAAAACAGACTTCGGGAAGCCTCACGTTGTAAACGTTAACATTTTCGTACCTTTTTTGTAAGCCTGCCATGGATTGAGTGAGATTTCCGGAAAACAGTGCGCGACCAAACCGCCACATCACCGTTCAACGACTCGAAATCGCGGGAAATGATCACGTGATGAGGTAAACGAATTGAGTGAACACGTATACAAACACCGCATTTTTTGAATTATTTATTGCCTCATCACATCACATAACATTCAATATGACGTTAGTTTACAACCGGTCAAATACTCGTATTTTAAGTTGCATAAAACATTTATAACAGACCCCTCCGGTAGAGACATATGTTGAGCTAGAGAAAAGGGAGACGTGATAAATAAGACGCGATTTGCTTGTTTTGATTCTATCCGCTGTGTGAAATCGCAGATAATCAACGCTTGTCGACAGATTGTGTATACGCATGTATAGCCTCGGGGGATCAGATGGCTGACGCTCAAGGCGATTTGGAGAGAGGGAGAGGGAGAGAGAGACTGTAAAATTGACTGTAAAGAGCGCGGTGCTCTCCTGTTCAGGCTGACAATGAACACTGCTCGATGACGTCAGTGGATGACGTCACACGTGGACCTCCGAGAAGTCGTCGGACTTCTTCAGCTTTCCGAGTGCGGTCCGCCAGTCGGAGACGGACTTCTTCAAGAGCTCGACGAATTGTGGATTGAGGAGACCGTATAGCACAGGGTTAGCGGCGTTTGTCGTCATCGCCACACTGCAAATATCGATGTATTGACTTTGTGATTTATATGTTTTACCCCGCTGTGCAATGAAGACAATAGCAATAGGAGATGAATTTGTATGAAAAATAATGCATCCCTCGGAATAATAATTTCATTATAAAACATCGACAACGCCACTGAAATGTCCCCTGAGAGATGCAGTGATGATTGATCTCTAATTTTCAGTTTCGGAGCGCTTGCCATTTTGTAATGTGTTAAAAGCAGAGAACAGGTAAGATGGTAGACAGTGCTATGTTCTAGACTGAGTGGGAGTGTGAAACGGAACTGTTGATAAAAATGATGTCGATTCGTGTTTTGTAATTGTGGAAATTTTTCTCAGAACCGAGTCTCTTATTCGTTTCACAAAAATGTGTATACTCATAATGTCTCCCAGAAACATTATACTCTTGATCTGACCAGAACAGTTTTTTCGAATATATTCAGCGAAATCGACACATCAATCAACATGGCTCACCTATGGGTGACAAGATTGATGAGGTAGATGTGGTTGGTTCCATCGGCCGATTGCGAAAAGTCTTCGGAGAATTCCATAAGAACCGAGATGACATTGTGCGGCAGCCTGAAAACAGGAAATATATACTTGTTGGTTATGGTCCCTCCATTTTTGTTGTTTCGCTCTCTATAGCTCACAAACAGATAATAGAGCGCGTTTGGAACGTGCGAGTGTTTGTAAGTTCTATTCTCTCATACTCTCATCCATTTAGCAGCCTGGTCCCGGCTACGTGAAACGTATTCTGCTGAAGCTATCTGATTATATTGCTTCGATATTGCCTCTGGGATTAATGTATACTGTTACTTTCAAAAGCCAAATGTGATGTACACAATAAAGGCTGAAGGATACAAGAAGACCTGATGTGCTAATTATACACGAGATTGGGCATTGATGTGTGACGAAAATCGTGCGGACAACTCAATCCGTACATACTTCACTTTGTAGTTCCGGAATCACATCCAAGTAGTTCGACATTTCCGGTTTAATCTCACTCGGTTCCTTATTGGAACGCAAACTGACGTTTCCAGAAAGGTTTCGACGCGTCAGCGTGCTAACTATAGCTCCATTCAACGTGACTACGTGACATTGTTCACGGCGGGGAAGCACCCAGTGTGGCTGCACTAGGAAACACTACATTGAACGATTGAAAGAAACCATCATTGCAAGAACCTCCCGATGAACACAACTGCTCATGTGCGCATTTGTACATTGCACAACACTGATTGTGTCGATGAAGACATCATAATAAACGTATCATATCGTGTTGTATTAAGATGCTTGCTAGATGCAAACGTGGTATTGTGCACGGCGATGAAACACGCACGGCTGCACTATGAAACACTACGTTCTGATGACTCACCAGCACACTGCAAATACGAGAACCATAGCCACGAGAACAAGCGTGTTGCGGCGCGTCTGCTGCACCAACTCTATCTTCTTGTTCTGAAAGAAGATTGTTTATGTTTAATGTATACAAATTTATATATTTACAATTTACAAAAGTTTACTTCTGGAAATCCCCGTTTTTGTGATGTTTCTATTTACGATCTCGGCTGTGTAGCTTTTCGAGTATCTTGGATAGGGAAGGCCGCGAGGGAATTCGGCAGAACGAATAATTGTGTTTGTAGTGCGAGTCGGAAATGTGAACATGAACAGAGAGTCAACAACTGTACTGAAAATATTTTCATATCAGTTTAATCACCTCAGCGTCCGCTGCGAGCTGCTCACTTCCTTTGGCTTGAACCTGGAAGAGGGGAATGTGTGAAAGAGAAAGAAAGAGAGAGAGAAAGAGAGAGAAAGGGAGTAGAGACGAACCCTCTCTTTTCCAGCGAAAGCCCCCATAAGTGGCGCAGAAGCTGCGAGAATGAGAGAGCGTTCGTTGATCTTCCTGAAATTTTTTTTTGGAAACGTCCATATTGTACACAATTTGGTGATAATGCACAGAGTAGCAAACTTCCCTTTTCGTTATCAAGCACACACTCTTTAAAAAAACTAGCATAATCCTAGGTGGAGTGTTCGTCTTCCTTCTCACCCCCGCACAGTTACATCTAATAAAATATCATCATGATCAATTTTCTCGTTATGCGCTTCTCAGAACATATACTTACGCTCTGGAGGACTCCCTATTCCACATTATAAACTCATACACTCGATGATAAAACACTCTAGGATCTCGGTGAATTGAATTATTATGTCAAAAAACTGTAATTTTGTTTTTAGAAAATGACTCACTTCAGTTTGGCTTTTGCACGCTGTGTGAGCTTGTCGAAAATGCAGTAGTAGCAGAATCCCATAATGAGAAATGGAATGAGAAACTGACAGCCCATCACGAATATGGAGTACGAACGCCTCAGCGGGTCGCTGAAACATGCATATCGATTTTTGTTTGTATTTCAAAAATTTGAAAATCGATGTTTCATCAAGTATGTAGTTTTAAATATCATTTTTTTCTCATTCGAGCATTCAACTTTTCTCTGGCATCTTTATTTCGTTCACGTCTCCATCACTCAAATAACTTTCATAGTTTATCGAATGAATCGAATGGTTTCCGATGGTTTCCGATGGTTTCAGATGGTCGATGGTTTCCATAAGAACTAGTTTAATTTTTTATTTGTTGATAAGAAGTAACATGTTAAATACAAGGATTGACCAAACTGATGAAAAGAGCAATTGAGAAAACACTATCTTAGCTTAGAAGTGCGTTACTTAGTGCAAGTATTAGAAAACTCTAATTGAGAAAATGGATGCTCATCAACCCTTCAAAGCTCGATTTTATCTGGATTTGGATTATCGGAGTCTAGGTAGGGTGTATCTACATTAGACACTAGACACGTTATCCATATAGGCAAAATATGGACATTATTGAAGTGTTCTACACTTTCAAACGTTCTTCTTTGCACGTTGATTTCATTTTCTTTGCACGCCGGGTATTGGAGCTTCTTGGCAAAAGAGTTGAGGGAGAGAGAGAGAGAGGAAGAGAGATGAGAGAGAGATGAGATGGGATGATACGTCACCGCAATGCGAGTGAGCAGATTAGTCAAACGTGACTGCGTGTATTACATAGACGAATGTGGATGTATGTAATTTGCAGAATAAATAACGGTGTGCGCAAGCAAAATGAATACGATTTGGCTACATCACACACCACACATCTCACGATTTGGCATTAACACTGTCTAAAATCTACTAAAATGTCACCAAAAAAACGCATAATCTCAAATGGACTATCCACTATCTCGTACGATCCGCCTGAAGCTACCACCGGAAGTCGACAGCTCTTCCCCTTCTCTCTGTCTCACCTCGGCCAGGCCTCCGTGCAGAAATAGCCACAGTACTCGATGCTCTCGTCGTAGGAGAACGAGACGAGGTCCATGTACATGGCATAAGGGAAGGTGAAGAAGGCGCTGATCAGCCACAGAAGAGCCATCACCTGCTTGGCTTTCTGAAGTGGAAGAGGTTACTCTCTGTTTCTCTTCTCTCTCCACTTACCCTTGCTGTTAGTCGGATCTTGTGAGGCGCGACGATCATGTAGTAGCTGGGAACATTGACTTATTGATTTATTGATTTTCTAATGCAAGATAGATTTTGAGGAAGAGAGAGAGAGAGAGAGATGGAGGAATACTCACCGATCGATGGCGATGGCGGATAGCGAGAAGGTGGCAATGAACACGCTGATTCCTTGTATCCACGAGAGTGAGTGGCACATCTGGAGGCCGAAGAACCTGAAAGCAGAGTGATGTCATCTCTCTCTCTCTCTCTCTCTCTCTCTCTCTCTCTCTCCCTCTCTCCTTCTTTCTATCTCTCTCCCTCCCTCCCTCCCTCCCTCCCTCCCTCCCTCCCTCCCCCTCTCTCTCTCTCTATCTCTATCTCTCGCTCTCTCTCTCTCTCTCTCTCTCTCTCTCTCTCTCTCTCTCTCTCTCTCTCTCTCTCTCTCTCTCTCTCTCTCTCTCTCTTTAGCTCTCTTTGTGTAAGCTTGTTTGTATCATGGCTCCCTATTCTTTTTCTTTTCCCCGCAGCGTGCGGTCGGGTCCTCATTTTCCCCACCGCCGCCGAATGTTCGGTCATCGACAAGAATCCTTCCCGAGTGACCAGTGAGGCGGCGGGAAGTACCCTCATGTGGAAGCAGCTATGGTATGGCGCGAGGAGATACTAATTGGCACGGAAGCAAAGGAAACCCCGGAACTCTTCACGTCAAGAATGGTACTCTGATGGTCCAGGAATGAATATCGATCAAGTATCATCTTCTCACCACGAACCTCGTCAGCCTACCTGTCTTTCCCCGGCGTTAGCCTATTATGTATCTAGCATCTTAGGCACTACTGTATGCTTCATATCATTATGATTGTGTTGTCATATTCAGATATAACGATTCCGGATAAACGATTGATTGATGGATTGTTTGATGGCTCCCTATTCCTACCATTTACTCACGTGTATGTGATCACAAAATGTCAATGATCGTTTAAAGCGGTTATCAATGAATAGCTATAGATTTTCGTTATTTCAATACGCAACTCACGCTTGCTTTGTTCGTAAAAAGAGAAATGCTAACGATCAGTGTGTCAACAGTATCGATCGTATCGAAATTATCTTCAATAGGAGTAAGTGTAGTGAACTCAATTCACAACAACTTGTAATCTGCTTATTCGTCAACAGCACTCCGCGTACTATACTATAATATTCCTCACCACTGTTTGTATATGCTCGTGATCGGTGTGAGCGGGACGGAGAAGATGCACACTATCAGATCAGCCGCCGCCAGATTCAGGATGAACAAGTTCTGGAATATCGATTTATTGACTTAGCATTTATTGATTTTCCCATATTGCCCATTGTATTGTAAGTTTCGACACTGATCTCTTCGTCAGGTACGCAGTCAGCTTTTCACCTGCAGTTTTCGAAATCGTCATTGGTATTGTAAGTGCGTCATGATGGCATTTTGAACGGCAAGTTCAACATTCACCTGCACAGACTGAAGTTTTCTGTGGCGCAACGTGAGAAATAGAACGGCGAAGTTACCGATGACTCCTTAAATTCAGACCTGTTGTCCTGTTGATTTAGTAGTTATTGAATATCTTACCCAGAACGAAAATAATTGAGTAGACAAACGCGAAAAAGACGATGACATAGGGTTCCATAGATGGGTCTTTGTACCTGAAAGAAGTAATTTCTCTATTCCGTTTGCTCTCTCATTTGCTCCCTCTATTTACCCCATTCACTTTCTAGAATCACTTGCTATTCTCATCTGTTTTCGAGGAAAGATGTGTGTCATCCGAAAAAAAAATCCATTATGCAAATTAGGTGAATGCACATTACAGAAAATTAGAAAATATAATGTAATGTAAAGCTCACCATTTCGCGTAATCCACGCATGACATATTGCTAAAATCTGGCTCTTCAAGTGTCGACATTCCCTGAAAATTCAAACCTATAGATTACAGATATACATTCTTTTGACTTCAACATTAATTCACGAACAAAAAGCAAAGAAAAAACTTAAAATAGCGATGTTATCGTATTTAAGAAAAAAACACATAGGGCTCGAACAAACACTCTCTGCAAATTTCATAAATCTCTGTATATAAACCCAAACACCGAATTAGCACAGCTTTTTTAGAAAAAAACCTCCGATTCACGTATTTTTGTCAAATGCGTTAGTAAAGTCACGCATATAGGGTTTCGAAAACTAAATAAATTTATCAAATAAACAATCTACTTACGGTACATAAACAAATACGAAAGAAGGTAGAAATTGTAAATGCTAAGGTCCACTTTTCGGGACAGAGTCGACCTGGACCGATATCCGACACCTATGCTCTGCGAATCTAATAATAACATAAAAGTGTACACAACAAGCCATTCGTAAATGAGACACTGAATACAGAGAAGACCACGTTTCAACACCGGATGGAAGGTTATTTCTGTCACAATCTTCGCCACAACTCGCAGGTGTATCAGGAGTATGCGACGTCTACTCCCGTCTTCAGCGAAAGAAGTCCAAGCTGCCCACCCCCTCAGCTTGGACCAGTTATTGTGACGACAAGACCTTTTGGTTGTGAACCAGACTTCGTTCACACTACATACCGTCGCAGGAATGTCTCAAGAAGAAATCGTGGCGAAGCAAAGAATGTCTAGCCTATCATCCTTACAAAATCAAATCAAATCAAATCAAATCAAAACAAAATACTCGCAAAATACGCGCAAAGGATTCGTCCCGCAAAGCCACGAGCAGCAGGCTATCAAACGATATACGAAAAGTTGTCCAAGAGGTGAGTAAGCGATACTCTGCCTACAGTGCTCATTAGTACTTTTGAAAAGGAAGGAAAGAGTGAGTGACAGCCGTTCTCTCTTACAAAACGTCGTGAAATATTTAAGAACGCGCGAATGAAGACGAAAGAAGGAAGTGAGTGGATAATATGCCACGGAGAATAGAAAATACACAATGATAACAAATGCCAAATGATAACAAATTGTGACGTGCCGAAGAAAAAATAGCTTTTTTGGCGACAGCTGAGTAAAAACAGTTATATCAAAACTCATTAGTTTGCGATAATTGAGTTAAAACAATGAAGAAACTGCGTAAGTAGTGATAACATGGATTATATGAGTGGAGTAAAAGGCAGAGGAGTGGATGGCTGTGGGCGTGATTTGTTCATCCTACTCTCTTCCCTCCCACTCTCTCCCCCCTCATCACTTCTCCCTCCCCTCCTCTCTCCGCTCCTCGTTCTCATTCTCATCGAGTTTCCAGATAATCACCTAACCAGCAAATCCGGGCGGTGATATCACTAATCACTATCACTGCCCACGATTTGTGAATGCCGAGGGATCCGCTCTTTCACAACACAAAAGAGAAGTATGTAAAAAGAATAAGAACGTTCATGCTTATGAATTACTGTGAACTACTGTGTAAAATTGGAACAGATTTTTTTTCTCAAAAATTGGAACTGTTTGATCGGAATTCGTGACTTCTGAAAACTTTTTAGATAAGCTTTGATAGGAAAATGAAGGATTCGGTATAAGTAACACGTAAAAAAAGGTTCCAATTTTTAAAGCAATAAAACACACGTAATTTCGCTGTTTTCTCACTACTTTTTCTTTCAGAATGTTGACAGATTTGACGTCATAATACCTCTCATCTCTCATCTCTCTTTCTCTGTGCAGCCAACCAGAAACCTACCAAAGTTAAAACGATTACGTGCTACTCGTCTACTCATTACTAGTGTCAAAAGAACCGCGGTCAAAGATGAACTTGCAAAGTGTGTTCATTGATCACGTACATATACATATTTCAATAGGAACGCGGTGATGCGTGAAAAATGCGAATGCGATGCAACTTTCAGACTATCCCTTTCAGGACAATCCGGAATGAGGGAGGAGGGGAGAGGAGAGGGGAGAAAGAGAGGGGAGAAGAGAGAGAGAGAGAGAGAGAGAGAGAGAGAGAGAGAGAGAGAAAGGATGAAAGATGAATGGCGTAACGCGAGTGCACATGAAAGAAGTGTCCGTCTTTACCTGGCCAATGATTCTACTGCTACTAATCTATGCAGCGCTGATATTTGCAGGTATTATCTCTCTCTCTCTCTCTCTCTCTCTCTCTCTCTCTTTCTCTTTCTCTTTCTCTTTCTCTTTCTCTTTCTCTTTCTCTTTCTCTTTCTCTCTCTCTCTCTCTCTCTCTCTCTTCCTCAATATTACGAAAACGTGCTTCTGATGTGTAGGCGAGCAAAGAAGCCAGTTAATATAAGTCAGTACCATTATTACTTTAGGCCTTTTGTCCAAACAGTGCAATGACACTTTTATATTACACTTTGTTTTCTTTTCTGTATATGAAGTACACGTAGTGAGAACTACATAATACATAGTTACGGTCGTCTCTCTCATTGTTTCTTATCTTTTATCTCTCGTTTTCTTTCTCCACAAGGTCTCTCTCTCTCTCTCTCTCCCTTGCAGAAAACTCTCCGAACCACTTGAAAACATGCAATGAAAGCGAGGCGCAAAAGGTGAGACATCAATTCACAACTACAGATGAGAGAAAGAGAAGAAATACATATAATATGCAATTTGCAGGTCGGTGAGTGTTCGGTACATCTGACGATACCAGAACTTCGGCCATTCTACCACACTACCAAAGGAATTGTGCTGCACGAACGAACAGTGAGATTTTTGTTTTAAACAAACTGAAATATCTATTACATTATTTAAAAAAAAGTTTTGCGGAATACTGTAGAAAAATGAAACTTGATCGCATTTCAGAGCGTGGGAAAAAAACGCTCTTTTCCCACGCTTTTCACGTCTTACGCTCGAATCTGAGAGACCTCTCTGACCCCGGCTGTGAATAACACACCGGAGTGACTGACCACAACTGGAGTTGTATACATAGGTCTAACCGTCTAACCGCACGTTACTGATAATAGCGTGGTTGCCTTCAAAAACAGGACAGAGAGGCGGCAGCATGTGCGTATAAGGAACCGATGATGATCACAATAGAAACCGTGCTCGGAGTAATTGTATGAAACATTATGGCGGAAACAAGGATTTTGGATAAAAATCCCGCATAGATATGCAAACGTCTATTGTTTTGATAGAGGCTTTTGATTTCGCGAGTGAGATAAAATTATGTTATGAGAGCGAGATTCAGTAGATTAAAGGTCCCAATCAATAATTGTGATTTCAAAATTTCCTAACCATATTATCTTTATAATCTGACTTTAGTTATGTAGTTTCGAAATATATATGAATGTTCTATGTTTACTTTATACGCGCGCCACAATTCCGCGCCAAACGCGCGCACCGGAGCGCGCGCTCTCAACGGGGCAACGTGACAGAGAGGGCGGCGAGATCAGAGAGAATGATGACGTCATCGACAACATTTACTATTTTTTGGGTATTAGCACAGTATCTTCAGCCGCAAACAAAGTATGCCTGAAATCAGCTAACCGAATGCTATCTAACTGCATAAGTTGAAACCCTGAAGATACAGTGCTTTGCATATTTGCATATTAGAACATTAGAACACAGGATTCCGCTTGCGTCACACAAATGTTCATTGGGGTCTCTAGATTAAAGGGGCTATAAGAATGTAGTAGATTGTGGATTTCCGCGACCTCTCTTTCTCTCTCTCTCTCTCTCTCTCTTTCTCTCTCTCACCTGACAGGGGGTATGCAAGTCACAGTCACTGTTATTAGTCAGCAAAGATCTCTGTTATCATGACATCTTTGACCATAACTCGATTTCAGTTTCAACAAAACGATGTGTTCTGCTACTACGCGTCTCTGTTTCTCTCGTGTCTCGCGCAGTATCAACACTGTCTGCAGAGTGAGTTATCGGTGCGACACCACTCATGACAGCACGTTACACCATACACTGCATTTTACATTACTAAATAAACGTTTCAGCTTCGACAATCAACATGGATATGATCAATGCTACCGCGATACTCTACAATGTTGCTTGCGTGAGTATAATATTGATGTATTTTCTAGTAAATCAAAACAGTATGAAGGTAGTACAACAGCAGAAGCCGTGCCAAGTTAAATTTGAAAAGTTTTGCATTTTCCAAGCAACAATAACTGCAGCCCTGAATGCAGCCCAAAAGAGCTTCACACAGGATAACAGTGTACTGTACTTTCAAAACGAATATTACTATATTACTTTGAAAAACTGATAAGCGGAAATTTAATGGAATTCAAAACAACGTCTGTGATAGGAAGTGAGAAAAGTATCGTGAAGAGGAAAAGGAAGAAGTATAAATTAGAATGTTGGATGACAAAATATTCAAATAAGAACAGACGATATGCGATAACTGAATAGATATAGTGAAAATTGTATGGTAAAAATATAAATATGGAATGGAATAATACAAGGGAACCAATGCCTTTTTAGAAAACAAACGTACGCAGTGCGCAAAAACGTGAAAAAATAAATGTACCGTGAGTATTATGAAGTATCATAAACAAACAATATGGAGAAAAACTTACAAATCGCACTCCGAGGGCGATGTGGTACTGAATGGGTTACTCATACCATACAAGGGAATGATATATGCAAATTAAAGTGAGCATATTCCAGGAATCCTTAAAGCCAGACTGGCTGACATCGCAAGAATGCCTCATCTCAACGGCGCGTGGGAGAAGACAGAAGAAGTGCATGAAGAAAACGAGGAAAGGAGAGGTGAGAGTGGGGGGAGAGAGTGAGAGGGAGAGAGAGAGAGAGAGAGAGAGAGAGAGAGAGAGAGAGGAGAGAGAGGAGAGAGAGGAGAGAGAGGAATCCTATAGGGTTTCGTTTACAACATAGACTATGCACGAAGTACTTGCGATAGGAAGTGACGGTACAGTAAATAAAAAAAGAACTGCAGTAAATAAAAAAGAAGAGTTATTATATTATCTAAAGAACACAACTCTCAAGTGAATGATTGGAGATTCGGATGTTCGTTGAGAAACATTTATTGTATCCGAGGTTAAAGACTATTACACAATGTGATTCTGTTATTCTCATAATCCACAATATTTGGTACAGAAAGTTTTACATATTTCTGAGAAATTATATATGTAGGTGTTCCTATAACTTTTGCTCGGCGAAAAAAGAGACGTGTGACACTATTATGTATGCGCAATGTAAACATAAGATGAGTATGCAAGGAAAAGTCACTTCAGCTACTCTCTCTCTCTCTCTCTCTCTCTCTCTCATTCTCTCTCTCCCCATTTTATCTTGCTCTCATTCCGATTCTTCCGTTACTTCAGGACTTCAGGACACACGACAGTAAGTTTCCAAAATATCAAGGGGTCCATCGATGAATGCAATGAATTTGGATCAGATGACGTCACAGACTTCTGACTAGAGGCTCACGAAAGTTGTGAGGGTGGTCGTCACTCCACCGTGACTAGCGGTACATCCTTGGCCGCCGAGAGGATTGAACCCGGGACCTTCCGCTTGATAACTGGGCGCACATCCACTGCGCTAGCCACCCCCCCCCCAGATTTGACATTTATAATGAAAATAGAATGTCAGAGAACATGCAAAACCAAAGATAATATACATTCTATGCTCACAATAAGTTGCGGGTTGCGCGCGGTAGGGTAGATCAGAGGAAGACGGAGAGTCAGCTTTCGGCAAGAGAGCGCAAAACAAAAAAAAGTAAACGGTCATAGCACCGTATTTCGAATTACAAGAAAGGTAGATCAAAAACTATCGCGCGCAGGCTATAGTTCAAATAATAAAGACTCGTTCAGATATGTAGAGAGTAAAACATCAAACAAAACAGTAGTGGTAACAGTAACACAAGCACTTGATTTGATCATAAGAAAGAGAGAGAGAGAGAGAGAGAGAGAGAGAGAGAGAGAGTGAGTGAGAGTAGATAAAGGGAGAAAGAGGGTTAAAGAGAGTCCAGAGTCACAAGTGTTCGTTCATAGATTTCACCATGCAAAATACTTACTATAGTCAAATCACGTGGTTGTCGTTTTTCAGGTGGTCTATCGACAATTCAGCTGTCTGCAATCTGTACTCGACGACTGTTCGACTGACCAGAGACAAGCAGCTGAGAGGGTGGTGGATACGGTATGAGTAAATGAAATATTTAAATAGAGAAACAGACGTAGAAGAATCAGCAAACCGACAAGTATTGCACGCGTCTCTACATTCGAGTTCGTGGAACGCTGCAGACTGCAATCGCTGACATGTTGTCTAACGACTGCAACAGTTGACAAATGATGCGATAGCAGCCAGCAACAAGTCACACACAGAACGACCGAAAAAGACTAGACGATAGGCTGTAACACCACGCACCATACAACTTAACGTAAGCTCCCAAAAGTGCAAAAGATAGTCATAATCTGTTCAAAACATGCATTTCAGATATTAGCGTCCCATCGGCGGTGGAAAATCGGTGGTATGTCGTATGTAAGGGATCTATGTGAAAGTGCAACACTCATATTTCTCTTTTTGGAACAGTTATGGGCGAATGAAAGATAGAGAAAGAGATTGGAGAAAGAGAGATAGATAGATAGATAGATAGATAGATAGAGAGAGAGAGAGAGAGAGAGAGATTTCAGGAATTTGCTCCGACATAGAGGGTATCACGTGCACTGCTGACGGCAACTTCTACCCCATACAATGCGAAAATAACAGGTGGTTTAATTGTTTTGAATACTTATCAAAATGTATAGTGTCTGGTCAGACAACTGACAAAATTGTCTCTCTGGGATATCAATATGTGAATAATTGGGAAGCTGTATTCCCATATTATTAATATTGCTTCCTACTTACATAACTAGATAACTATGTAGCTTCTTACGAAAATACGAGCGATCATCGTTGGTCCAGACGCATTTGCTGTCGTAACTTGTTATCGTTTTCGTATTTTTCGAAAGGGATAACACATTTTTCACATCACAATTTATACATACGTATAGGTTTTGCTCAATTTGCTGATGAGATCGAAACACTCTAAACGTGCTAGAAACAGTCGTCGCAGAGTGTTCGATGATGAGGATCAGTAAGATTATGACAAAGAAGATCACAGCACTGGAAAGTGACTAATCGACACTGCTCTCTCTCTCTCTCTCTCTTTCTCTCTCTCTCTCTCTCTTTCTTTCTTTCTTTCTTTCTTTCTTTCTCTCTCTCTCTCTCTCTCTCTCTCTCTCTCTCTCTCTTCTTCGCTCAGTCTCTCCCCGCTTCTCTCACTTTCTCATCACTCAACCAATCTCAAGAGGGCATTCTCGAAAAGCACTAGAAAAATGCGCAGTGATCGTGTTCAAATATGATCAGTATAACACATCAACAACTGCGAGTTTTACATGACAATTACAGTAAGAGGGAATAGAATACAGAGAAAGAGAGAGAGAGAGAGACATACAGACAGACAGAGAGACAGACAGACCGACAGACAGACATACAGACAGACAGACAGACAGACAGACAGACAGACAGACAGACAGACAGACAGACAGACAGACAGACAGACAGACAGACAGACAGACAGACAGACAGACAGACAGACAGACAGACAGACAGACAGACAGACAGACAGACAGACAGACAGACAGACAGACAGACAGACAGACAGACAGACAGACAGACAGACAGACAGACAGACAGACAGACAGACAGACAGACAGACAGACAGACAGACAGACAGACAGACAGACAGACAGACAGACAGACAGACAGACAGACAGACAGACAGACAGACAGACAGACAGACAGACAGACAGACAGACAGACAGACAGACAGACAGACAGACAGACAGACAGACAGACAGACAGACAGACAGACAGACAGACAGACAGACAGACAGACAGACAGACAGACAGACAGACAGACAGACAGACAGACAGACAGACAGACAGACAGACAGACAGACAGACAGACAGACAGACAGACAGACAGACAGACAGACAGACAGACAGACAGACAGACAGACAGACAGACAGACAGACAGACAGACAGACAGACAGACAGACAGACAGACAGACAGACAGACAGACAGACAGACAGACAGAGACAGACAGAGACAGACAGACAGACAGACAGAGATGAGTGAACGTGAAATTGAACAATGAAGTGATGGAGTCATAGAGAGTTGATCTCAAACTGGACTGACTCAATTCGAAAAACGCCAACTCAAATCTTTTTTTTTCTAATTGTTCTAAACCCAAATTGACAACAGATTACATCTTGACGATTAGATGATAAAGAACAAATGTGTATTATATTCAAATTCGTTAGGATGAAAAAACACGTGCATAAGCGCATTTTCGCGTAAGGTTTCTGAGAATTAAGTGGGTGTGTCTTTTTATTATCTTCTGTTTCGAATGTCTGATCCGGAACACGAGAAAGAAAAATAATAAGTAAAACAGAGAAAAAAACCCCACCTAAAAATCGCATTCAAAGCACAACTATACATCAATTTTCCGATTTCCGGAAGCAGAAATGCAGAATAATGTGAATAATTATCACCATTTTAAGTTGTCGCTGCGTGGATTCTTCATCCGGAGAACCGACAGAGAACAATAACACATGGCGCCTCGGCGATTTCCCGCCTGATTGTGCAGGTGGAGTGCGGTTTTGGGAGATATCACACCAGGTTCTGCATATTTCACAAAACGATTATCGGCGAGATACTATGATGTGTAAAGGAAAGCAGAAAGTTGGATAATAGCACCAATAGCACAACACTAAACGGTGATGCATTAGACACCGCTAGCTCCCGCATTGTTGTTCACGAATGTTCGCACACCGATTGAAGTAGTTTTAGGGTTTCAAAGTTTATTGAATCTACCCGAAACATTTCAGTTGACTACTACTTTGCGTGTACTCCTGCGTTGTCCGTTAACGAAACCAACTGCGAGGGGGCGATGGTGTTCCAGAAGAGGTGAAATCTCTCTCTCTCTCTCTCTCTCTCTCTCTCTCTCTCTCTCCTTCTCAATTTCCCTCATTCTCTCACAACCTGAAAAGCACATATTCGATACACTCTTGCGATTTTAGGATGTGAGAAGGGTACCGAACTTTCAGGGTACCTAATACGGTACTTGAATTAGGTGCATTGAAAACAGCAGCCCAACCAATTTCCTCAATCTCCTTTTTTTGCAATGTAATACCCGATTTCCCTTTCAAAGATCATTGAAGGAGCAGTCATACATAGACTATGCAGATCAAATTTCCTGATTTCAATTCAGCCATAAATATTTTTTCAAACATATTCAAACATCAACGCGTTAGTTAATTATTTCGTTTAAGCTGGTTTGTTTCTGGAGACGACTGTACGTTGGTCACAACGTCGAGGTAAACATCTATAGTTTTATTTTCTCGCACTGAGGAGTAGACCAAATAAAGACAACTTGTTAGACAGCAAAATATAGCTGCGAGCAATGTAGTTCTATCTCTTTATATAGTTGCGAGCATTGTAGTTCTATCTCTTTGATTTTTTGTCTTTGTTTTCACACAAGATTCTTTTCTCTAGTAGTTAGACTATGTGCGTTGCACTTTTAGAGCACCGATCTTTCATGCGTTTCATTTAATATTCAATTCTATTGAACACTGGCACTAAAACTACCCTTTCTACGACAATCAAAATTGTATCTATTCGTGAACATCGTATGTAGTTATTTCCAGTTAATTATATATTTCAGATGTCACTCTGTCGCCTCTGAAATGACAATAGACGATCTACCTCCCATATCACTGAAGACGAAACTAGAATGCGAAGCGATTTGTTTGTAAATGTATAACTTGTACGGATTAATAAACGTTATCAATTATCAATAACCAATAAACTCTGAACTTTTTTTGAAGCTGTCTCCAGGTGCTTCGATATACAGTGATAACGTAAAGTTTATCTCACAAAAGCATAAAAAGAGGAAATCCGCAAGTTAGTACGCGACAATTTCGTTCCCTTCACCATGTATCTATCAAATAATCTCGGAAGAGTCCTGTACGGAGTATACTGTAGATTCATGGGCTACCCGGTTGACAGGCACAGCGGCACAGCTTAGTTTTCGAGTTTGTTTCATTGCTTGACCTAGGGAAACACGAAACAATAAAAGAAAACGCGAAAGAACGGTGTTCCCGCGTTTCCTACACGTTTAGTCGTCTCCGATCGGCCAGGAATGGGCGGAGCTTGAAAGTTGGACCCGTCACTTGGCCTAGTGCCAAGCAGCCACGCTTGCACACGCAAAACAGGAGGGTGGCATCGAACCGCGACCCTCAGCGTGAGAGGCGCCTGTCTAACCAGCTGCGCCAAAAGACATGTGGCTGGCATGCGCAACCGTGGACTGATTTGACTGCTGGCAGGAATCGAAGAAATTGAGCGCGCGTTGAAACGTACTTCACTTTGAAAGAAACAGAACAACCAAACACCGTTGTATCCTAGAACCCACATCAACTTTCCATTCACGGACAAATGCCAGTACATCAATATCACATTCCCAAATTCATGCGCAGCATCGATCAATACAAGATTTCCAAGTTTGTTTCCAAACGAACAAAAAAACGCAGTTTCGTCTACGGAGACGGAGATGTTGTTCTTGGTGTGCGCGTAACGACGGGAAGCGGGGAGCGGAGAGTGAAGACTCCACCTGCAATATGTACGTTTCGCACAAGTTCCGTCATAAGATGGAACATTTCGAAATTGAAGAACAATTCATGGATTGAAATCGTTTGTAAACATGATAAGATATATTAAAACATGTTGTTTACCTTGAGGAAGCAAGAAACGTGTTTGACGAAGACCTGGTGCTGTGCTTGCGACGACCGACGAGTGCGGCGTGTACGAAGCCTCCTGCAATCATGCATCAGTTATAACACGTAGACGAGTCATATTACATGTTACAATCATCAAACACTATAATTAATAAATAGTAAACCTGTTCAAACTCCACGCTGTGCCACCGTCGTCTGCCCAACCTGCACTGCGCTAGAACCGCCGATAGCAGCAAGTTCACAGGCTGCGCTCACATGACGAAGAACGAAGCAACAGTCCTACAGCAAAAAATTTAAAACATGACATCGATTACGCAAGTAAAACAATACAAAAGAAAAGAATTGCGATATTTTGCGATAATTCATGATTCCAGAACTTTCGACAACGTATTCTTGTTGACTAGCGTTTCAAAAGGAGCTACACACGACTATGTCGATGAATAAACATACGAAACACAATACAATGTTTAAAAAAAATCCAATACAAATTGATAAATTATTGAACGAAAACAAGAACGTGAAACGGAATAGCTGATTTGACAATGGCTGGTTCCCGCGCAAAACCACTTGCGCGCTAACGCGATCATGGCGTCCGATTGGTGTGCGCAAACACCCATGTCATCTACATTAGATATGGAAACGTTAACCTGCAAATCATCCGAATTTGTTTTGGCGGGATAGAGACCAGTACCAACAGGTGCACGTGCGAAGCTTGGTAAGGCGATATAGAACTTCGCGCCAAAACGCTTATCGTAAAGTTGAGCTCTGTGCGCATCTCGTCGATATGAGCTCGACAGCACCCGCCGTATTAATCTCCCCCTTTTCACGCGAGTTTCGTGGTATGATGTTGGGGTGAAGAGTTGGGATGATCTCGCCCTCTCTTGCTATCATCGCAGGTTCATCCGACCTTCATCCCAACTTTGAGCGCGAAACACTCAAAACACCCCTATTTTGTAGTGTTCAGGCGATAAAAATTCACTCCTCTCTTTCGCGCCGCGCGTGCGGCCGTGTCTCTATTTTCCCCGCTAATCGGGAACTCTTTCCATTTTCTGTGCGACCTGGTCGTTCGTCACCGTCGGAATCACTCAGACCCAGGTGGCCGGGTCACCTACAGTTTCCAGAAATAGGCCACCTCAACTGGTGAGTGGTCTCGAACTGTAGCTGATCCATCGAGGGCCACAACGCTTCGTTTTGTGGGTGTTCGAAGCAATAACCCACTCGGAACGGTTGGTATCAATGGAGACTGGCGATAAGGCCGCGGGCTTTGACCCGATTACGATCGATGCTGCCGACCACTCTTCGCAGCCCGCCGCCGCCGCCAAATCAGCTGTTCCGACCAGGAAGAGGAAGGCTGACGGATCGCTCCGCGCACCCACTCCCGCCGGCGGTCTGGACGAGTCCGTGCTGTCGTTCGCAGAAGAGATCAACGAGTCCATCGACGACATTCACTCCAGGTACATCTCCTTGTCTGCCGATGTGTCCTCTCTTGCCACCCAAATCAATGCTATGTCTATGTCTCTGTCTGCCATCCAGTCAAAGCTGTCCGAGTGTTACTCCCGCCTGGAGATGCTCTCCCTGCCCGCCATCAACAAGCTCATCGACGAGAAGGAGCGTCTCCGCTCGGTCGCCATCGCCAACCTGCCCGAACTGTTTGACGACAGTGCCATCGCGCGCGCCAAGGACACATTCGACGTTGTCCTCAAGATCCTCGACTACCTTGGAATCGAGGCCATCTCTTCAAACGTCTACAGGATGGGTACCTTCTCCCGCCTGACAAAACCCCCCGCCTCGTCAAGGTGGTAATGCCGTACACCAAAGCCGCCGAGCTCATCGTCAGCCGCTCCCGCTGGCTCCGCGACTACCGCCCTACTGTGTTCGTCCGCCCCTCGCTCACCAAGGAGCAGCGCAAGGGGGACTACCTGCTCCGCAAGGAGCGAGACGCCAGGAGAGCTCTCGGAGAGAGAGTCGTCATTCAAAACGGAGAGATAGTGCAGCTGGAGGGCACGCAGGCGAGGATCAGCCGGGATACCCGGACCGGAGGCGGGCGAGACACGCGGCGCCAGGACACCTTCCTCTGAGCGGATACCACGGCCCGTGACACTCAGCCCCGCCCCACCGTGGACGCTCGCACCTCGACCCCTGTACCCGCTCGCCCGGAGGCCTGCCCAAACTGCGTGCCCAGCCCGGTCCAGCCGATGCAGCACTAGAGCCACCGGCTCAGCCAACCACTTTATTGCCGCCACTCACTGCCGACCACCCACCGCCGCCGTCATTCACTGCCGACCACTCGCCGCCGCCACCATTACACACTCATCCCATCTCTGCTCTCTACTTCAACTGTTGGTCGGTAGTTAACAAGACTGCTGAACTCGCGACAGTCGCCCGCATCCAGCAGCCCGATCTCATCAGGCTCAGCGTAACGTGGCTCAAGTCAAAGCATCCGGATGCTTCTCTCACTGCCGATCTACCCGCCTACACTTTTCTCCGCTGCGATCGTCCCCGTCGAAAGGGAGGGGCGTGGCACTTCTTGCCAAATCCCATCTCGTCGCCACCACTGTCCTCTCGCTGTCCGTGCCCGCCGCTTTCGAACTACTCGTCGCAGACGTTCATCTGGGAGGCTCGTCTCTTCGAGTATGTGTTGTCTATCGCTCCTCTTCCTGCAACGCCGCCTGGAGCTGTTCTTGTTTCTATCCTCGGAGACCACCTCACTACCACCGACTCTGACATTATCGTCGTAGGAGATATCAATCTGCCGGACCTACAGTGGCCCTCACCGCCTACAACTACACCGACCAGTCAGCCGTGGGTCGATTTGACGACCCAGTTCGACCTGACGCAGCACATCGACCGTCCAACACACCGACACGGAGGCACCCTCGACCTACTGTACAGTACCCGTTGCGTTCCATCTTGGTCACTACAGTCTCCTCTCGAAAAATCCGACCACTTTTCTATCGCTTTTGCAATTGCCATCCCTCGCATCACGTTGCCAACTACTTGGAGGCGTGATTTCGAGGCCGCAGACTACACCCGGATCGCCTCACACCTGGCTACCATCTCATGGAGTTCTCTTTTTCTCACCCTCCCCACTGCCGATGGCATGTACAACTACTTTGCCGAAACGCTATATCAGATGATTGATCGCCACGTGCCGATGAAGCGCTGCTCACCGAACGGCATCCGAGTTCCCGCTTACCTCGTCTCCATCACCGAGCAGAGAGAGCGACTATTCCAGGAGTGGCTCTCTCACCCATCCGATACCCGGAAACTCAAGTTCGAGGAGTGCGACCGCAAGAGCAAGCTGCTGCTCAACAAGTACAAGAAGTCGATCGAGCGTGCCATCGCTAGAAGTGGAGACCGCAACCGTTTCTTTCGCTACGTGAACAGTCGACTCAGCTCCCAGCCCACGGCCAGTATACTCCGCGACTCTGAGGGAAAGCCCGTCGTCAAGGATTCTGCAAAGGCGTCTCTCCTTGCGTCCGCCTTTCATTCAGTCTTCACCGTCGACGATGGCTGTGCTCCGCCTTTCCCGTCCCAGCACACCTCTTTCACCATGCCCTATTTCGCTCCTCACGTCATTTGTCGTCTGATGGAAGGATGGTCAACTTCTCATGCACTCACTCCGGACAAGGTACCGATGCTGTTTCTGAAGAGAGTTGCTGTAGCTGTTGTTGAACCTCTCGCAATGATCTACAACACTAGCATCTGCACAGGCGTCGTGTTTTCTCTCTGGAAGACGTCATATGTGACTTCCATTCCGAAGGAGAAGGGAGCAACAGACCCGCTCAAGTATCGTCCCATCTCCAGTACCTCGTTCGCATGTCGGATATTCGAGAATATTCTGAAGGACCACCTGGAACGTCACATATCTGCCCGCGCCATTCTTCCGCCGGAGCAGTTTGGTTTTGTATCGCGGAAGTCGATCGAACTGCATATGATTGAATGCCTCGATCATAGGACGGACGCAGTCGACAAGCAGCTCACCTGTGACGTCATCTACTTCGACTTTGCCAAGGCGTTTGACAGAGTCTGTCACGCCAAGCTGCTTCTCAAGCTCTCTGCCTTGGGATTCAGTGAGGCAACAGTGCAGGATCCGCAACTACATTACCGGCCGCACCTTTCAAGTACGCGTCAACGACCAGTTCTCGCCTCCCTGTGACATCACTTCCGGTGTTCCACAGGAAACCGTTCTCGGCCTGATACTGTTCAACATCTACTCGGCTGATCTCATCCCGCTCATCCGGCCACATGCTACCTGCAATATGTCGACGATGTGAAGGTCTACATCACCTGCTCTCCTGACGGTGATCGGTCACCCCTCCAGACGCAATGCGATTCTGGGCCTCCACTTTTCCAACAACGGCGGCACGTCAAGGACCTCGTGATGTTCTACAAGATCCTGGCCGGATTCGTCGCTATTGACCGGGAAGGGTTGTTTGACCTACGCCCTTCCCGGGGTTTACGTGGTCATGAAATACGGGTAGTCCGACCTCGATTCCGAGTCAGCGCCCGGGAACATGTATTCAATGTCCGTGTCACTAGCTTTTCTCACCTCCTTCCTAGTAGCTGTCTAAACACAATGGTCCCGTCTGCTGCGCCGCTTTCCAACGGTGGCTCCCCATTTGAGATTCGTTTTGTTGTATTTTTTCTCCTATTTTGTCATGTTTGTACATATGTCTTCATCTTGCACGAGTTGTTAAAAACCCGTATAAACTATTATTAATTAGACCGCGAATTCAAACAATACCGTGTTTTCACTCAATTGGCAGTTCAAATTTACTAGTTTCTGATGACGTGTCAAGAGTGATAATAAGACACACTGTTTTTCGTTCTCCCCACATCTTTTGTTCGACAAACCAATACAGGTAATTTTGAGGCGAAACCACATCAGAAAATTATTATGTCAAATTCCAGGTTTGAATAAACTTCACAATTTGATTCAAACATTTTGATAAATTATCACATTTCATTATGAAGTCACACATAACATGGCTTGAAACCCAATTGTTTATACGTATCCATACACAATTCCCATAACCCACTTGCGATTCGGTTTTAAAAATTCTGTCTGCGTCTCTCATTTCACACACTTTTTCTCTACTGTATGCGCTCGAATGTTCTACTGGGTGGAATGAAGCTGCCAAAGGGGGTCAAAAGTCCGCTGACTTGACCTACTTTCTACGCAAAACAATGGGGTGAACGTGCGGTGAACATGCTGTGACACGTGTTGTAGCATAGGGGGCTGCCACGCAGTTCACTCATTTACTAATCGCATGCACCTCTACTGACAGTCGGGTGAAAGTTCGCGTGAAAAGGGGGAGATTAATACGGCGGCACATGTCGTTGCAGTGTTGTGGTAACGCTCACGGTTCACGGACCATTCTATGCCGGTTCGTTTCCCGCTCCGAACAATGAATTTTGCCAAGTTCTCGAGAGTTAATGTCGATGAACCTTGGTGATTCTAAACGCCCCTGTCTCTTTAAGGCCACCCAGAAATTAAAATTGTGGCATCACTTCAAACTGTTTACACGTGAATTCAGTTCAATCCGCTTTGAGGTACACTGTAAAAAGTGAAATATGTATTAATCGGCTTTAGACGCACTTATATTCCAGAAGACTCGGTGTTTCGAATAACGGATCGTGTTGAAACCCGGTTTTTTTTTCTTCAGTGAGCCGCTAAGCCGCTTTTCCTGATTCGCATCGGGGAAAAAACTACAATAACAAAAAAGCACCCGCTTTTCTCAACAAAGCGACAGAGGGTGGTTTTCAAAAATTCAAAAGGGGGCTTCTTGGCTAGACCAGAAGTAACTATCTCTATTCTTCTGATCAACAAACAGGAAGAGGAAGAATTGACAAACTAACCCAACCTATACAGAAATCTGAATAATACGTGCGATATATGGAAAAAAAATATTTTGTTGATGACTCACATCTTTCTTCAGTTGTTTTCTTTAATTTAATATAATACTCGTTTTTAGGGCGAGGCGACATAACAAATAACACACGCGTAATGTCCACCTAGATCGCAAACTAAGAACTAGGAAGACGCTAGTTACGAAAATGTTGTGCCTATACCGCTTATTATTTCTGAAATGTACGCGCGTGAGTGATTCCGTTTGTTTCAAAAACATACAAAATATAATACTATCACAATTTTGATTTCAATTTTCGCTTTCCTCTTTTTTTCATATCATCATTCCGTGTTTATGTTTCCAGTTTGATTTCAATGTGCACTCATCAAATAACCAATATACTATAAGACTATAAGCGTATATTACACGAATCTACTTTTCTACATACATACTTTCGATTCGTTGCACAACTGAACTCTTGGAGTTATCGCTCAAATGTCAGATCAAAGCGCGAATCGGCAAGTCGCCATTTTCAGAAACCACGTATCAATAGCAGCTCACTACATTGTGAGCTGCATTCCAGCCAACATGCGTGGCACGTGAATCTAAAAAAAGAGAAGACGACATTTTGAAATACAAAAAAAAATGTGACTCTGCATCTACAACCGCATGACCACGAGTTCATTGATGGTGCTGTCTGGTACGGTAGTATGAAAGGCAGACTCTGTAGCAAAGTATTAGAATCAAAGTGTAGAATGTATGTATTTCTAATTGTAACACTTTTTATTGCGTCTTTTCGGGTGAATATGAAAGGCGAATTTCACCGACTGATCCAAATTGGTAGAAATCAAGAGTGCAAAATCAGACATTCAGATTCATAAACGTATCAAATGGGATACGATTCACTCTGAGAACGTTGAATTTCGCTTAACTGTAGACCGGAGACCCCAAAAAGGGTCTTGCGACAGTATTGACCGAACTTTTAGTGAGTTGTTTTTTGTTGATTGTTCGCGAATTTCAAAACTAATCGTTTATCAAATTTATACAACAGAAACGGATATTTTTAACTCGTAAAACGTGAAATTTTGCGGCATAAAAAGATTAGGGGAACTGGTGAACGATGATGTGAAATGTAATATTCACTCTGCAGAATAAATTAACTTTCTCGCATTTCTCTCCGCTACAAGAACTAAGGACCACAACGTGAGATGTAGAGAGTGAGGCGAAATCATGTAACATATTCTCACTGGACACATGATGTGCTCTAATTAGCATAGAACGATTCGCCCTTTCGCGCTGATTCCAACGATATTTCATTTATGGGATCATGTACCCTGTAAAGTACTGAAAATCGATGAAGAGTGATTTGATGACGTCGTATTTCTTTGATCTATCCGCCATTGCCCAAATTGAGTAATGAAAAATGATGTCATAAGAGATGTATTTCATTAAGTAGTGATCGATTACAATCAAACAAAGCGTATTGCTACTATTATAAACAAATACATTCATAATTTAACTATCGATGACGTCATAAGTGTTTGGATCTAGCCGCCCTCTGTCGCACTTTCCCTATGTGAGCGCGCGCTCGGGTGCGCGCGCTGCGCGGAATTTGAGCGCAATGTGAACGATGAACCCTATGAACATTATATACTTTTGAAATCAGCTTGAAATGAACTACATCAATGAACTAATTGCTATACCATATCCAAACATCCGAAAATGCCATTGTGGTTCCTAACAAGAACTTCAATAACCTCCCTGAAAGGCTTTTTCCGAAGGCATTGAATACCGACTGTAGCCTACATTCCTACATAGTTTTTTGAAGTTTAGTTTTCGTGACATAATCAAAGCATTATCTGTAACGAGACATTTTTTTAAACTTAGTTTTCAGATCATATATCTACAATCTACACTAGAAGTTCTAAAGTACACAGTAGCCAAGAACTAAAATGATGCGATGAAATGTAAATGTTTCCGTATGAGCAGTATAGGTAAATTGAGCATGCGTGAAAGAAATTTCTTTGAAATGTCTTCTCACAGAGCCATATCATGAAAAAAACATCTTCACTTATACATATGGTACTCATTTCCATCACTGTCTAAGCGTTACGTTTAACGGAACTAAAGTCCTCTCGAATTCTCCAGGAGAACGATTTGTGTCCAGGAACATTGTATATATGTTGTGGCAATTTACGAGATCTGTATCATGTTTGATGCCTAGGGCATCGATCAAAGACTGTTTTTGTGTATTCCAAATTTCGCTGTTTGCGCGCGATCGGTGCAAAATCGCCATTGCGCACGAATGCGGTGCGATTTGAACTGGAGAATTGGCGGGAACTTTACATTATCATGAGAAAGAAAAAAAACTTTAGAAAATGCAACCTATAATGTAAAGCACATACTACTACACGACTACTACATGGAAACGTTCCAAAACTGAATGGATGTCGATTCATAAATAAAAATAATAAATCATGAGTTAAAGGAACAGTGGCGTATATCAGAACCAAGTGGTAATGAAATTTTCAAATTCGAACGAAATCACCACGCTTCGAGGTGCATGTATGTTTCAGCCAAAGTTGCAAACAGGGTTCGAACCCGTGGCCGCAAGAGTGACAGCCCAGACTCTTTTCCACACGGGGTCATCATGCACAAAGACCGCTGCCCTTCCTGAGAACTGACTTCTTTGCGAAAGCGATCACATTATCGACCTGCAGATAGCAGCCCCGCGACAATGAGGCTTCCCGCTAAAAAACGCATTTGAACGCCTATTTTCGTGTGGTAACGGGACGGTTTGTGGTAATTGGTGTGGTAACGCGGTAACAGCTTGGAATCGTTATTTTTTCGTTTGTTTCACATTCCAATGGATCAAGTTATGATCCAAAGTTGAAAATAATGCGCCACTGTTCCTTTAACGAGTTGAAAATGTTTTTTTTGAAGACAAAACCCGACAAATGTTGTCATATATAACATTCAAGACGTGAATACAGTTTACCTTTGGCTGCACTTTTTGGAGCTACATTCTGTGTGTTGAGATGAATGCTTTTGGAGTCGGTGGCGGTTATGTGGTTTTACTTCAGAACGCTTAACAAGGCGGACAACAAATTGAGAGCACTACCTCAACTCATCTTTGGTTTTAATGTTTTACATAACACTGAACTATCAAGGTTCATGGGAAGTGTTTATTTGTATTTTTTCGATGTAACCACTTTTGTTACTTTGGAATTATAGTTACCGAAAAGTCACCTGTAAAAATTGTTTCAAAAACGTACATTCCATCAGAAAACAGCGCTCACCAACTATATGGATACTCTTTTTTTGCAACTTTATGCCTTTCATTAACATTATCCATTATCCATGTCCATTATCCATGATCTCTTCCAGCAAAAATAGTTGGGGTGTTCAGAGATATTTGCTCATGGGTATAATCTGCTTTTCAGAAAGGTCAATTTCTTGTCGGTCGAACGATACAAATGTTAGAGTAATAAGATCTAGCATCTCGATTAAAAAGTGAACCGCGTGGGTATCAAAGTACTTTATACGTTTTCGAATGTCAACTGTCCAAGAATGAGAAGTGTGCGGGAGATTATGCCACATGTGACAGCATAAAAGGGGTTCACGACAGTTCACATATCATTCTAGACACGGTGGCGGCGCCTCTGAAGCCATCGTTTCACATGAGACGAGTTATATTATCGTTTCTTTAGAATCGAATGGTTTAGTTTCTTTAAAATTTAAAACAGTTCGGTAATTCTAATTGCGAACGAGTTTGAGTGTGAACACGAATAACGAAGGACGGAAGGCGCATTGATAATTGCTAAGAGATTTTGATAAATGTTTCACAATTTTTTGGATCAAGCATCAACCATCTATTTTGTCGTTTGCGTATCTCATTTCTATATCACTAGAAGTTCTCGAATTTACAATCCTTGAGTGGGGCCGGGTTGGCCAAGTGGATAGCGTCGCAGCTTGCTAAGCGTAGGGTCGCTGGTTCGATTCCCCTCGCAGGCAATTGTTCTACCGAATTCCACTACCTCCCGGTGGGGCGCGACCCACTCTCACCCTCTGAGAGCCCTACCATCGGCGGCGGCAGTCTTTCAAGATCTTCTACCACGCCTCGCATCCGGAACTGGTCACTTCGCGATGTTCACGCCCATCTACCATGAACAGTCAGGACTCGCGCCGCACTGTTCCAGCCAAGGAGCCCCAATACCCCACTGTAGGATTGTGTGTGCTTCCAGATAACCCATCATGCTACCATTTTATGTACATGTCGGAATCAGGCTGATAAACAAACAAACAACATTCCTTGAGTGAGTGATAATTCTCTGTTTGGCAGTACCCATGGTATGCGGCGATGAATGTTTTTTAGCGGTCAGAAAAGTGGGCGGAGCGAAGGAGAGGACTTATTCCAGTTGGTTCAACAGGTCTAAACCCACAACTCTAAAACATATTTTGCGAATTCCAACCAGCAACTTTATTAGAGGCGCGTTGCGCGCTCTAGGCACAAGATCCGCACGAGTTCAAAATAGCTTTACACGCGTAATTTGCTCCTCCTGATTAGACGGATGAATTGTATGATGCATTTTGCCAAAATTACCGGTTGTGCCAAGCCATGTTTACCTCATTCAGAGAACTTTATGCAATGGCGCGTTCATGGCGTTTCGATTGTCGTGTTTGTCTGATGTTTTTTTGTTGTTGTTGTAAATTTCAGTTTTCAGATCATAATGTTAGTGGAACCGGTTCACTACTACATCACATATGTCAACGGGGCCATATCGTTCGCTATCAATATCATGTTCATCTACCTCATACTGAAGAAGGTCGGTAGATAATACTTAATTATTAGAATATAGTTAATTAACCTCTTCACATTCACTTTCTAGTGTCGTTTTCTATAATGTGTGAACTCAAATTGGTCAAGCATCTGAAAAAATAGCGCACTTACAATTTCATTTCAGACGCGTTCCAAGATCGGTCAGTACAAGTACGTGCTGCTCATCTTCGCCATCTACAATCTTTTCTACGCCATCGCACACATCATCATTGTGCCGGTGAGAAACAAGTTCGTTACAAAAATGATCAGCGATCGGCATTGAGAGATGAGACATGGCCACATGACAAACAATTTGAACGCCTAATTTCCATGAACAACTTCGCAGTCTCAGCATGAATCGGTAAAACCGTGGAAATGAAGCGGGATGAGAAATTGTAGATCATATTGGTGAGAATATGTGCATTTTAGACAAAAAAGGTGCACACGACTCGTTTTTCAAAAATAAATTTGTCTCAAATCAAGCAGCACATTATCCCACAGATGACTCAGTTGTAATAGGGTTTCACCAATCGATGACTGTTCGGTCTCAATATGCTACGGTCTGAGAACAACGAATTTTATTGAAATTAAAAACAATGATGAGTACGACTCAAAAGTGGTAGCAACGTTCAAACTATAAAAGACTTGTGTTTTCTTGAATCTCACAGCTAAAAGGCTCTACCTCAACATGTGTCGGTCTAATGTAGTGAGATAAGCGTGACAGCTGTGTATGTGTATCTATTTGAGGGCGCGACGGCTCACGGCGCGGGCTTTGTGGTGTTCACGACGGGTCCGTTCTGGAGGGGAGAGGCAGGCGCCGCACAAGTGGGCACTCAGCATTTTCATCCACACAAGACTCACATAGAAAATACACTTGCATACATTGGAAAACACTACGAAGCCACTATACTGGAAACTGTTCACATCTTTATCACTTTCTCCCGCAGGCCTCTCTGTTCTGCTCGATGTTCGGTCTCTCGCTGGTCCTCCTCTCCATACACTTCATATATCGCTACCTGGCACTATGCAAGTGAGTGCAGAACTCTTATCTGTTATGAACAGCATTATCTTTGAAAAGGACTTTATTCGATGTAATGCAACAAAATCTAATGCATTATTCTATCAATCGAAATAGTCAACAAACCTGCTCTTTCTGCATTGAAATGTAGGAGAGGTTACATCTCCAAATTGACGTTGAGACATCGACTATATCTGGTTCAACGGTTCGAGCAGGTTTGTGTTATATTTCGACATCGAATAAACAATAACACAAACTCTATTTTTACGCCAGTCCTTTTTAAAGATAATGAATGCACTTTTATTGAATTTCATAGAAATATATTCACATTAGCATAAACCACAAAACACTTTTATTAACAAAGCCAACATTTCACTCATCTTGTTGAGTCCAAAATCGTGTAAATTTTGCAAAAAAGAGTTTAGGTAACGCTGATAGGGAAGTTTACCATTCCAATGTCATTTCATTGTAAAGTCATATAGTACAAAAAATTTACCACCACCCTGAGTCGAACTCGGGCCTGGCGTCTCAATGGGCGCAATCGCTAACCAAAACACCACAGCGCACATCCGCTGCGTGGCAATCCGAGAGTGAGAGAGCGGCTGTGAGAGAAAATGCACTCGCTGTCGGCTGAAGGCGGCCAGTGCGCGTCACCTCCCCCCCCCCTCCCCTAGAAAACGAACCGGCAACGGGTGGATAGCCCGAAATAGGGCGCGCGCGCGCGTATCTCGCTTCCGAGAAGAGCTAGCGATACCAAAATCGAAATGTAACCATTTTATAACATCCTGATAACATCTATCAGCATCACATTGTTCTCGCAAAGATTCTAAGGGACCTTTCTCTCAATCGCCATTTGCAGATTCTAGCGCGCGGGTATTCTTAACACAAACCAACCAGCGCTGCCGCTCTGGTTGTAATTTTAAAAGCCATAACATAACACTAAACACTACTGAACACCATTTGCAGACCCCATCTGATGTGGCTGTTCGAAGATTTGTGCAGCTTCTGCTGTGTGTTCCTCGCAGGTCTCTCGGTGGCTGTGTTGTGGTTCAACCTGTGTATGTTCGGACTGCGACCAACGGAAGAAGTCAAGTGAGTGAGAGTGAGAGAGAGAGAGACAGAGAGTAGAAACCTATGTATAGTGAGTACATATGTATAGCGACTGAGCGGTATGTCGAAGTATTCAGAGAGTTTGAGAGTTTAGAGGTAAATGTAATAGTGTTTCGTTAAACCTGTGCATCTTCGACCGGAATAACACAATTTCTGAGAACATTGTCCGAAATATACTGTCAACTGCAACATAGACCAAAGTTTTCAAAAGTCACACGATCGGGATTATGTGCATACGGTTTCAAAATGATTAAAAACTTTCATACCATCACATGATTATGTGTATGGAGTTTTCTTATTATTTTCACAGGATAGAGTTAGACACGATACTACAGTCACACGCTGCTAGTTTGCTGATGATCTTGAAAAGTTACGCTCGATTAAAGAAGAACTCCGGGGAATGAGTCACCGGCCCAAAACATTAGCGCGCCCGGAACCAGATTTTGGCGGGAAACGGCGAGTACGGCAGCCGGTGGGCAGCGGAGTGAGGCTCCGCCCTCGTCCAATTAGGCTATTTGGACAAAGGAATCGTGATAAAGAATTCAAAAACGTAACTTTTTGAAGCCTCTCAGAATTTTCATTGCCAGAATCGTGTTCCTGAATATCATTTTGCCCCTATTGATCGGCATTCCTATTTTTCCCGGAGTTCTTCTTTAACACACACATCTGACATTCGTGATGTTCGATCTAACGAACTCAGATGTGTGTGCGGAAATGAAATATCTACGATCATGATATATTTCAATACACTTGAGTGAACGCGATTCTATGGACTTATGTAAAGAAAATGACTGACTGTGTTTTTTTTACCAAGATTCAAAGGTACAGTTTTATAAAGAAATAGTGTGAAAGAACATGGTGGCAAAGACAACACAGTGATCAAGTTGAAAAATGCAACAGAGGAAGTACCCATTGCATTCAGATGATTTCATAAGCTACAAAGCTGGTTTCAAACAAACTACATACTTTACGTCATAGTGATGATGACAACGAAAGAAAGACGCATTCTAAAACAAAATAGGTAAAAAAAATATTTCAAGAAATCACACATTACTTATAACACAGGAAGAGGCCGGACTCTATTCCCTGTTTGCAGGCAGATGCTGTATGATACTATGATGGAACAGCATGGAATCGACGCATTCGAAATCGGAATGATCGGAACCATGTACAGGGTGAGCTCAGATGCAAAACGAGCTACAATACTTTTTTTCTTATATCATACAAATAAAATGAAATTTCATATTCAGTGCATATACAACAGTGAACTCGATTTGTTTTGGCATAAAAGATAACTTGAAAGAACACTTGACAAGTCCACCGTCTTGTCTTTGTAGGAGCATCGCGGGGAGGAAACGATCATCTACTGGGGCTACACTCTCATGATGGGCGCCCTCTCACTAATTCTATGCGGCACGTTTTGTGAGTGCTGCTTACAATATTATACTATAAAAATCGAAATAAATTGTTCTGTATTGCCATACCCTTTAATCATAGTGCGGAACGTTATGTGGGTGGATTTTATTGTTGTATTTACGGTGTTGTGCGGAAGTATCAGTTTCTACCGTATATTACCGAAAAAAGTTCATGCATTGACAAACATATAATTGACTTTGCGGAACGTTCTGTAATTTAGCATCA
Organism: Rhabditoides inermis; assembly: GCA_963966185.1. Taxonomy (NCBI): domain Eukaryota; kingdom Metazoa; phylum Nematoda; class Chromadorea; order Rhabditida; family Rhabditidae; genus Rhabditoides; species Rhabditoides inermis. The sequence goes on along the minus strand of CAWZYM010000383.1, from coordinate 51,229 downwards.
TCACATGGTATTACCTATTACCATTGAATAATGTCAACGTGCGTAAATTTCCAATACGCGTAAAACTACCGAATTGAACACCAATATCATTACATGGTAATTGTATTCTTTCAATTTTTAATAGACAATCGTACACTTCCGCACGTTTTGAAAACAATCTATACTGCAAATTTACAGCGCGAACTCAATTTTCAGTGAACTAAAATTCACTCTATGCTGCATATCAGTCTTTTTACAACTTCTCCGGCTTGTGCGGGGTCACATTTCATTTCTACTATACCATGTAGTCATACAAGATACAAGATAACATTTTCATTTGAACAGGCACTTGATTTGTGAAGACGTGATTAAGTTAGACCCTCATTGCAGTTTTGAAACCATGAACATTTCACAAAAAAAAGGTCAAATGATTGCTGGAAGGCCAAATGACTCTCCCTGCTTAGAAAAAATAAATATCACTAACACTCCTTTTCTGTTTTCTCACTCTCTTCCTTCCAGCTCTGATCATCTATTGCGGCGTGCACTCGTACCGTGTGATTGCGGGGGCGGAGATGTCAAGCAAGACGAGGAGCCTCCAGCAGCAGCTATTCAAGACGCTCATCGCACAGGTGCGGATGGCTCTCTCTCTCTCTCGCTCTCTCTCTCTCTCCCCTTTCTCTCTCTCTCTCTCTCTCTCTCTCTCTCTCTCTCTCTCTCTTTCTCACACTCTCACTTTCAAACGCTCTCTGTCCAGACGCTGATCCCTTTCGTCGCCTCCTACATCCCGTGCACATTCCTCTTCTTCGGCCCCTTTTTCGAATTTGAACTCGGCAACTCGGTCATGTATGTCGGCAGCGCCAAGACATTCTACGCAGGTATTGATTGATTGATATTGATTAATATATTGGTTGGTTTGATTTTCATTTTGTTTTGGTTTTTATTTCGATTTTATGATTGATTGATTAGTATAATTCAGTTTTCGACCCGCTCGCCGCGATGTACTTCATCCGCGACTATCGGCAGGCGGTGGTGACGTGAGTTGTGCGGGGTGGTGCGGCACTGCGGTGCGCACGACGGAACTCTACGTTTCGTGCCAGCAACTTTTACATTTACAAATAGCTACACAAACTACAAATATTCCGTGAAATGAACAATGACGTCATAAAATTCAGAATCTTCACGTGTAACCTGATCGGAATGCGCCAGAAGGACACGAACGTCAGTACTAACCGCGTCACTCCATACATAAACACCAGCAGTTCACAGGAACAGTGAAGAAATGAAGGGGATTGCGAAACAAGTTATAAGTACCGAGATTTCGAACTATTACGTCATGTATCACTAAACTCATTTTACTAATAATTTTAATCTGCTGTATACTGTATATTTTAACCATGTTGTACTCTCTTTTTTTGGCTACATGACAACCTTCTCTCAACGTTCTCGCCCATCCACGATATCATATTCTTTTTTCGCGTAGTTTACAAACAGGGCTGATTTGTAAATCGTATTGTTACGAATAAAAACACTTTGTATAGTCTAAGATCATGAAATCGATTACGAGCAAACAGATTGATTCATTCGATTCGAAGTAGTTTTTATAATGTCCGGTAAAGTAACAGTACCCTTTCCCGCATAAACTATATTTGCGCGAAATACGAAGGGGCTTATTAGATCTCGTCTGCCTGCTACGGTCATTTCTCTGCCGAGCAGAGCGCACATTGGCAGCGAATGACCACTCCAGATGTGTGCATAAGTCATAAGTGCGAGATCTTCGCAGAAAATGAGTGTCTTCTTGTCATCTAACACAAATGCCCATACCTATTCAGTGCCCACTTCACCTCTGGCTGATTTCATATAACTGCATGTGTTAAAAATTCTAGTGTGCCTCACATTTTCGCATAAGGTTCATTGCATTTATCATATTGACCAAAATTTCAATACTCCATCAAATTTGATCAATCTTTTATAATCAGTGTAATTTTATCTGTTTGTGGTATATTTTAAATCATTATAAGAATAACTGGTTCTGATATCACTTACCACTTGGCTTTTTGGTTCTTATTGAACTTTTTAAAATTTGTTATTGAACATAGAAAAAGTTTGATTGACGATGAGATTTTTCTCTCTCCAATAATTGTTCACAGACCAAAAGTAGGCGGTATCACAAAAGGCCCCATTCACTCCAATATTCATGCCTACTTCACTCCCGTCCACATATATTGGACATGTATTGATTACTGATCATATTCCTAGTTTATAATCCATCTTCTCTTACTGGGAGACACTTGTGATTTTTTTTTGCTGTTTCGTCTGTTTTGCAACAATCTCACTTACCTTTTTTCAGACGACGACATGGCAAGACTGTACGCAACTGCTGTGTTGGAACTTACTCATGCATAGTTTTACATGTACTGTCCATCATTTCTGCACAAAAAGTTTTGATCTTGAACCGAATCACATGTATTGTTGTTATACATTCATACAAACTGATTGTATTGTGATGTTTTAAATGATAAACTTTTTTTGTCATTTTTTGTTGACGTTTTCATGGAATTTTGAAAATTGGTTTCGGTTCGGTTGTTGTTTGAGAAACTGGTATGAAATCCTTGATCGCAGTCTTGGCATGATACTTGGCATGAAATTCCCTTATCACCATTTCAAAACGCATGGATATTGGCCTGTATTGATGCAGTATTATAGACGGTAAAAACTGAAAACACGCACAGAAGGCCCCCATGGTAGGGTGCTAGTTTCAACATTAATTAAATACACATTGTTCAATTTGGCCGTCGTCTATTGAGGTCAAGATGTTGTAAAAGGATATTCCAATTACACATCTTTGTAAGGATAAGAACCGTTTTGTATCGTACATGTATTGGGTACATGCACGTCAATCTGAACTGAATCTCTCTCTCTCTCTCTCTCTCTCTCTCTCTCTCTCTCTCTCCTTCTCTCTCTCCTTTTTTCTTTCTGCCCTCGAGCCATATTCATAAATTATTTGTTTGTTATCAATTGTCGCCGTTCGATTCGCGTTTTTTCACACACTTATCGGCGAATAATTTATATAACATCTATCAGCACCACGTGTCCGGTCGGAATGAGAAATGCGACTGACCGAAGAGTGGTTGATAGAGGAAGAAGCAAAGAGAAATAAGAAAGAAACGAGAATTAATTATACATTATAGTACACCTCTTCTTCCATCTTTCTCTCTCACTCAGCCAAACCCAGACTACCAGAATTCGATTATTTCAATTTCTGTATGGTTTTTATTGATGCCTTGATTGACAACACGGTCTATTAGTGCACTTCTTGAGATTCATTTGCATTGTTTTCTCGTTTTAAGCGATTCTTACACCGTGCTCATTTCTTCACCACTGATAGTTCTATACAAGGAATCTTTCTCTCTACCTCCCTCTATCTCTCTCGCTCGTGCCTGGCGGGGTATTCTGTCTAAGCGAATTTGCACCCTCGCTCTCACCTCTCTCCCTATGGTCTCTGTTCCGTTAACATTTTATGTTCAATTTTTGAAAGTAAGGTTCAGAGACTATGTAAAATGACGTAAATAATAGATAACTAGAGAGACCACCAAAGTCAATTCTTCTAGCCTCTTTCTCTTTGCTCAGGAACAACGCGAGATAGAGAAAAAAATCATCCGTCGCGACTCCAAACTTTCAATTCGCTCGCTTTTTTGTGACTTTTTACGTGAAACATCGATGTCTTCTTCGCAATTCCTCCGAACCCTCCAT
>CAWZYM010000383.1:0-37500 GCA_963966185.1 Rhabditoides inermis | reverse complement strand
TTTTTTGGTTTGTAAGTATAATAATTTCTGTAAGTTGTTTGTTTTTGTTTATCAGCCTGATTCCGACATGTACATACAATGGTAGGGCTCTCAGAGGGTGAGAGTGGGTTCACGCGCCCCACCGGGAGGTAGTGGAATTCGGTAGAACAATTGCCCGCGAGGGGAATCGAACCAGCGACCGTTCACTTAGCAAGCTGTGACGCTATCCACTTGGCCAACCCGGCCCTCTGTAAGTATAATAAGTATAATTCAGAATAAACATGCAAACGGCGGCGGAGGAAGTGCGAAGAAGTGTAGCCGCCAAGAAGATACTGGTGGAGAAAATACATGTGAGTTATTGAAAAAATACCCATTTCAACAATTGAATACTCTTTCAAGTATCTTTTAGAAATTATCATTACAACTTGCCACAACGTTTTTTTGCTGTGATATCATAATAAAAAGTATTTTAATAACCAGTTCAATCATTGCTTGTTCCAGCACCTCTACTTTCCTGGTGAAAACGCGACGAGATTAGAAGAAACGGGAATCCGGAAGTTGCTGGATGTCTATGACAGGTATGTGATTTGAAATCTAACATGGTTTTAATTATTCGTTAAAATTTCAATACTTTGTATAGGATTAAAAACGAATGTCGATTATCGTTCTTTGGTGTCGCACAAATTGCACTTTGCATCTTACACCACTTCTTGCAGAGAAATGGGTCTGAAGCCGGACATCAATAAGGACAAGCGATGGTCAATGTGGGGCGCACTCTACTACGCTGGAACCATCTACACTACTATAGGTAGGGTTGTTTGTTGTTTACTTAGTTTGTTGTTGTTTGTTGTTGTGTTCACTGGTAAATACACGTATGCAGACCAGATGAGTTCAATTTTATTAATATATGAATAGTTGTCTGTTCTGGTACGCCTAGTGTTATTGTTATGCTATCACAACTGCTCGAGGGAAGAGATGTGAGATTACAGGTGTGATGTGATATCTCGATACCCTCAGATCCTACTGATAAGAACGTTGTTGATAGTCGCGATGAGAGAAAACGCAGTCAGTTGATTGAGAGTGTGATGTGAGAGCTAACATATCTGGTGGGGTTAGTTCTATTTCTCCTATAAGTGAAGAGAGCAGAGTACATCGATAAGCGCTGAAAGACGATAGTGCGAATGTCTCGCGGCGCACGAGGGAAGTGAGAGACGGAAGCATATACACGCACACACACACACACACACACACACACACACACACACACACACACACACGTCTCACCATGTATCACACAGATTTTTATTCTTCTTTAAAAGCAAAGAAATCTCTATCGAAACGTTCAAAATGCTGCTTTGATTGCGTCTGGAACCTCGCGACGTTATTGAACACGCAGTGAAACGTTCGAATGAGGTGGAACTAAGGAGCTACTTGTGTGCAGATAAAGGTTTTCAAGGGTGCTCTACAAGGTGGTATAGGTGGTTTTGGTCCATTATGCAAATTAGACCATGACCTCAAATCGGTCAGTTTTTGTTCAAAATGACTTCTGAAGGGCTCGTTCTATTTGTCTCGACATTCTGAGACATTTTTTGAACCATTTTTCATGAAAATGATACTTGAAATAGTTATGATAAAGAAAATAGAAAAAAAAGTTCAACTTTTCGCCACGAACTCAAAAACCTTTATGTACACGCAAGTATGTATGTAGCTCCTAGGTCCCATCTGCCCAAAATTCGTTCGATTCTTACGCGGATCATGTGATAAGCTTTGAAGTGTTCGAAATACAGTTCTCTGCAGAAAAAAACACTATATTTTAAGGGTACGGAGACCTGGCTGCTTCTACTATCGGAGGACGGGTGTTCACAATGTTCTATGCGATAATCGGAATACCTATGGTCAGCTCCATCGTCTCTTCTCTTATTAATAATTGGTTTTCTGCAGGTCATTTCCATTCTCAACGACTGGGGCACGCTGATGTTCAACGGATTGGAAAGTGAGTTTTTTTTAAATGGAAAAAAAGCGATTGAAGTACAGAATCTTGATGATTCTTGGATTACAAAAATGACAACTCACCAAAACTTGATCAATATATGAAACGTATTTCAAACACATTTCGTTCATTACAGAGATGTGGGTGGAATACGTATTACCCTACTGGGAGAGGCGGAAGAAGGAGAAAGAGAAGTTGATCGATGATGAGGAGGTATTGATTTTGTTTTATGAATGAATAAATGATCGATTTTTGATCTTTCCACAACATCATCCAGATGGTTCTCCCGTTTTATGGCTCCTCATCAAAACCCCATTGACACCCGAATCTCTCTCCCCCTCTCTCTCTCTCTCTTTCTCAAATTGTAATAGCTCATAACACGTCGATCTTTTAAAGTTCGCAAAAAGTGCGGCGATGATCGGATTTCCAGGGGTTATGAGGATCTGTCTGGCTGAGAGATGTACTGCAGTTGAAAATGGAAAGGAGGAAAGAGAGAGGGTGGGAGAGAGAAAGATAAAGAGAGAGGGTGAGAGATAAAGAGAAAGACAAAGAAAAAAGAGAGAGAGAGAAAGAGAGAGAAAGAGAGAGAGAGAGAGAGAGAGAGAGAGAGAGAAGGGGGAGATTTTTTCCACAACACGGAAGAGTTCAAACGAGCAAAGCTATTTCTGGCTTTTTTCCCTGAAAATACTTCAGAATCCCAATCAATAACCTTTAATAAGCTTTATAAAATATAAAATCTGCGTAGATTTTATGACAATAATATACCTTATCTTTTACAGTGGTTTATCGATTTTCCATTAGTCGGCTGATCTCGTGTTCTTCTCTTTTTCAATCACTCTCGTACACGACATATTTTGACGGATCACTCAGATGCAGTTTCCCAAGTCACCCTCTCGATTCTCTCACTCTTTCTGATATCGTCAGCGATTTCTGGTGGTGAAAGACAACTGACGGGTAGAATGAGATTACCTCTTTCTCTTTCTCTCTCTCTCCGTTTCTTTCTCTTACCTCTCATATGTCGTCGACCACACACGACGCCAAAACAATCATCGAGAATGAGTCAAAACACAAAACGCGGGATCGCAAATTGCATATGAACTTGTCAAAATGAATAGGAAATAGGAAAATAAAAAAGGGTTAGCTAGAGAAAAATAGAGAGATAGAGAGGAAGAAAAAAGAGAGGAGAGAAAGTTGCAACTACAAGCTTTTGATGGGTGTCGAGAGGTCAGTCGTGTCTGTGTAATAGTGAACAATTGAGGTGAGAAGAACATGCGTCGCTGTTTTTGTTTACTATTTGCGATGTCACAAAATATAAATCATCCAAGTGATGTGAGTGCCAGACAATGTGGTGACAAGGTCGGTTTTGTGATGAAAGAACAGCGCGTAACCCAAATCGCGGGAAACAAACCTAATGTTAAACGTGAGAGTTCAGATCTCACGAGGATCGAGCGTGACTTGAGGAATAAATGTTCGGAAAAAACAATCATTTTATTTTTTTACTGTTTTCAGCAACTGTGCGGTGGTTCCGTGTCCGACAAAAGTGTGTCGAGCGATGAGGTGAGTGAGACATATGTCTTTCTTCGGAATCACAACTAGGAAAATATATTGTTATATTAATAAGAATTTACATTTATTAGGATTCAAATATTCCTTACTTTCACGTATGTGTTTCCTACACTGTTTTTTACATATGATTAAATCGTGTCACTGTCGCTACAATAATACAATCGGAAAATTAGTTTTGTTGGTTGCTATTCATTAAAAAGCCGTAGTATTTTCACTCAGTTTACTCTGCTAATACTTTGTTCTGTTCCAGCCGTCTCCCCTTCCCTTCACAGTCGTTCTTGTCAGTCTCATGCTATGGATGAACCTCTGCATAAGTGGGTGCTCATACCTTATATTTCTTTGACACAACACATAATTCATTCAAATATCTATCACATATGTAGGTTAAAACGCATTTTAACATTTATTTCAGTTTTGAAAAGTTCTGATTTTTTTAATGTCACACTACGTTGCATATATACAGGAACATGTAACCTATAAAAGTATAAAAAAATTGTAAGGAAGTTCAATTAGCAAGTACATAATTTTCCAAAACTTCTTTCAGTTCTGTTCATGTTCCTTGAAGAATGGTCGTGGTTCGAGAGCACCTACTTCTTCTTCATTTCACTCACTACTATTGGTGAGCGCATTTTATGTGAAATAAATTTTTTTTGTAATGTTATCATCATCATTCATGTAAAAAATCTTTAATGAAATGCGACCTCTATGAATCTAAAAACAAAGTTTTCTTACACGTCTGAGTGTTGACACTGCGAGTGACCGCCATTTTTAATTTTTAATAGGTGTACGCTTCATACGTTCTTTACTCTGAATGGATGGCAGTTTATTTCAAGTTCTTGTTTCCGGCATTTTTATGAGTTTAATCGTGTGTGTTTTACAGGTTTCGGTGACGTTGTTCCGTCGCACAAGGTTGCCGTCGCTAACTTCCTTGTCATTCTCATCGGTAAGAAGTGGTTTTTCTTCAGTTCACGAGCATCACACACACACCACACTTTCACGCACGTTTCAGGAACAGAAGATAGGGAGAGAGAGAGAGAGGGGGGGGGGGGGGAGAGAGAGAGAGAGAGAGAGAGAGAGAGAGAGAGAGAGAGAGAGATTCTCCCCTCCTTGCAGGTCTGTCAGTCGTTTCCATGGCCATCAACGTGTTGCAGCTGCAGCTAGAGGTTTTAATACATTTGAACTATTGTAAAAGCTCAATTAAATTCTAGATTTTACCCAATACGATAATAACCAATATTTTCCTACATGTTCGGATAAAGGTAATTCCGATAACAGTACCGCATTACATTTCTAATTCTAATCAAATTCAATTTCAAAACGCATTTTTCACAGCATCGTTATCGTTCAATAGTTCAATAGATCTTATTTTTGTATTTATTTTGTGCATACTGTCTCAAGTTAGCATTGATTGTTACTGGAAGCAAATTGATATTCACGGAACACTGAATTTAGAAGAAAAAACCATGTAAATTTTTTTAACAGATCTGTAGTACATATGTACTTCACTTTCGAGAGACTTCATGCAATCGAATAAGAAAAAAAATACAGATAAACAACAAAATACGAAACTTGTTGAAAAAATCTAAATGAAATTTCACAAACAGGTGATCTTTGCGAAGATTGTGAAGAGCATCGACATCGACTTCAAGAACAGCCTCAGCACACAGGTACGGGGAGGGAGAGAAGCAAATATACAAATGAACTAGGCGTTTTCAAAGTCCCCAATTACCGTGCTTATCTCAACCAGCACGTAGAGATTGTGAGAAGCGGACAGAAAAGTTAAACACGTCGTTCAGTCCCCTCAGAACCTCAGAAAGAGTCTTTCAAATCATCATTCGGCGATGTTCTAGTACGTAATGAAGTGAGAGCATGAATGAAGCTAGATGATGGGAAGGTGATCGATGACGTCATTCTAGGTGGACGACTCGCGTCGCAAGTCCAACAACGGCGAGCCTATCAAGATGGACACAGCAGCAATGCACGGAGAGCGTTAGTTCTCTTATGTCTTATTTCTATTCTGTTTTTTTCATTATTGTTTTATTGTAACACTGTTTACACACACAACACATGGAATAATACTGAAATAAGATTTGAAAAGTTATTTTAAAGTGTTGTTTTGCAGCGCAGGACGCTGTGGAGCAGTTTGGAAAGAACATGAGTGGAACAGAGAGACTCATGCTGCGCTTCATGAGCAACCATCAGTGCGTGGATTCGAACTCTCTCTCTCTCTCTCTTTCTCTCTCTCTCTCTCTCTCTCTCTCTCTCTTCTCTCTCTCTCTCTTTCTCTCTCTCTCTCTCTCTCTCTCTCTCTCTCTTCTTTGTTTATCTTTCCTTTTACGATAAAAAATCCGAATTATTCAGTATCAGAATAACAACTCACTAACACTCGACATATTCAGAAAGAAGATGTTAAATGAGAAGCTGGATGAGAGGTCGAAGATGCGCAACAAGTACACGCAGACAATGAGCAACATCAAGGTGGGAACTACTTTCGAAAAAGACGTACTCCGTAATGATGTTACTGAATCCCAGTGATGACGTCATCTTCTTTCAGGTGGCGTCTGTGCAGACAGTGGAGAAGCACGAGGAGCCTATGGACTATCCGGAGGAGGAGGAGGAGAAGCCGAAGAGTGCCATCGCCCCGAGGAGACTCTACATATACAACATCGGATCAGACTAGAGAGTACACAGAGTTGACTCTGCAAAATGTTGCGTACGTCTTGTCACTTTTTTGTGTCCTGTGCTCGATACTGGAACGGTGTGTGTTGCACTGTTGTACTTATTTTGTGTCTGTGTATCCGGGTTTGATTTGTCTTGCGTAATAAATGACTATTTTACCAGACACGTGTTTTTAAATATTAGCAGGAAAACCAAGAAGGGTGTTCATACCACTTTTTAGTATGTAAACACACGCTTGAGGAAAATACGTGCTTCATCTGAGTGCTGAAAGGTATTGTATGTACGTGGGGGAGTTGTTATTTATATTTGGTAATGTAATCAAGTTTAGAGAAACAAATTTTTGTGTTCACATTTTTTTGTGAATTCACAGTACAGTTTGATTCAACTCTACTCTCCGTGTGACCTATGTCGCCAATGCGTTGATACATCTGGATTATTTTCGGCAACCATATTCATGTAATCCATACTCTGACGCCATTCCCAACAGCCGAACGTGAGCATTTCGAAACCAAACATGCGCACCTCTCTCTCTCTCTCTCTCTCTCTCTCTCTCTCTCTCTCTCTCTCTCTTTCTCTCTCTCTCTCTCAGCGATCTGTCATCTCTAACACGTCAAACGTAAGCAAACAAAAATACAATTTCTCAGCCATGATCCCTATTATCGGATTGTGCCAACCATTATTTGACGGTTTCCGCATCAACTTCATATCACACCATGGTTAGAGAGTCAGTTGTCGTACTTTTTCTCTTTCGTACTCTAACTTTATTCTACTTTAACTAGATTACACTATCACTATGTAATTGCAACCAGACTCTGGGAAAATTCGGATCACATTCAGGACACGCTTATTTTTTTCTGACCGTCTTCGTACTGTTCTCTCCTTTTATCTATGTTTTTAAGCACATTTGGTCGACTAGCTCTACCCAGACACTCTGTGATGTGACAAGGCGTCACTTTTCGATGTTCTATAAAACGTTTTGATGTTCGAACCGGTATACCGACTTTTCGAGTGGCGACCGCGCACATTTTTCGGTTCTACTAGTCTCGAATTTCTCCTTCGACCGCAATCGAATGTTTCACGATTCACGGTGTCATCGTGATCACTAGTTTCTCCCCCTACTGCGCGGTTAGAATTTCCGGACACGAGAGAGAGAGAGGGGGGGACAGAGAGAGGGGGGGGACAGAGAGAGAGAGAGAGAGAGAGAGAGAGAGAGAGAGAGAGAGAGAGAGAGAGAGAGAGATGGGCGACTACGCCCTTTTCGGTAGATTTATTCACAGTCGATCATCATTCAATGTCGGTCCCCTTTTTCTCCCATCCCTTTTTTGGTGCACGGAATCGAATAGTGTTTTGTTTTCTTCTTTCTTTCCTTTGATTCTGTTCCCTCATAGACATAATGCGCGTAATCGGAATGGGGGAAAAAGGAAAGGAGAGAGAGAGGGAGAGGGGGAGAGAGGGACAGAAGAGGAAAGCGGAAAACGTTTATTCAATCAGAGAGTGTCTCGATATTTTGGTGGCCCTACGCTGTCGATTCTCTTTCCACTCTTGACACGAAAATACAAAAACTCTCTTGGTCGCTCGAGTGAGAGAGGGAGGGAGAAATAGAGAGAGAGAAAGACCACCTCTGTTTTCTCCCCATTCTTCTACTCATATCATCGGATGATTGACTGCGTTCCGCATTTTTTTCTCATCCTTTAAACCTCTGGTGAGATCAAAAGAGGTTAACGATGCGCACTTTTGAAAAAAAACACTCCCCCTCTCTTCTCTCTCCTCCCTCATCTCCCTCCCCCTCTCTCTCTCTCTCTCTCTCTCTCTCTCTCTCTCTCTCTCTCTCTCTCTCTCTCTCTCTCTCTCTCTCTTGCTCTCTCTTTATCTCTCTTTCTCTCTCTTTCTCACTTTATCTCTAATGCATCTTCTTTTTAATCCTCGTGGGATACCAGCGTGTCCTCTTCTCTTCTCATACCTCTCAGTTTTCACAGTCTAGTCTAGTAATGTATTTTTGATATCAGGTCTCACGTGATTTGCAAAATAATGCACACGTACTTTGCGCTTTCTAATAACTCTCACACTCCCTCAAAATATGTCTCGAATAAAACATTTATTAAAAATATAACAAGTTTGCATTTGTTAATTTAATAATATGTTTTGTGTGCCATCAAACACTATTAGAGAGTAGTTTGCAGGCAACCCGGTTTCATTATTTGGTAGACGTCTTGATAGACATTGTCTTATTGGAAACAGATGTGCGTTTATACAGTATTGTTATATTCCGAGTTCGCCATTATCTATCCCGGGATATAGGCAATAGGCATACGTAAGTGTTGTTTAGAGCCATTTCTTGGCCCTTGTATAGTGGTATGAACACCCTTCTCTTTATCTCTCCCCCCCCCTCTCCCCCGCCCACTCTCGCATACCTCCCCACGCCCGTATGGCCTTACACGAGATTTGTAGCAGGTATATGTACATATCGCACCTGCGGCGACGCATATTGATCTCACCAGTTACCACTACATACACTTTTGCGATATACGAAATCCCGTTTTTTTGGTAGCTGGAGGAACCAAAGAGCTCTTTCAACAGCAATTCAAACGCTGGGCTCGTTTCGAGGGTAACCGATTCGTGGCGGCCTCTCTATCTCTCTCTCTCTCTCTCTCTCTCTCTCTCTCTCTCTCTCTCTCTCTTTTTCAGTGGGGTCTATGGAAACGTCTGAACGTTGAAACGGCGGGTGACCGCCGCATTTTCAATTTTAAAAGCAATGTACGTTTCATGCCATCTAACGGATGGCAGTCTTTTTTTCATTTTCCTCTTCCTTCATTCACTATCTTTGGTTCTAGACCGTTGGTCGTTGTACTTCTTTTCAATACACCGAAAATAGTTTTGCGCGGAATCCATGTTCTTCGATGTCTTGTGTGTGTGAGATTTTCACGCGCAGATTCCAACTGGAGACTGGAGACATGAGCGAAGAGAGAGAGAGAGAGAGAGAGAGAGAGAGAGAGAGAGAGACTGGAATCTAACTGGACCACCTATGTAAGAACGTTTTTTTAGGTGCTGAGAGATTCAGAATGCGTAATAGATTCAAATCTGTGCATTACCAATGATAAATCAAACGACGAGATGACTTACTCGCTTCCGGAATCTATGACAATACTGTGCTCTGATATAGAGATGTGATATGAGATGTTTCTAATCTTGGATCCATACTTCCTGAATGGCTTATGCTTATGTGAATTAGAGATGAGCTCGTAAAAGGCAAACCACCCAGAGAACATTCATTCCGGGTTATCCAGAGAAAAATCCCGATTTCTCCCCCCCCCCCTCTCTCTCTCTCTCTCTCTCTCTCTCTCTCTCTCTCTCTCTCTCTCTCTCTCTGTCTCTCTCATCAGTGCTACCCCATGGGTGTAGAGTGACCTACGCAATAGCTATGGGAGCCGCACTCTCCCTTCCTCCGCGCACGTTGCCCGTAATTGTTTATCGATTTGCTTATTATGCATTTTAATTTCTTCAGGAGTCGAACACATATCATAACAGTAAACGTATAAGCTCCGCACCTACAGGACTTCGCAAATACTTACTCAACATTTTCGAAACTCAAAACACATTTACACATAATTTCTATTTTGTGTTATCAGTATATCTGTGAGTATTGAAGTATTGCATATGAATACCGCTTACATCGTGCGTCCCACTTGCTTTTGAGATCCCATGACGATCCTTGACAGAACCTTCTAAAGTCCTTCCACTCCCGTTTTTGTTTTCGACTGCTTTTCTCTCTGTTTTCGTTGTCGACTTCGCATCAATCGAATCACTCCGATCGATGCTAATCAGTAAATCACCAAACCTTGACCACGTCTGCGTAATTCGAATTCTCGCGCGACCGCATTCACATTTCTTCTTTCCGACCCTGCGTCTCTACCCACTCGTTCCACACCCGCCTGCTCCGCATCAGCTGATTATCAGCGTCTCGTCGTCTGCACTCTCGCCATTTCTCTAATGTCGCGAATTGTCAAGTAGAATGAATGAATCAGTCAAACCCCATCGACTGATTGATTTCATTCGGTCTGATTCACATGGAATTTTTGAGAATGTCTGCGAGCTCTCGTTTTTGAATCTTCTCTTGTGATATCTCTGATTCACATTCTGTGAAAAGAGAGATTTTCGAGTTCCAGATGTGATTGCTTATTGGGAGTGAAGGATTGGGATTTCCTGGAGACAGAGAGGAGAGACCGCGATAATCTAAACAATATTCCCAGTGGAGAGCGTGCGGCCGAATCGCAAATCTGCGTTTATGTTTTCTGCCGGGTGGGAAAATTCTCCCACTATCCTTCAATATAAATATTTTTCGGCAATCTATGTCAACTATACGGACATGTAAACTAAATACATTTGCAATTCGAAAACAGCCTTCATTCCTAATTGAATAGAAACACGCTTGTCTCACTGCTAGACTCTCTTTTGTTCCTTTTTTCCTCTCGGCTCGCGCTCTTTTCGCATTTTTCCACTGTCCTCTCAATGGCTTCCGGCCAATCGATTACACTCCCTCTGTTCTCTTTCTCTTTCTCTCTCTCTCTCTCTCTCTCTCTCTCTCTCTCTCTCCACAGCATTCTTGGAATGGTGTTGTCCTGTGTCTGTCCAATCTCCTTTCCACACGCTCTCTCGCCAATCTCTGCTCTTCTCACGCGTCTCTGCTCTCTTTGTTTCACTCATTCAGCATAGCAAGTGGTCATTTTGAAGAAATACGCGCCGAAAAAATAAGCGCCAAAATTTGAATCGCTCTTTTTTTCCGTTCGAGAGCCCAATATTATATGCGGGACAGCTATTATCTCCCGAGAGGGTCTTGCAAGACATGGATTTCATTGCACATCGAGGTATTTGCATATTTAAATGTATTGTAAGATAGCAAAATAGAAAGAGGAGAGAGAGAGAGAGAGAGAGAGAGAGAGAGAGAGAGAGAGAGAGAGAGAGAGAGAGATTTCTGTCCACTAGACTCTTCGCCGTGATGTGGAAACTTGATCCGGCCGTGGTGTGATTCGCAGCACCCACAAGTTGTGGAGGGAGAGCATATGCTATTTCCAGTTGTTACAATTGATGTTTCAACACCTATCCTCACTGTGTTAGCCACCTCTTCAATCTCAGTGACACAGAGTCATCGTGGATTATCAATGATGGCTTGAAACCATTTTACCTCTTTCCCGTTCAACGTTCATTGTCATTGTTCACATGCGTCACGTATGTGGCGCGTCAGTCGAAGTTAACACACTCTAAGTTTCTTCTATACTAGTAAGCACTATTGTCAACTGCCTATTCAAACTTGCTTTGATTTACTTCAATTTGGTTGCACGGCGATCAGTGACCTTGTATTCTTGGGTGGGCTTGAGAGAGAGTGGCCTGAGAGATTCTGATGAATTGTGACTTTATTTGGGAGAAATGACTTCATAGTGATCAACGCAATGTGATCTCAATGTTTCAATCTCTATCCGTTTCTGTGACCGTCCTACTATTTTCTACCTATGTATGTTTTTGAACACATAAATAATAATAAATGTTATTATGTATATACTTTGTATTCACACTCTTGAACATCTCACTTTCGGTGTCATGACATCCACTCTTTTCATGTATTCATACGTCGGTGTTTGAATTAGAGATGCAAAAAAACCCTGAAATATAATACCTTCACACCTACGAAAAAGTGAGTGAAACAAATGTGTATGTACATGCGTTTTAAAGTTTACAGAGCGTATTTTATGCATGAGACATAAAAGTACTTCATTTGCTATTAGTATTTTGGGCATAAAATATGTTCTGTTTATTAGAGAGGGCGCGCAGCGCCCTCTCTTTTGGCTTAGGATAGGGCTCGCGCCAGAATTTTCAAGAAGCGATATCTAAAGGTCATGTTAACAACAATGTGGACTCATCCAAATCATGTTAGTTAGATTGGCTGTTTTCGAATTGCAAATGTATTTAGTTTACGCCGTTTCCAGTCACTCTGACTCTCTGCCGAAAGCGTACTCTCTCGCGTATTCTGCGTGTCTTCCGAATTTGCACTTTGAGTGTAGCCCGCCCTGCCGCTGCCAGCGTCTAATTCGCGCCGGGTTTGCATTGTTTAGAGTCCGTAACCAGGAGGAAGAGCGCAGTAGGCGACTCCGGCTAGTAGTGAGAAAATATGTGGGAGTTGTGAAACGTAACGGCGATCCGAAACGTAACGTGTGATCCGTGGTACATGATAGTAAGAAGAGAAAGAAGGGCCGAGATATAGAGAGAAGATCAGAAAGAAATAGAGAGACAGAGAGAGAAGGACAGAGTGAGAGGGAGAGGGAGAGAGAGAGAGAGAGAGAGAGAGAGAGAGAGAGAGAGAGAGCAATGAAAGAGAGAAGGAACAGTGAAAGAGAGAGAAAGAACAGTGAGAGAAGGAGAGAACAGAGGGAGAGACAAAGAACAGAGGGGAATAAAGAACAGAGGGAGAGGAATATATTAGTTGTTGATATAATCCAGATGTATAGTCATAATTCAGCACATATTGAGAATTTCTATGAAATTTAACCAAAGTACATATATATATATATTTTTTTTAAAGTATTTGCGTAAAGAGATGATCTTTGTCTTATGCCAATGCAGCAAAAGCACATGCATAAAACGTTTACAAATACTAACACAAACCTGCGCATTCTGAAATGTGCTGTTGAAACTAACCAGTAAACACAACGATGTACAATTGAATTGAACAGAGAGTAAGGATCCAGTAAGAAATATGAGAGAGAAGAGAGAAAGAGAGGAGAGAGAGGTGCAGGTTTGTGTTAGTATTTGTAAACGTTTTATGCATGTGCTTCTGCTGCACCGGGTTAAGACAAAGTTCGTCTCTCTACGCAAGTACTTTTTCAAAGAAAATTTGCACTTGGTTATGATTTCTGAAATACTCGATTTCATTGAAGGCAAGTGATTGCTGTGTGAAGCAACAGACACACTTTTTCTGAACTTTGAAACGTACGTCGTACGTGAATGCAAATATATCCAGAGCGATAGTTTTCGATCTACCTTTTCTATCTAGCAGTTCGAAATACGGTGCCAATCTGCCTCTCTTGTTTTGCCGCTATTGCCGAGAGCTTTTCCTTCTTCCTATGATCTACTACAGTACTTACTACCAAAACTACCAACAAAACCAACATTACCTACGAGAGAGATGTAAAGATATTAGATAAGAACTCTCCTCGTTTTGCCACACATACGCTCAGCTGAAAGTGAAATGCAGCAAAGCACCATTCTTATAACTGATACGTTCCACACCTCAAAAAAGTACACTCCGATTGTTTTTTTACAACAATAGGACGCGTCTTTTCTTACGTTTACTATGACAGTGACAATGTTAGTGATAATTCTTTTGACAGAGACCTTGACGTTTGTTACGAGGACACGGATGAATGGAGAAAAAATCAATAAGTCAATAATTAATCGATATTCAATCAATTGGTGGGCCGGGTTGGCCAAGTGGATAGCGTCACAGCTTGCTAAGTGAACGGTCGCTGGTTCGAATCCCTGAAAATTCCCTGTTCGATGAAAAACAGTACTGTCCACCACCTTTTCTTCTCCCCTCCCTCCTTCCTCTCTCTCTCTCTCTCTCTCTCTCTTTTTCTCTCTTTTTCTCTCTCTCTTTCTCTTTCTCTGTCTCACTCTATCTATCTGGTCGTTCCATTTGTGAAAGTGCAAAGTGACTGATTGGACATTTAGAGTACTCCACATCCATGTGTCTTTCCATCAACAATTGCCAATTGACACAGAATTCACAATTTCTCTCTCTTTTATTCGTGAACACACCACACACTTGACTTGTGAAAGGCGTTGGCCACATTGTAAAACATATTTCGCTAGTATTTTATGATATCCAAACCAATTTGAATCTATAAGCATGTCTTCTGATCTATGTACACAGTTCGCATTGCCTTGATCCGATGTTAGATCACTGTAGATTCAACATGCAGATTCATTGGTGTTGCAAACCTACACGAGTACTCCACATCCACGTCCATATACATACTAACTCCATAAACACGCATATTTCTTTCTCGTGGTTTGATGCGCGGTGTTCTCTCTCTCCTTTGATTTGATTAGCTCTCTCCTCTCTCGGCCGATGAGAAAAGAGAAGAAACGAATGCATTAGCAATTTGGGTTTAGTGGAAGGTTGCATTTTGTCGAGTTCAACACGTTGTTTCGCGCGATTCAATCGTTTCCATACTATACACTTCTCTCTCTTTCTTCCTTTCTCTCTCGATTTATCTTAATCTTTCTCTTTCTCCCTCCCTCCCTCTCTCTCTCCCTCTCTCTCTTCCTCTCCCTCTCTCTCTCTCTCTCTCTCTCTCTCTATTTATCCAGTGATCACTATCACGGGATGTGATATTCTGTCGTGTCTTCGTCACAATTTCATGTCGCTCATCTCTCTCTCTTTCTTTCTCTTCACATGTTCAATGATTACAACGTTCAAAATTGATCAAATTTTTAACGTCATAAGTACAAACAACTCACAACCAATACGATTTCTCAATTACCAATTTCTATAGTACTCGCATCTGCAAAGTGATGTCGTTCTACTTACTACACTACTACACTACTAATACTAGTAATCGGAATGTAACTTCGATCAGGCAACTCTGTTTTTATTTATTCTCTCTTTCTTCCCTCTCTCTTTCTCTCTGTCTGTCCGCCTGTCTTCTCGAGTGATCGATTATGACATCGTCCGGAACATATTATTACACAATTACACTGCAAGCGTCTGGAATTTGGCCATCAACCTCTTTCTCCATGTTTGAAGGTGTTTTATACAGAGACTGAAAGAGAGTGAGAGGAAAGGAGAAAGAAAAAGAGAGAAAAAGAAAGAAAGAGAGAGAGAGAGAGAGAGAGAGAGAGAGAGAGAGAGATCATTGACAAGGTTAGCAAAACAGTCGTTGTTTTCGCGTACCGGCGTCATTTTCTAGAATTTTCGCTTTTTTCACACATCCTTCCACGTGGCTGAATTTGCCTATTATTGCCGTTTGCTCCTCTCTCTCTCTCTCTCTCTCTCTCTCTCTCTCTCTCTCTCTCTCTCTCTCTCTTTCTCTCTCTCTCTCTCTCTTTCTCTCTCTTTCTCTTTTTCTATTTTGTTTCTCTTCCTTCCCGGAACATTGAATTATTCAGCCGCTAATTTCATTCGAGCAACATCGTCACTGAGTTTCTTTTATGTTCTATCTTGTTTGTTCCTAGATGCTAGATGTTTTGTTTTCACTTAAAAATGTCGGGACATCGACATCGCGCTATCACAGTTTGTTTAGTTGGTGTAAGTTTGGTAGTTTGGTGAGTTGATGTGAGGTTTGAATGTGTTCAAACTGATCCTGGTTTCAAATAGTCTCGGAAAATTATATATCAATTCTATTTTTTCTGTTCACCGCGTTTTCTTTTCAGCACGATAAGCGCATAGACGCATTTTCGCGGATTAGAGCCTACGTCTTACGACTTCCATATCGGGAACGGCTCTTTTTTCTCTCTCTCAATCAACTTTCCAAGACAATCTTTTCCTGCAAACTGTTTCATTGTCTCCGAAAGTTAAGTTCGTATTTTCATGGTGTTCGTGCAGTCTTCTTCTTCTCGCGAATCTTCAACTCTGTCGCACTCTACTTATACATATGTTTCCCCCAATATTCGAACGTTGTGTATATATATACTATGTCGGTTGTCGTGGTTTCGTATCGCATGTTTGCCACAGTCGGTATTAGAAACAGAACATGATCATTATGACAACATTGCAGGTTAGTCCCCGTTTGATGCCAATGTGCTAGCCCCCTTCCGCTATGCTCACTCGGTTACTGTTGGTTGCGGCTTCGGCCGCAGTAGCGGTCAGTGCGCAGGTACGTTTCAATATGGCACGTAGCACGTTTCAAGTGGTTACGTTTCAAAATCTTCACTTATGTGATGGCTACGAATCAATAATACATTCCAAAACACTCCAAAACCGCAAAGGATTTTTTTACGTTGGGTACCTAATGCGTAATACATCCAATAAACGAAAAGAACTGTGATTGCAGCAAGTGCTCGCTGTTTCCCGCCAGCCTCTACAGCCATTCACACCTATCAACGCGTCGGCAAACGGTACGAGAGTGAAGGAGGGAAAGGGGCGACAGAGAAAGAGGGACAGAGAGAGAGAGAGAGAGAGAGAGAAGGACGGAGAGAGCGAGAGAGAGCGAGAGAGAGAGAGAGAGAGAAAGAGAGAAAGAGAGAAAGCGAGAAAGAGAGAGAGAGAGAGAAAGAGAGAAAGAGAGAAAGAGAGAAAGAGAGAAAGAGAGAAAGAGAGAAAACGCTAGAGAAAACAAAAAAAGACATATATCATAAAGTTTAGGATACAATTTGTTTTTAGGTGAGGCATGCAGTGAGGCGAAACCGTGCTCACCCGGAGTCTTGCTTCCAGTCTGGATGCCGACGGTTTGTACTTGACTTCTTTCCAGGACACTCGCAAATGTACTACAACACATGTACTCCACATAAGCGCAAAAACACAGCCGTCCACGTATTCGCATACACTGTAGTGTCCCGTTGCGCGCATCCATGATGCTGCACAATGGCGCCCCACGGTACACCACCCTTCTTGCAGCACAACCTCTCCACGGCGACTGTGGTGTTCCGGGCGGCCGTCTACCTCATAGCTCTCGGATACATGTTCTTCGGAGTATCCATTGTGGCTGACAGGTGCGCATCTCTACACTACAATATCACACTTACAACTAACATGACAGGATTGCCGCACTTGTACCAACCTGGTAATAGAGAAGTGGTGACACGTAAGTATGCATAATAACACACGTTTCGCGTAAGAATCGGACGAGGTGCGACCTAGAAGATAGGAGTGTGCACACAAAAGTTCTCAAGGGTGCTTTATAAGGTGGTATCGGTGGTTTTGGTACATTATGCAAATTGGGTCAGTTAAAGGTAGTGTACCCTCTGAACCCCATATTAAAAATTATCACGAATGTATTATCAATGCCTTTTAGAAATATTTTCATGCTGTTTGTGGTTGTTTGTGATGAAAAATAATGAAATTTAAATTTATCAAAAATTTATTTAAATCCAACATGATACGCATGTTTACGCAACGATATGAGTTATGATTTTTAACAGAACTAACTGCGTTTAGCAGAACATTTTTCTATCAGCTGTTCCCGCCAAATTCGTAAAAGAAACACATATTAAAAATGTTATCTAAAATAGGAATGACATAAGAAACAATATAAACACATGGAACTAAATTGTCTTTAATAAAACAGCCGATAGTGTGGTCAAATTGTGTAACTTCGTGCAAGTTGTGCACACACCCCCGAGCTGATTAAAAGTTATTAGATTCTACGATTTCTCACTCCAATTTTCAAATGATTTTTTGAAACTATGTAATTTGTTTCAGAATGTATATTTGCATTATCATAATATACTCATTGAATCGTAAACAATGACATGTTATATCTCCGCCTACACCCAGATTCAGAGGGTACACTACCTTTAAGGGACCACGACCTCAAATCAGCCCGTTTTTGTCATAATTAACATTTCAATAGCTCGTTCCATTTGTCTTAACATTCTGAAACACTTTTCATATAAACTGAACTTAGAACAACTCAAGTGTTAAGAATTTGTGGCTTAAAAAGTAAGAAATTTACAAATTTTTGAAGTGTTTGGGAATGTTCCGCTCTGCGACATCAGCAGCGGCATTATGAATCATATGTAAATACATACCTACTTATCACAATATGCTAAACTGTATCTATCTAAATCATATTATTGTACGTTTCACATCTTGTCTTCCAGATTCATGGCAGCCATTGAAGTCATCACTTCGCAGGAGCGATCCGTCAAGATGAAAAAGGTAGAATCTCTCTCTCTCTCTCTCTCTCTCTCTCTCTCTCTCTCTCTTTCTCTCTCCATCATCTTTTTCTCCCCTTCCCCCCTCTTTGTCTTTTCTCTCCCTCCCCCCCCCTCTTTCTCTCGTTCTCTCCATCTACCATCTCGCATATCTCTCTCTTCTGAATTATGTTTCCTCATTATTCTTATTAGCGTAATACCTGTTCACTTGCAGATTACCGGAGAGCCGTTCACTATTCTAGTGCGAGTCTGGAATGAGACCGTCTCCAATCTCACTCTCATGGCTCTCGGTGGGTTGTCAAAAAAAAAAACAATGTGACAAAATATTTAACTGTGTTTACGTATACGTTTCGTATCAAACATTTGAAGAACGATCCAGTATTAAAACTCAATTTCGAGAAATTCGCAAAACAATTTGAGTTATCAAACTAAATCTAGCTGACGTAAATATGATGTGGCAGGTTCGTCGGCGCCCGAGATTCTCCTCTCCGTCATTGAGATATTCGGAAACAATTTCGAGGTATGGAACACTGTTTACAAAACAATTCACATATGCGCACTGTAGCAGAGTTCAGAGATACATTATTTGATTGCAGGCGGGAGACCTCGGTCCGTCCACAATCGTCGGATCCGCCGCCTTCAATCTCTTCGTCATCATTGCCGTGTGCATTATGGTAGGTAGTTCTTTATATGTATATTGATTATTGTTTGCAAATTTGCGGAAAATCATTGGCACAAAATGTTGCAGTGCAGACTTATGATTGTGTGTGACAAAATATGACGTCATCGTGCTTGCAGACGATTCCGTCCCCGGATATCCGGCGCGTGCAGCACGCCGATGTGTTCTGGGTGACTGTGGTGTGGTCGACGTTCGCATACATCTGGCTATACCTCATCCTATGCGTCTTCTCGCCCAATGTGGTCGAGGTGAGTGTGAGTGGCATCGTCATGCCGAGAGTGCCAGTACTTTGCGTAGTATCACCGCGATAGCGCCGAGATTTGTAGTGAAGCTGCGATCTGTACATGTTGAGACAATCTTCGTAATTGTAACAAGTTTGAAGGTTCGATAGTGAATGGGAGTAGTTGGAAGACAAGTTGAGAGGCGTTTCATTCATAATATCGGACATGGTTTGAAGACAATATTATATCGAAGTAATTTGGAGCGTTGTTGGCATGTGTTTGTTTCAGGTGTGGGAGGGAGTGATGACCTTCATCTTCTTTCCCCTCACTGTCCTATCCGCATACGCCGCCGACCAATACACCGGCAACTTTGGCAGAAAGTGGGTTCCAACTGGTTAGAGTCTTCTATTTTTCGTTTGTATCACTAGAGGGTGATGGATGCGATAAGATTGGCGAGTTGTGCAATTGTTTGTTTTACAATGTGCTTGAAACGTAAGCCCCTTTTCAGATTCATCTCGACCCCTCTCTCTTCCTTCTTTTCTGTGAGAAGAAGGACACCTGAGACAAGTCCTAAAAAGGTAGTCTTTTCTTCATTTCTCTCTCTCCCTCATTTCATTTGTGTTTTGGATTATGTAATAAGCTACTTTTGCATTTTGCAGTTGCCTCGCTCCGTTGAAGATGGCAAAGACGATACCAAGATCAGTCTGCTCAACCTTACTCACAGGTTTGTTTCATATACATACGCTCACGTGCAAACTTTTCCGCACAGAAATAGTTGTCAGTTTGAAGGCGCGCCGGCGTGTACATACCTAATTGTAACATTTATACAAATATTCAATCAGTCGTGATTTTGTTTCGAATCATTGACCTATCGAGTACTTACCTATTTGCAATTGTGCTCTTACAGCCAGTCGAACGCTGCCGACAGGTACACATCGGTCGTGTTGTTGTTGTCCAGATTTGCGTAAAAGTACAGATAAGAAGTGACCAGGAACAAACTATTCATGTTATTGCGTCAGTAGTCGATATCGTAAATCTTTTTTGTCCTGCCGTAGCGTAGCCCATGATTTACCAGAGGTAGCAGAGAATAAACACTGGTTGTGAAAGTGATATCTTGTGTTCCAGGGACGCCGATTCCATCGCCTTCGAGAACCATAGGAAGTACTACCTCGATGTGAGTGAACTAAAAAACCCATCATTGTTCATAAATTGATATTTAATCTTGCCGTTACTGCAGTACAGCGTTTGTTCAAGAGACCCAATAGCCATTCTTTACTACGCTTAGGTGTTTAGGATTGGCAATTGCGTGTGTTGCAGGTGTTCCGCAAGCTTCGTTCCGAGCACCCAGACGCCCCAGTCACTGAGCTGGAGAAGCTAGCCACTGAGCAGGTCAGTTGTGCACTACGCATTTGCTCACATATGTACTGGAGCAATCCGATTCTCTGAAGGTAGCGCGGACCCTATGTTCCTTAAGAATTCCTCAAGAAAAAAGAATTATTCCTCAAGAAAAATGTTGCTCATGTGCATGGAAGGAAGGAAACACTGTGACACCGCACAATCTGTCGCTCAACTTCTTTCAGAGAAGAGTTATACTGTTTCTCTATTGGGACTACGTAAGCGTGTAATTTAGTCTAGAATAATGAGACCGTACTGACTTATTATCTCATTAACGCAATAATGTTCGCTTCTGACTGAGTGAAAGATTCAGTGCGCACTTTAGACTATTACAAACAAGTAGGTTGTGCGCCTTCTTTAATAATGTCGTTCCGTGTATTGTGTTCACTTGTATATGTCAGGACTCTCTGTCCAGCGTTTGATGTCAGGAAATGTATTAATCCACGTGGCAATAGTTGTCTAGTGAAGAATTGTTTATAAAACCGTAAGAAAAAACTAAAACATTGTAAATTGAATGTTGTTTTGCTAACTTTGTTTACATATGTTGCAGGTTGTCTCCGAGTCAAAGAAATCTCGTGCATTCTACCGCATCCAAGCAACCAGGAAGCTCGTCGGACAGGGTGGGAAATGAACTTATTATATATTTATCCCGCTAATAAGTTTTCTCGCTTCATATACTTTTTGACTTTTTTTTTAAAAAAAAACATATTTTAAGGCGACATCACTCAGAAGAAGTTGAAGAAGAAGGCCAAGGAGATCGCCGAGCCATTGATTGCGCAGCCCAAGGTGAGAATAGTTTTATGTAAATGACTGACTTTAGGCGAAGAATTCACATGAGGTTACGGTAGTTGGATAATTTGACCTGAATCAGGGTTACGATATCAGAATACTTTGATCTTTCTTCAGCATGTCAGCGTCGAATTCGACCCGGCCCACTACATGTGTCTTGAGAACGTGGGACATGTCAAGGTGAGAAGATACGTTTCACTGGATAATAAATATATGTGTGAGCGATACGGTTCACACTGACTGAACATAAAGTGAACATGGTCGAATAGTGGTGATTTTTTGTCGCCAATGTCGTGAAAACAAGAATATAAACAATATCTTGCAGGTGAAAGTACGTTGTGATCGGGGCGCGGCGGATCCGAACTGTTCCGTCTCCGTGCACTACAGAACAGTCGCCGATACGGCACAGGTGAGAAGGTGGCGTCATCGATGACGTGACGTCATTGATTGTAAGACATGAGTGACTCCTTCATTTTTCAATGGACGTCATCTTGGACGATAGAAGAGAGTGGCGAGTCGCGACGATAGGGCATTGCAGAATTGATGTCTTAATTTCAGGAGCACTCTGACTTCATTCCCACCGAGGGCACTCTCATATTTGCGCCCGGGGACGTGGAGTAAGTAGACAGTGTGATTCGAGAGAGGAATTCGATTTGAAGAGATCAAAAGGGGGGGGGGGGCGAAACAGTAATTGTTGCAGGAAGGAGATTGAGATCGGGATCGTCGACAACGACATCTACGAGGAGGACGAGCAGTTCCTCGTCAGGCTCAGCCAGGTGGGGAAGCACTATTAAAGTTCCCGCCAGTTCTCCAGTTCAAATCGTCCCGCACCATTCGTGCGCAATGGCGATTTCGCACCGATCGCGCGCAAGCAGCGCAATTTGGAATATACGAAAACAGTCTTTGAGCGATGCCCTAGGCATCAAACATGATACAAATCTCTCAAAAACATGATACAAACTGTCTCAGAGAGCCGGGGCAAACTACTTAGCAGCGAAAAATAGGCGTCTCGCGAATTAGCAGCGAACTACCAATTAATGGCGAACTAATGGCGAATTACAAATTAGATGCTACTTTGGTGCTAATTCGCGCAAAAAGCTCAGAGAGCCGGGGCGGATTAGCAGCAAAAAATAGGCGTCCCGCGAATTAGCAGCGAACTACGAATTAATGGCGAACTAATGGCGAATTACAATTTAGATGCTACTTTGGTGCTAATTCGCGAAAAAAAGTCGCTGGGTTAGCCGCGCTAGTTAGCCTCTAGTTAGCCGCTGGTTATGTGCTAGTTAGCCGCGCACCTGCTAATTCGTGGCTAAAAAGAAACGTCATCATCCGCCCAGTTTCTGGGGACTTGTTTTTTTTTCGAAACTTGTTGCCGTTTTTGTTGTATTTGTTTGTTTACTACGGTTTTCGATATCATATGCTGTATGGTTGTTGTTTGAAACATGAAGTAGTATATGACGATGACGAAGAGGAGGATGAAGGGGAGGAGGATGATGATGATGAGGACGACGACGACGACGATGACGATGATGATGATGCAGTCGTTGTCGTCGTTCTTATCCACATCCTCCTCCTCCTCCTGCTTATCCTCTTCGTCTTCGTTTTTGTTTCCGTGAATGTACATGAACTATTTGAACTATTTGCTACCAGTTTACCATATATATATATATATATATATATATATATATATATATATTATTATCTACATGTTGTCGCGAACATATCTCATATGCATGTATGTTTCGTGATCACTTCTTCAATCTATTTATTTTCAGAAACTGTATCCGGGCGGTTCAGT
Organism: Rhabditoides inermis; assembly: GCA_963966185.1. Classification (NCBI taxonomy): domain Eukaryota; kingdom Metazoa; phylum Nematoda; class Chromadorea; order Rhabditida; family Rhabditidae; genus Rhabditoides; species Rhabditoides inermis. Next base: position 14,539 of record CAWZYM010000383.1, on the reverse strand, counting down.
ACTCGAGAAAGAACGCGGCTATTTGAAGATTATCGAGATTCGTCAATCGTCATCATGTATATCTACATCGAGAACCAAAAACCAAGAACCAAGACGACTTGTCAATTATGATATGATATTGTGAATTTCATTCCGTATGCATAATCGAGATAAATGAGTGTATGCATAACAGTGTTTTAATGCAACAACGGAAATCAATACAACGAGAAGGCGAGGGTGTCGCTGATCGGATCCCGGTGCCGCTAATTAGCAGCTAAATAGTGGCGAAATGATGGCTAGATAACGGCGAATTTCCCGCTAGGGAACAGCTAACTTTTTGAAACTTCGCTGCTATCTCGCTGTTAGTTCGCTGCTAACTCGCCCCGGCTCTCTGAGTGGAAAATTGGAGAGGACTGAGAGGAAAAGAGACCGAGACAGAGGTTGAGACCTACAAACATGGTCATATACATACATGGTCTCATAGTCGCTGTGTCAGGTTCGGGCGCACTCTCGCTCGGACGAGACAGTGCCCTCTCGTCTGGGGGCCGCCGCCACTGCCACTGTACTCATCGTCGACGACGACCACGCAGGCGCATTCGGATTCGCCAGCGAGAAGTTCAAGGTGGGCGGTTCTGTGATTGTCAAGGTGTTTAAAAGCGAGAAAGTCAAGATGCAGTTTTCTTAGAGTCCTTGTAAACGTTCCCATAGCACTGCGAGAGTGGCGTAATCAATATCTTAATATATATTCTATGAAAATTGGAAGGGCGAACATTTCAATGTTTCACTGAATGAAGTGCAATCTTCTTGCAGTAGCGGGGTGTTCTGTGTCTTTACCGTTTCACATCATTCCACTATGGTTTTCATTCGAGTATGGTTGCAATCAGAATATTCGTCCGGAACTTTCTGGACTATTTAGATCGCATAGTTTGTCCAGAATTGATAAGTTGATAATGATGACAGGATTTCACCCATAGCGCACAAATGTTTGTTAGGGTCCCCCCTTTCCAGGTTCCGGAGTCTTCTGGAGTGTTCGTTGTGGAGGTGACTCGGACTCGCGGCGCCCGCGGAGTCGTATCCATACCGTACTCCACCGTCGATGGAGTCGCCAAGGTTACTTATTATATTATATTATATTACCAGCGGCTGTTACTTATATATGCACCCTTACTTTCATTCATCATTTTAATATGGTGTCCCTATTATGTTTCAACGAAGTGTTTGCGTTTCATATACATGAAATCAAACTTGTTAAAACTCATTACTCATAAATCACATGTTCTTTCAGGCTGGCAGCGACTATATCGCCCAGGATGGCATACTCACATTCGAAAACGAACAGACAAAGTGAGTGAATGCCAGGATATGTTTCCATGAAGATGAATCGATATCTAATCAATAATCAATCGATAATAAATCACCTCTCGCGTCAATACGTTTCAGGCACACTATTAGTGCATTATGTTAATCAATCAAAGTTCAATCGATACTCAATCAAAAATTAACCAATGATCGATCGATACTCAATCAATACCGTACAGGGCTGAGATCCGTATCGAGATCATCAACGACGACGAGTACGAGAAGAGCGAGGATTTCTTCGTGGAGCTCGGACAGCCGATCTGGCACGGAGGATGCGACGAAGGGGTGGGTGGTATTGATCGAATATTGATTGAATTACTTCCCTTGCGTTTGAGAAACAGATATTAAAACGTATCGTATCCGTATCGTATTCCGTGTCCTGTATAATTGTCTGTTTTCAGCCGGACGTGAGTCCACTGTCTATCCACCTATCCTTGCTATTCCCATCTGGTTTGCTCCCCGCTTTCCTCCTCCTCCTCTCCCTCTACTCATAATCTCGCACGCACCTTTCACCACACTGATTCTCCCAGCTTTATATCTGATATGATTTGAAGTGACAATCAGCTAACTCCGACCATTTCGCGGAGAGTGCTGTTTATGATTTACCAGATGTGAGATGATCGATAAATCGATATTATCGATTTTTCAGGATGATGGGTGGGAGGGCCGGCCGGTGTTGGCAATGTCGAGGTGTAAGGTGGTGATCACTGAGGACAAAGAGTTCAAGGTGGGCGGGGCTCTCTCTCTCTTTCTCTCTTTTTCTTTCTCTCCCTCCCCCCTCTCTCACTCTTCATCTATTCCAGAACTTTGTGGACCGTATGCTGACCAACGCGAATACTTCCATTATGGTCGGAACATCGAGCTGGAAACAACAGTTCCAAGAGGCTCTCATACTGGAGGGAGGTGAGGGAGAGAGAGAGAGGGAGAAAGGGAGAGAGAGAGAGAGAGGGGGAGATGCTTCTCAGAAGACGGCGCTCCTCCCTCGCTCTCTGACCGTCTTTTGCACTACGTCTCCCTCCCGTGGAAGCTCTTCTTTGCACTCATTCCACCGACAGACTATTACAATGGTAAGTTTGATGTTTTTTGTTTACGAAACACTAACATGTGTTTGTTTGAACTAATGATTGATAGGACTAACCATTGAACTGGTTGAACGTTTATCAATCATTCATCTGGAAAAAGTTTACGGTGTCTTTTGAGATACCAGCTTGCTCAGAACAATACTTATAATTGATACTAGAAAGTATATAATATTATCTAACTTGACACACGTCGAACTAGTACATAAAACAATGAAGATAAATTGATCACTGTCGTCCTCTTCTATACAGGCTGGCTGTGTTTCTGTGTGGCAATCGCGATGATCGGTCTCCTCACTGCGGTGATCGGAGACCTCGCCAGTCACTTTGGATGCACCGTGAGTCACACAACGGTTTTGAGATCAACCTCGCTCGCAGCTTCCCTTGTTTGGCACGCTATTGCCTCAATCCCTCAATCTGACTCTGACTTTCTCTGATCTAGTCCACAGCGTGCGGCTTTTCATGAAAATTTAACTATAGACTTGAAAAACATACAACCGGAAGAACTTTAACTATTTTTTTCAGGTTGGCATGAAAGATACGGTGACCGCCATTTCGCTTGTGGCTATGGGAACCAGTATTCCGGGTGAGTATGCAAATCAAGTTTCTCTCTCTCTCTCTCTCTGCTTCTCTGAACAATAAATTGCATTTCAAAAAAGACGTCATAAAATATAAACAGTATATAAGAATCAAAAATATAAGAACCAATCTGTGCAGACACATTCGCATCTCGGACTGCTGCCATCCAGGACAAATACGCTGACAGTTCCATCGGAAATGTCACCGGATCCAATGCGGTGAGAGAATACCCTTTCTGCCAAACTACTCTTTGATCTTCACTGGTACTAGGATGTTCGTGTTATTTGAGTATTGATACCATATGGATATACTATTGTTATTACTACTAATAGATACCGGCATCAATTTGTAGGGTGGGCTTTTATATATTGACTGACAACTACATTTAGCATCGTATATGATTAAAATGATAATAATTAATGTATGGCTATTGAATTGCAGGTGAACGTGTTTCTTGGAATAGGTATCGCGTGGGCAATAGCAGCCATATACCATGCGTGGAATGGAACCGTGTTCAGGTAGAGAGAGAGAGAGGGAGGAGGGAGAGAGTGAGGGAGAAAGAGAGAAAACATCTGCATCGCAGGGTGAATGCCGGTTCGCTCGCCTTCTCTGTATCCCTTTTCCTCATTGGATCTTTCATCTGCATTGGAATACTGCAGTTCAGAAGGTGAATCGATTGATAATCTATCTACTAACAACTCGTAAGAACTCCTTTAAATAAACATGCAACAATGTTTGATACATATAATCGATGGTGAAACGTATGTCTTTCCAGATTCCGTTCTTCTATCGGGGGAGAGTTGGGAGGGCCGGCGCGAGCCAAGCTAGTCTCCGGAATAGTATTCGTGTCTGTCTGGCTCACCTATGTCACCCTATCCACCCTAGAGGCATACTGTATCATACCCGGATTCTAGACAGCCTACTGTACAAGGTTACGGTACCGAGTTCCGTAACCCAATAGATTTAAAGATTTAACATACATGTTTGTAAATGCATATTAATAAGCCTCTAGATTTCGTCTAGAGAAATTCCTAGTGATTTCTCAGAAAGCCTGGTTCCCTCTTGCTTCCCTCTTCTCTCATACCAAAGCAGCTGTCTAGAAAAGTCTCATTCAGCCAGCGGTGTGTTCTGTGTGTTGATGTTCTCTCCTATTGTGTGTTCAACTCATTTTGTGATGAATAATATGTTTTACAATTAGGTGTTGTTGAGTGCAATATGTTATGTGAAAGATCAATCGCATCGTTTAAATGATAGGTACTCATGCATGTACATACGTTTCAACTTTCAACGTATGTAGTGCAGATAGAAAATCAATAATCACACCAAGTATTTATTATATATATATATATATATATATATATATATATATATATATATATATATATATATATATATATATATATATATATATATATATATATATGTATAAAAACAATAAAAGGGAGATTTTCAGGTTCTCCACCCTATCATTCATAAAACGTACCTACGTATGTTCAAACAGACTCTAAGAGGTCATAGCCTGAGATTAACAAGCACTAAGCAATGCAAGAACCACGCTCTCAGACCTCATTTTTCCACAGAGTGCACAACATTTGGAATACCCTGCCAAGTGATATTGTCCTTGTCTCAAACAAAAGCTATTTCGAAGTTGGTGTTATAAATTATATCAAACAGTCTAAAATTTAACAAAAGGACATATATTTTCTTTAAAAAGTACTTGCGTAAACAAATGAACTTTGTCTTGTCCCAATGCAGCAAAAGCACATGCATAAAGCGTTTACAAATACTAACACAAACCTGCGCATAACGGACAGTGGACACTAACCGATGAAATATAACAATACAAATGAATAACGCCATACGTTCATATTAGAGAGAGAGAGAAGACAGAGAAAGAGAGAGAGAGAGAAAGAGAGAGAAAGAGAGAGAGAGAGAGAAGAGAGAGGCGCAGGTTTGTGTTAGTATTTGTAAACGCTTTATGCATGTGCTTTTGCTGCATTGGGACAAGACAAAGTTCATTTGTTTACGCAAGTACTTTTTAAAGAAAATATATGTCCTTTTGTTAAATTTCATAGAAATTTTGAATATGTGCTGAATTATGACTATTCATATGGATTTTATCAAAACTACTATCACTCACTCACTCTGTTCTCTCCTTCTCTTCGTCCCTTCTCTCTCTTTTCTTTCACTGTTCCTTCTCTCTCTCTCTCTCTCTCTCTCTCTCTCTCTCTCTCTCTCACACTGTTCTCTCTCTCACTCTCTCACTTTCTTCCCTTCTCTCTCTCTCTCTCTCTCTCTCTCTCTCTCTCTCTCTCTCTCTGTTCTGCTCAACTATCAACGTTTACAAATACTAACACAAACTCTAGGCCGTTCTCTCTCTTCTTACTCTCATGTATGTACCACAGATCACACGTTACGTTTCGGATCGCCGTTACGTTTCACAAAAACGTTTTTGCCCACATATTTTCTCACTACTGTTCGGAGTCGCGCCTATAATACTATACGCCTATAATACTTATACTGCGCTCTTTCTCCTGGTTACAGTTGGCAGACCCAAAACAACGCAAACCCGGCGCGAATTAGACGCTGGCGGCGGCGGGGCGAACTACACTCAAAGTGCTAGTTGGAGAACACGGGCAGAAAACGCCGAGAGAGTACGCTTTCGGCAGAGCGTCAGCGTTACCGGACACGACATCCACCCACCCACCCACCCACACGCTGGCCTCTCGCCTCATGGGTGTGCGGGATCGCTCATAACTTCTTTCGGAGAAAAGATACAAAGAAGCCATCAATTAGTGATCTGGCCTACGGAACCGTGCGAATCTAACTAACATGAATTGGATGAGTTCACATTCCTGCTAACATGATTTTTGGATATAGCTTCTTGAAAATTCTGGCGCGAGCCCTATCCTAAGCCAAAAGAGAGGGCGCTGCGCGCCCTCTCTAATAAAAGCTAAAAATGCCCTCAATATAGTCGACCCAAGTACATAGGATGTAGGATGTACATATGTAGGTACATAAATGATACGTGTTGTCGGTTGCTCTTTGGATAGCTGGATTCGGTGACTTGGGGAGGTTTCTATCTTGCCCTTCTCACTGTTCCCCTCTCGTAAGTGGTATGAAAGATATTGATTCCCTCGCATACCTTGCTCTAAACAGCAATGTCTGAGGGAATACGATCTCCGCTTGATCTGTACGCATCCCAGGATCAAGGATTCGCGTTGCCTCGTGGTCCTTTCGAAACCCCCTTGATTTCTTGTGCAGTGTGTTTCGATCATGTTGTACTATAATACCATATGTATGAATAAATCATTACATATTGTATCTAAACACAGCTCCGTATCCTTCCGGTGAACTCGTGTAGTATCTCCACACACTTGTTGTGCTCCCGACCAGCGCCGAACCTGCAATACAACTTACGTTCCAAATTTCATGCGTTTATTTCTTGATGCGTTTCGAAAACTGAATAAATGTATGTTCGCTCTCTCTCTCTCTGTCTGACTTTCTATCTCTCTATTTACTTTCTATCTCTCTCGAAAACAATGTCATATGTATGATATTGAACAAAGTACGTAGATTCCGATTATGTACTGGAAATGTTGGGGCAAAAACTGACTGTGGCCGAATTGAGGGTGTAGTTTCCTAAACATGAGCATTTGATTAAAAAAAGAACCCTAAACTTGTAGAGAACATTCCATAACCTCTATCTATTTGCGCCGACATAGCTTCTAGCTCGATTCTGCCCACGTCCGATTCTTACAGAGTCGTATGGAGACGATGTGATAAAAATGTAACAAAATAGAAAAAGTAACATATACTATGGTCATCTACAGTTCCATCGCATTTATTCCAAGGCACACATTCAAGACATAGTTCAGTGGTATCCGTTGGAGTAGTCGGCGTGGGCTGCCGAGTGGTCCGCCTTGTCGATCGACGAGGAGTGGTCCTTGGAGGCGTACGCTGCCTTCTCCTCCCCGGTCTTACCAGAAGAGTAGTCAGAACCGTAGCCAGAGTGAGCCGATTCGGCCTGAATTGTGCTCATTGGTCATTCACGATGTATGTGCTAAATACTACTGCGTTGCACTTCTCAGTGAACTACTGGGGTATCATCAGAACAATCTACCCCACTCGCCTTTCCGTAATCTGCCGCGTGCTTGTCGTACCCCGTCGCCGCCGCGTCGTAGGCCTTCTCGAAGCCCGCGCCCTTCACCCCCTTCGAATGATCCGACGTAGCCTGCAAGTTGACGTCACTACTCCAATTCTCAAACCACTTCGAACTACTTTTGAAAATGGGGAGAGAGGGAGGCAGTTGCTATACCTTGGCGTGCTCGTATCCCTCTGATCCGTAGTAGCCCTTGGAGTATTCGCCCTCGGGGCCCGAGCCGGAGGAGAAATACGAGAACTTCTTGAAGCCGTCCGCGTCTGCGAGGGAGGGGAGGTTGGAGAGAGAGAGAGAGAGAGAGAAGGAGGTGAGAGAGAGAGAGAGTGAGAGAGAGGAGAGAGAGAGAGAGAGATGCTCACCTCCGGCGCTCTTCGCTCCCTGGTCGTAGGCAGAGTCTCCGTGGCCGTGAGCTCCGCCCCGAGAGAAGTGAGCATCTCCGGCGGACGCAGCCTGAACCCTTTCTCCCTTACTCTCTCTCCTCCCCTCTCTCTCTTTCACTCCCTCTCTTTCTCCCTTTTTTCTTCTCTCGTGCTCTCTCCATCTCCATCTCTCTCTTTTCTCTTCCCACCTCCTCTCCGTACGCCTTTCCGTTGTATCCGTAGTCTCCTAGCTGGTGTCCATTGGCGCGATCGTAGTATCCGTTACCGTAACCCGACTCGCGATCGCCCCAGCCACCGTACTTGGACACCTCAACAAACACCCGTTGTTCATTTAAAAAATCTTACTGCGATCCCCTCTCCGAAAAAGAATAGAGAACGCGTAGACATTCCTTACATGATCTCCGTGGTTCTTATCGTAGCTGTCCCGGTTGTTGTAGTACGAGGGCTGATAGTAGTACTGGGGGAAAGCCGAGGCGCCGAGTACGCAGGCGGTGAAAGCGAGCAGAGAAGACATGACTGGATACCACATACCTCACCCCACTCACTAGCCAGTTATATACCCCTCGCACGACGCTTTTTCGTTGCCTGCGCGGTATTCACTGCGGAAGAGAATGTGAATAGCATGCTGGATGTGAAAGATACTTTTTCTATATAATAGCACTTCTATACATCAAGACTACCTATAACAATGATAGTATTCATTTCGTAGAGGGACGTACTAAACTAATTCTTGAATGCCGGAGAATGCCAGACAACATTTTTTCCCCAAAAATTCATTTTATTTTTGATCACAATGCCGATAAAAGTGTGTAGTAAGGTATTTTTTCATTAGTGATCAGCGGAAAACAAAAAAAGCAAATAATTTATGAACATTTTTTCTTCCGAAGACAGAAGTGCTTAACACAAATTTCACTACCCAACAAATAATAAGGCACTTGAATGAGAAGAAAACTATACAAATACGAAATACGCATTAAAATAAACCGTAGTATAACATCAGTAGTATTACAAATTACAACCTTGACATCAGTCATTTCGAAAATGATAGTTACTTAATAGTATTAATGAAAGTATCATCGATCGATAATCAATCAATAATCAGTCATTGGCGAGCGGCAGGTCTGTCCTCATCTCGAACATGAGCCGCCACATGTAGCTGTTCGACATGTTCAGGAAGTACAGGTCGCGGTTCAGATCGAGCACGAACTGCAATCGTCGATTTATTGATTAGTTGTTGATTGATATTGACTGGTGACTGTTACTGTTTGATGTTTAGATTGATTTGACGAATCAATTCGGCGAGTAAACTAAATGCGAAACAAGAAACCTAGAGCTTCAGCGAGCGAATGAAAAATGCTTCTTCATTGTATAAATGCTGAACAGAACAATGCCGAACAGCTTACCTTGACAATGTTCTTCCTCTGAAGAATGGCGCAAACGAAAAGCATAGCCAGGCCGACCTGTGATAGAGGGAGTGTGATAGAGAGAGAGAGAGAGAGAGAGAGAGAGAGAGAGAGAGAGAGTGTGTGACTAACCCCCAGGAATATGCATCCTGTGATGATGAACGCGTCTTCGTTCTTTCGCGAGTGCTGAAAATGTATGTTTTAGTAAATGCAAAAAAAAGTTCTGAGAAAAGTGCGACACTGCAGTTTTGAGAAGTGGCACCACACAAATAGCAATAGAAATAGAAAAGAAGAGAAGAACTGCCACTTTCACGAACACACTTACTGGATGTAGATAGAACTCCTGTAATAGTAAACTTTTCAAGTAATGAACAAATTCCCTTCAATAACCAGTCAGTAACCAACACGAATAGTATTACACATTCCCTCATGAATACACCAAAATCGAACAAGTAATCAATAAGTCAATAATCAATCGATAACCGTACCACAATCAAGACGAGTATGCCGCTGGCGATGAGTAGTATTCCGCACACGAACAGTCCAGCCATGGTGAGTACTGTGGCGGCGGAGGAGGGACCCTTCTTGATGTCCCGCGTCGCTGCCTGCAATGCAAGTAGCCGTCACAATCACGCAAATCCACTCGATTTGTTTCTGATGGCACTGGCTGCGGAAAGCTGTCTAATAAGTAGTGGTTTCCGCTAGCCAATCCTCAGATATATGGGTGTCTGATGAGAGCTGCTATGGAAAGCGTGCACAGTACCCCAGTCTTTTCGTGAACCGTTTTCAAACTATATTCGGTGACTGCGGCTGCCGGATTTGTTTTCGTTCAGGATTTTCGAAACAAAGGATTTGAAAGTTCGAAATCAGTATCAACCACATAAACAAACACAATGTAAATTATTCGTGAAAGAGATCAAAAAGGTTCCGCTTTCGAAAGCCGCTCACACCTCGTCGTCATGCTTTTCCCTCAGTGGATTGACTCGCTTGCAGTAGCTGCGGTGCCGGCGGATCGTCATAGGGAATGCACGCGGCATGATCAGTATGCAAATGAGCGTGGCACAGTGAGAACAAGCAGCAGGAATATGAACTCTACACTGCCGCCACGCTATGTTGTGATTGGCGTATAGTGAGACATGCGATGTTTGGGTTCGCGAGCGTGTGTGGCATACAGAGAGTGGAGAATTCGGGTGGCATCACTTTTTCAAGGAGACCCAGTTCAAATTCGACTAGAAGCAAAATAGAGAGAAAGGGAGGACAATGTCTTTATATATATATATATATATATATATATATATATATATATATATATATATATATATATATATATATATATACATATATATATATATATATATATATATATATATATATATATATATATATATATATATATATATATATATATATATATATATATATATATATATATATATATATATATATATAAAGACAATTCTTCAATATTCAATCAATAAATCTACGAACCTTATCAAACATTGGTGTTTCCATTCTCTCCAGACTGTCGTCCCTCTCTCGCACATACTGCTTGCGGGGAACCTGGAGAAATCGATAGTTAATCAATTATCGATCAATTTAGATTTTAACCGTACCTTGATTCGCGAAGATATACCGGGTGAGTGGTCCTGAAATACATAAACGTCAATTATTCAATTATCGTGAAAAGTTATTTTTGCAGTTTCAAAGTTATAAAAAAGATAACAAAATAATTTTACCATCATTCTTTCGCCGCTGCATGAGGGTGGTACTTGCAAGTTGTTCATTTTTTTCAGGTTCAGTAATATTACAAAAACATTTCTTGTGGAAAGACAATTGATCAGATCGAAGCAACAGAAGTTTGGCCGAAGAATATGCGCAGAAGGTCGTACCGTGAAAGTTACTTGTTTAGGAATGTACAAGTTGCGCAGAAACAGCAATTTGAATAAGAAAGCAAAATGCCAATACGTATGAGCGCGATCGATGCGTTTGGCAAATGTTCCTCGAAAGGCCAGTGATAAGCTTCGGCAAACAGATAAGGCGGTGACACATACATAGACAGGGTGGAAGATAGAGTAAGTGTGCAAACATACAGTGGATTATAAGTATTGTATGCCCTTTGCAAAGTGAGGAATGCGCGTGTTGATCGAACCGATCGGATCGTGAACAAGGAAATAATTACGATTTGACCAAGCAAAATAAAAGAGAAACAAAAAGCCTTGTTTTGACGCAATACTCTACAGACAGGCTACAACAAAGTAATGGATACATCAAAGAAACTCCTCTTCTTGTCACAACGCCATTTCACAATATTAACACAAACGTCGTTGGAAAACGCTGGGCGTGTCATGACCTTGCTTCTAATCTCCAAGAATACTCATTTTACTTACTCAAATCAGGAATAACTTTTCTTTTACTTTTACAAAAAAATGAACTATACTCAAATCAGGAACACTTTTTCTTTTACTTTTACAAGAAAGTGAACCCACCCCATAGGGCAGCATCGCGGGACTATCCATGGACATGGCCCAGTTGGTGTAGCCGGCTCGACCATCCAGTGGAAGGCCTGGAAGGGAGACATCACAGGTATGGTATGGAGAGAGAGAGGGAGGAAGGGAGGGAGAAAGAGAGAGAGAGAGAGAGAGAGAGAGAGAGAGAGAGAGAGAGTCTGTCCGTACCGGAAGTGTCGAGATGTAGTGGTCGCATGAGCAGCTCACTGGGCGGCAGTTGGGGCGAAGAGCGCGGACGCGCGTCCTACAATTGTTTGTTTTTAAAATAAATTTCTTTGTTCAAGTTGTAAGCCATACTACAACTGCTAACTGTGTCTGACTCTGTCTCCGAAGACTCTCTGATTAATGGTAGCGCATATATGTTTGTTAGTTTTGAAACTTTTTTCAGGAAAAAACGCGTCTATATACGTTTTACAGTCTTTTCACATTAGTGACACACGTATGTAATAGACTCTCGAATTCGAACGAAAAAGTAAGATGAAACAAAGAGTAAGATGAATTGTTAATTCCGGTATCACACACATTTTGCATATTTGATTTTAAAAAAAATTAAAACAATAATCGACTACGACTCACGGGCACTCTGAGCGAGTTGCTGGTTGGAAGTTGTGACATGGCGGATAGTGGTCTGAAAGTAGATGAGAGTATTAAAAATATAATGTACTGTATTAATAACACCAGAAAAAAAACAGAAACAACGTAGACATATAAGCACAAGGCCGGGAGATCAATATAGTTCACAAGCAAACCGAGGCACGGGTGTCACCTACTCAAGAAACACTCACTACTTTCTCTCTCTCTCTCTCTCTCTCTCTCTCTCTCTTTCTCTCTCTCTCTCTCTCTCTCTCTCTTTCTCTCTCTTTCTCTCTCTTTCTGCCACCCGCGCGCTCATTGCGCAAAAGCAAACAGGCGAAGTGAGCGAGAGTGAGAGAGTATTGATCGGACAAATACAAGCTAACAAAGGAGGAGTGGCATATATATTCCGAATATTCCGACATCCGGACTAGTCACCAATGTTTGAATTATAAAACCGTTCAAAATTGATTACATAAGAACATAGCAACACCAAATGAACAGTGGCCAGGTTTTCATGAATTTCGCGCAGACGGCAGACATGATTCAGCCGTTCAATATATCACTTTACCATGTTTGGCAATAAACAAATGACAAATTCAAACATGCGAATATGCAGTGAATAATATCATATGAACGCCTCTTTGAATAGCGAGTGAACACAATATCGGATTACAAACATTCAATTCATGCCAAAGGGTGCACTATAGATCAGGCGAGAGAGGAGAGAGAGAGGAGAGAGAGAGAGAGAGAGAGAGAAAGAAATAGAAAGAGGGAGAGAGAGGGAGAGATATGGGGGATATAGGATAGGGAAATACCACAACACAACTATGACCGATGATCAATATGCAAATCTGTAAGGACAGACTAGACTTATCTAGGCAATAATAAAGTGGTAGAACATACTAGTAAAACTGAGTGGAGTGTATTTCCATAGACAAGATAACTACAGTTTGCGCAAAAATGATGAATAAGAAATGTATTTTACAAAAATTCACCTCACTGCGTTGCCTCTGCCCAAATGACGATGGGGACTGTAACAATTAACTATTTGTATGACAACATGCATTACATTACATACTACAAATGGTCATTTGGCCATAATATGGCCAGTACATATGCTACAATCACATACACATAAATATTAAAAATATCAATTCATCAATCCTGATTAGTGAGAGTATTCTTACCTGGAATACTCTGTCGCCCTGCTGTATCGAGATTCATTTGTGGCATCGAAGAGACGAGGAGACGGCGACCTCATTTTGAACATGAAAATTAATTTGACTGGATGAATAACAATCTCTTTTTTTCTTTTTTTTACAGAAAAAATGTACAGTAACGCAACAGGCCAACGTCGAACTGACCTTGTTCAACGTGAATCAAACATCTACATTCATTGCTACTTGTATGAAACTCGAATGAAATAGGTTATGATTAAGACAACATTGTGATAAAAAAATGCCTATATCAGCATGCGTGGAGAAACTGAAATCATTACACAAAACGTTTGAAGAGTGAAAAGGTGAATGACGTGAATGCGCGATGGGACGCATCCACTTTTTCAAACATAAGTAGTGTTTGAGCGCTGTGATGCAAAATGAAAATCCACGTTGTTCACTACCGCTATCGGGGATGTTCATTTGTGCGTGTGTGTGTTTGAATTCCGTCGAATGGGGCAATATAGAAACTGCTGTGCACACAAAAAGGCTAACAAAAAAGTGAGGCATCCTGAATTCACCCATCCTGAAAAGAGGAGCACAAATGGAAACTGGACTTAGTTTAGATGAGTAATACATTACAAGTTACGAACGCGATAATATGTTTACTGTATGTTAATTGTAGTAAGTAGCCAACACATAACAAGTGTGCATAGCGCTTTGGGAAAGCATATGAAGACAATAGGTGGTCGTAATTTTCTTTATCTAACGGGATTACTCTTTTTTCACACGAACGCTAATGGTACGGCATATATGTAGAAAAAAGAGGAGAAAAGATATCGTCGAGAATCCTGCTACAGAAAGATGTAGTCGAGTATAGAGGGGACCCTGCAAAGCACGTAATTACTTACAAAACATGTGTTATGTTTTAAACGTGGATGTTTTAACATGGTATGTCTTTTACACAGGAAAGAAGGCTGCTTGAATATATTTCAAAACCAAAGTTCGAGCTCTCGAAACTGAAACGAGACATGCGTATGATGTCATGGGAACACTTTCCGGAAGCGATTCAACTTCACAGGAAAGTAGAGTCCGTATAATCTTTCCAAACTGTATCGTATTTTTCAGAAAACAGGTAACTTTTCCTTATTTAATTATTTTGTCAACCGCCCCGAATTCGACTTCCATGCCTCAACGGACGATCGTAGTTTTTGTCTTTTGGTCCTATCGGTCATTATGATTCATCCATAACTCCCAAACATACGACGACTACGTCAGCCCTGAAGACAAATAGGCATTCCGGACAGCCTCTCCAAATAGACAATAGACATACACGTATTACGTAAGCAGAGAGAGAA
>CAWZYM010000382.1:0-181301 GCA_963966185.1 Rhabditoides inermis | reverse complement strand
AGATTTGGATTTTAGAAGATTAGAAGATTTTGGAGAAAATTTGAGATGTGTTGTTGTTGTGTTCTCTTGACGACTGCTGTTGTTTTAGTGTTTAGCTATCGAATTTAGTGTGTGTAGTTTGCTGATTTTTGATCATAGATGATAGCTTGGAGCATGTTGTTACTTGTTGTTGTTTGTACGTTGCGCAATACAACAGCAGCAGGTGACGTGACGTCATGTGCTGAAGTGCCGAAGTGTCGCATTTTCAGGTTATCACCAGCACCAGCTACAACTATTATGATACAGTTTCGATACTAATTTTTGGTAACGTATATCATTGATAACTAATTAAGGTATAAGATGAGTTGTCATATAGTGCGGTGTCTCATTCTCACGCACAGATTTGAATGATGTAAGTTTTACATTAGAATCAGCAGTGAACCAAACCGTTTCGAAAAAGTGGAAGAAGAGGCATCTTTATTTGTGGTCGATGAGACAATGAGGTCTTACGGCGACTGTTACATTCATATTGAGGTGTAAAATTCACATGAAAATCTAATGCAAAAGCAAAACGATAGTTTTCGTTTTACTTCTGTCACGTTTCTCACATTATTTCAACTAGAAACTAGCAAATATAGATCCAGCAGAATTTTATTAGAATTCCACTGGAATGCGGTTTTGCTGGAATTCTACAGGAATTCTGCTGGAATTCTACTCGAAAATGTTCTTTTTTTCTACTGGAATTCTAGTAATTTTATACTAGACAAATGGACGAATTTCGACTGGAATTTTAACAACTTTGTCCAATGGAATTTTAGTAAATTCCAGTAGACCGGAGGTTATCGAGTTATCACTCATATTTTTTAAAGGTTATGGTGACACCGCGCAACAATTTAGAGAAGATGTGACCCTTTTACGCTACAGTATTCTCACTTTGGCATTATGTTTCGTAATTTTCTAGATACGCTTTTTCCTTCTTTATGAAAGTTTTGTTTGTTGTTTGTTTTGTTGATATGATAGCTTATCTAATTTTTGAGCACTTTGAAAATTACTTGCTATTTCAGAGGCATGGATCTGGGCATTTTCTCGCGTAGAACGTCGTTCTTCGTCGGCGAAGAAAACGTTCTTTCTGCTCTCTCCAAGATCGATCCGTCGCAGTATTTTGTTACTGTCAATGGACGTGTAGTCGATAATGTCTTCTATATCACTGACAAGGAAACTTCTTTTGTTGTACATTTCCGCTGTCTCGGTGGAAAGGGAGGTGGGTTTTTTTAACCAGTATTTAAAGAGGCTTTGTTGAGGTTTTTCTAACGAAGTGTGTAATTACATGTGATAACACGATGACACATTCATGTTCTAGGTTTTGGGTCACTTCTTCGTTCATTCCGTGTGAACAAGAGTACCAACCAACATATGCTTCGAGACTTGAGCGGCCGTCGTCTGGGAGACATCAAACAGGAGGAGCGTCTCCGTAACTTCATTGCCAAGCAGGCTGAGAAGGAGAAAGAAAAGGAGGAGAAAAGGTGAGTAGCGTTTTTTGTTCGTTTTATGAAACGTGTTATAGAAAAGCCAAATATGAGCGTCTGAAGGCGGGCGACGCCAAGCACAAGTTCAACGATCCCGACTACCATCGTGCTCGCGAGGATATCTTGGAGGCCACTGAAGACGCGTTCGAAGCCGGTATGTTAACATGCGTAAAAATATTATATACATGTATATAATATTATAGGTTTCAAGAACCGCAAGAAGCCGGTGCAGACGGTGGAAGAGTCGTCGAGCGATGACGACTCTGAGGACGAACTGCCCGGTCCGAGCGGTATCAAGAAACGCAAGCGCTCCAGCGAGGAGAAGGATGAGATCCAGGTGCCAGAGAAGCGCGAGAAGAACGACAGGTCATTGAACTTTTGCGTTTTTTTTTCAGTTTTGTTCAGTGTTTAATAATTTTATTTCAGCGATTCTCCCGAGTCGTCTGTCAAGGTGGAGCCGGAGCTGGAGATTGTTGCAGAGCTTCCAGTGGCGAAGGAAGTGAAGCCTGAGGAGAAAAAGAAAGAATCCCCGAAGGAGTACGCTCCGATCGATCTCGACTCGGTGGAGAGCACCGTTGAGTTGGAGCAGCTCGGCCTCGACCATCTCAAACACGCTCTTGAGAGTTAGTTGTATTTGTATCTATTGTTTTACATTTTGTCTTTTCTCTGTGAACTGTTTTCTTTCAGATATTAACCTTTTTCAGCACGTGGTCTCAAGTGTGGTGGACAGCTTTCCGATCGTGCGGCTCGTCTCTTTTCGGTGAAAGGACTGAAACCGGAGGAGTACCCGAAAAATGTAAAGGCTGCCCCGCCCAAGGGAAAGAAGAAATAAGTGGACGGAAATGACGAAGGAAAGTGATTCATTGATTATTGATTGTAAGTTATTTGCATTGATCAATTTTACTCGTGTATAATGTCTTTGACTTTGCGTGTTGTATCTTGTATCCATCTGTTTCTGATGTGTATAGTGTAATCTAATTACGGAGGTTTTGTTGAGTAATAAAGATGTGTTGGCAGTTTTATATATTTCCCGTGTCTTGCATATAGGTTGCGAAAGCACCTTGAAATATCTTACTTCTATTTGTATATATTTGACTATTATGATTAATATTCTAGATGGCCGTGAAAGGAAAGCAGGGAGGAAAGAGGAAGGTGGCCGAGAAGAAGGGCGACGTGCCAGCCAAGGAGGTGGAGGTGAAGGAGGCGCCGGCCAAGAAGGCCAAGGTTGCTTCCGCCAAGCCTGCCGAGAAGGCCGCTCCCGCTGTGGAGAAGAAGGCTGCGCCCAAAAGGGCAGCTCAGGTGCGAATATTTATTTAAAAAAAAACGAAAATATTATTTTTTTTATTTCAGGCCGAGGAGAAGTCGGTGGCCAAAAAGGCCAAGCAGCAGAAGCAGAAAAAGTCCAAGCAGCCCAAGGATGAGGATGACAAGAAGGACATCAAGGTAGGGGGTGTCGGGGAAGGTACTGATGAGTAACTGATTTTATTTGTGTGATTCAGATGCAGTCGATTTCTCCCATGGACGCGAAGAAGATGGTGGAGGAGATGAAGGCGCAGGCTCGCGTCGCCATTTCGTCGCTCCAGTCGTACTTTGGCGACCGCGATGCCAAGTCGCTCTTCCCGGACATTGATCACGCCCTCCAGATGACTGTGGTTTACAAGAAGCCGGCGCTGCAGAGTGGCGGCAGGAGGCAGGCCAGGATGTGAGTCGCATGAATTATTTCAAATGATTCAAATTAATTGTGGTTTCCAGCACCCTTCCCAACTCGGCGAAGAACTTGAGCAACGCCTCGGTGTGTCTCATTATGCCCGACCTCGACCAATCGGAGAAGGCCTATGTGAGTAGATATTTTGGTGGTTTCTATAGTAAGCTTACACCTGCTTTTCAGACTGACCCTGACGTTGACAAGCAGTCTCGCGAGTGGGCGCTCAAGATCGAGACTGACCACAAACTTACCAAAGACCACATTGCCAGGGTGAGACATTAATTTCTACCTTTAATTGAATGTGTACTACCAACAAAAACACTGTAATATGCTGGTGATTTTACTCAACATTCTAATCTTCTATAACATTGTTTAATTTAGTGAAATTCCAGATTGTGACGAAGCGCGAGCTGGAGCGCATCACGCACACGGTGCAGGACAAGCGGCAGTTCGCGTCGTCGTACGACGTGTTCCTGGTGGACGCGCGGGTGGCGAACACGGTGCGCGCCCACTGCGGAAAGGAGTTCCACCGAGTGCACAAGTCAGTCAACCACAAGCACGACACTCCAAACAGTCACCCACTTTCAGGGTTGTATGATCGTCAAGTGAAGGTTTATGAGTATATGATTAATTTCTTGTCTCCAGGATGCCGTTCGAGTTCCACTACGAGCGCAACCTGCCCAAGATTGTGGAGGAGTCGTTCAAGTGGGTTGCGCTGCCGCTCTCAGCTCTTCGCACCAGGGTGTGAGTGATATATTTGTAATGTATGATTGGTTATCTTTGCAGTTCTCGTGAATATTTTTTTGTTCAGTAACATCACCGTGGGCCATCTCGGACAGACGCTGTCGCAGCTGTCGGAGAACGTGGACGCCACCATCAACGTGCTGCTCAAGGAGGCGCCCGGAGGCCTGGTCAATCTGCGCTCCATCTACCTCCAGCCCCCCACCTGCAAGCCCAGCCTTCCCATCTTTGTCTCGGACGGTGCGTTGAGCGCTTCAGCGTTCACAATACATGTTGGCTGATGAATTTTGAAATTATTTTATCATCACTCTTTATTGCAGGTTCTGCCAACGACGTCAAGCTGCCGAAGCCGAAGAAGAAGCAGGGAGGCGAGAAGATTATCGACGACTGCAGCGTTCTGCCCGACGACCTCAAGGTGAGACATGTATTTTGTGTGTTTCTTTTATTTATTGTTATGACATCTCTAAATGTAACGAGTACGTATGTGTTGCGTTTCAGGTGGAGATCACGAAGGCCGGAAAGGTGCGCGTGCTCCGCGAGGCGGACGGCGCGGCCGTCATGTTCCCGACCAAGGACACGGAGCGCGAGGAGGGAGACGACCTGGTCGCGACCCACACTCCCGCCTCCCTCAAGGCCAACATCAAGAGGAAGAAGAACATGAGGGTGGGTACGAGTGACAGTATGCTGGGAACGGTTGATAGTCAGATTTGATAGGTCTGATTGGTGTTGTTTAGGCGAAGATTTATGGCAAGACGAAGCAGACTGCTGGCATCGGCAAGAAGAGCAAGAAGGAGGTGAAGGCCGAGTAGAGTGGAGCTGGATTCGGTATTGTTACATGATTATCACATTCACATCACGTTTACTCCAAGTGACTGTTCATGTTAAGTTCGCCTATTTTTTTCTCAAGAGTTGGCGAAATGTTCTTGTTGATTTTGTTGCGTTGTTAGATTGTCACCTCTCGATGTATTTGAGTTGTTATTGCGTGTTCAGATGTTGGATATAGTTATTATGGCGGAATAAAGTTGTTTCTGTTTGCGGTTGTACATTTGTGATTTTGTAATTGGTTTGAAAGGTTGTGGAAACCTTTAAATACTTTGTGAGTTTTGTTAAACCATGAGGTTTGCCTTATGTTTTGTTGTTGAGATGTCTCCCCTGCCGTGGTACTACCTGGAGCCGCCTGCGAGGAAGGTAAATTCTCTGCTTTTTCTGACACATCTATGTTTCTGATCATACTTGGCGGTGGTGTTTCTTCTTGGAGACCCGACGTGTAGTGTTAAAGTTCCCGCCAATTCTCCAGTTCAAATAACCCCGCACCATTCGTGCGCAAAGGCGATTGTGCACCGGTCGCGCGGAAGCAGCGCAATTTGGAATGTACGACGAAAGCAATCCTTGATCGACGTCCTAGTCATCCAACATGATCCAAACCTCGGAAATTGTTTGCCACAACGTATACAACATGCTTGCGCACGAATTGTGCTCCTGGAGAATTGGAGAGGGCTTTAGTGTGCTTGGTCTCACGGTGTCCTGGAAAAGTCGACAGTTCGACATGGCGAAAAATAAAATTCGACATGTCGACTTTTCTCACTAGGGCACCAAAAACAGGCCCGTTTTTTGAACAGGCCCGTTATTTTCCGTACGTTTTCTGACTGGTTCGGCTTTCAATCTCGTTTGTCACATTTTCGGCTGTAATTTAGTTTTCCATGACGAGGAACAAACGTAATTACAAAATCCTGTAATTAATAATCATGTAATTACATATTTGAAGTGATGAATGAGATACATGTATGTGCAAACCAACTTCGTTTTCCCCAGTGTCCGCATCCGCAGCCTTTTTCCTTCATCCCCATCCTGGAAGGTCCTCCTACTGGATTGGATCGTCTTCTTAAATTTATCGTTCCGCTATAAGTGGGGATGGGGTCGAGCAGCAAGCGAGAAACGAGGCTTTGCCAATTCTTAGTTCCAGTCAATCACGCCTCGCCTCCATGAATGCGATCGGCGAACCTCCTTTGCCGTTACTCAGCACAGCACGTCTAGTAGTCCCTGCAAAAGGCTGTTCATACTAAACATCGCGCCAACTTTGACGAGAAGAGCAATGGCTATTAGAAAATGCGTCTACTCATACTACCCTCTCACACACACACACACACACACACACACACACACACACACACAAACACACACACACACGCGCACACACACAAACTCGTCTAGGTTTCTCTCTCATCTTTCTGAATAACGATCAAGTGGAGGTGACGAGAACGACAGAGATTGGATGATTTGCTTTCTTTCGAAAAAAAAAACAATTACTGACCCGTGTAAGGGAACACGGCAACTTTCGGGACTGCTAGACGTGCTGTGCTGAGTAACGGCAAAGGAGGTTCGCCGATCGCATTCATGGAAGCGAGGCGTGATTGACTGGAACTAAGACTTGGCAAGGCCTCGTTTCTCGCTTGCTGCCCCATCCCCACTTATAGCGGAACG
This sequence comes from Rhabditoides inermis, assembly GCA_963966185.1. Taxonomy (NCBI): domain Eukaryota; kingdom Metazoa; phylum Nematoda; class Chromadorea; order Rhabditida; family Rhabditidae; genus Rhabditoides; species Rhabditoides inermis. The sequence continues at coordinate 174,869 of CAWZYM010000382.1, read as the reverse complement.
ATGAATTTAAGAAGACGATCCAATCCAGTAGGAGGACCTTCCAGGATGAGGATGAAGGGAAAAGGCTGCGGATGCGGACACCGGGGAAACGAAGTTGATTACACATACAGGTATCTCACTCATCAATTCAAATATGTAATTACAGGATGTTTGTTCCTCGTCATGGGAAACTAAACTACAACCGAAAATGTGACAAACGAGCTTGAAAGACACACAGGCCAGAAAACGGACGGAAAATAACGGGCCTGTTTTTGGTGCCCTAGTGAGAAAAGTCGACATGTCGAATTTTATTTTTCGACATGTCGAAGTGTCGACTTTTCCAGGACACCTGGTCTCACGCTTTGACGTTGTGACAGTTACGACAGAATACACATGTCATTAAAATGATGAATGAGCTGTGGTAATGTGTGGTGTGTAGGTGCTGCTGCGTGTGTACTACGCGGCGTGCACATTCACGTACCCCACGTTCGTGGCGCTCAACTGGAAGAGCTACCTGCCCGACAGGGCCGAGGTGGGTGGGCAAGGAGAAGGGCGGGACTGGAGGAGTCAAGGGGTTGATGTGGTCATGCATTTGCCTATGCAATGAAACGATAGTGAAAGATATTTGATTTTTTTAATGGGTTTCTCTTTATTTTTGGCGAAGTGAAAGGACAACAGATAAAGTTGAGAAAGGTATCAGAGAGGATTGACGAGATGGAGTTAGTATTTCGTGGATAACGCTTGGCAAAAAGCAATTATGTTTTATTGTATTTAAACCTGATTTTGTGAGCATTGTATATTGTATCAATCGTCAATCGTTTATCCGGAATCGTTATATTTGAATATGACAACACAATCATAATGATATAAAGCATAAAGTAGTGCCTAAGATGCTAGATACATAATAGGCTAACGCCGGGGAAAGACAGGTAGGCTGACAAGGTTAGTGGTGGGAAGACGATACTTGATCGATAATCATTCCTGGACCATTAGAGTACCATTCTTGACGTGAAGAGCTCCGAGGCTTCCTTTGCTTCCACGCCAATTAGTATATCCTCGCGCCATAGCTGCTTCCACATGAGGATACTTCCCGCCGCCTCACTGGTTACTCGGGAAGGATTCTTGTCGATGACCGAACATTCGGCGGCGGTGGGGCGAAATGAGGACCCGACCGCACGCCGCGGGGAAAAGAAGAAGATTTGTATGTATATTAGTATATTGTATGTATGCTATTAATGAATGTCGCATGATGTTTGTTGCAGGTGTTGTCCGGCCGTTCGCTTCGCGACCAGATCCTCAACCCGCAGAATGTGAAGCAATAGGAGTGGAAGGATAGCCGGAGCGGCCACGCCCTCTCAAGCCCCGCCTCTCCACACCATCCATCGCGCCGCGCCGGGTATAGTAGTATGATTGTAGAGTAGCAGAGTTATCGTTATTTGTTGTTAGATGTATGTGTGATATTCGATGTAAGATAAAGTGTTTTACGTAAGCGGAGTCGTAGTTACGGTAGGGGATTTGGGTATTATGGAGATTAGAGATTGTGAACAAGAGCTAAGGGTGAGTAAAGGCGATTTTGAAAGAGGTCGCCGTTCGGAGGGAAAGGAGAGGGAGAAGAATTGTTAGTGCTAACAGTGCGGTGTGCGGATAATCGGGTTCTCGCTTATCGCGAATTGTGACTGTTTTTCGAGCGGATTACATCTGCAAGACGATTGTCTCCGACTGTGTGTTCGCTTCTGTGTTCATTCTCTGAGCGACTGTCACTCTGACTCTGAGTTCGAAGTTCAATTTCAATAATTCGCACGACAGCTCATCAATGTGTTGTGAGTTTGTGATAGAATGTTGCTGTGGCGATTTTATAGGCAGTTTGTGTGGGTTTATGTTCATGGTTTTTGCGGTGTCGATGTGAGGTGGAGGAGAGTTTATGTGGATGTGAAGACGAAAGAGAGGAGGGGGGAGGTTTGCCGGTTTACGATGTTCTCGAGAGGCAAAGCATCTGGATTCGAGTATGCGTTCCCAGAGTTGGAGGGAGAATGTTTTTCGAGATCAGGAGAGTATAAGAGGCGGCATAGTTTAAAGACTGAAGTTGTATCACTTGGCACGGTGCGCGCTTTTTCAATTTCCTCAACGCTTTCCTGTGCTTGGGTAGTGTCATTTGGAGGACTATCGGGTATTGTTTGATCAAAGGTCACAGGGAAGTGAGGAGAGATGCTGTGGGTTTGTTTTGTATTCTTTCCACGTAGAGTTCGATTCTGCAGTGTTTTTTTTAATATCAGTGGCGGTTTTTGGGAAACATGCTACTTGTTGAGAGCGATAAGTGGTGTGAAGCATACTGGAAAGGATTTGAGAGCATCACTCTCATTTTCTACAAGTTTTTATCAGCAGATAAGCGGGCGTTGGTATTTCGAAAACAAAGTTTTTTTGCCAGGTTTACGTTTTTGATAGCGACTGTGTGACACCTTAGCAGTTTCTCAATGCAGAGTGATAACTGGGTGTCAGTCGGTTATCATTTGGTCATTTGGAGTGTTGTTGACGCTGACTAGGTGACTCGCTCGCTCTCTTACCCTCTGTTTCTCTTTATCTATCCTCTATCCTCCCTCGCTCTCTCGTATGTGACTACTAGTTTGAGCGGGATGTTCTGTTCTGTTCATTTTTCGCATTTCGACCCTCGAATTGGATTGATGTGTGTTTGATTTGAGTGTTTTGTATGTGTGGTTGGAGAGAGGAGTAAGTAGAGAGCTTGAACTAGACTAGCTTGGTTCATGCATGCACCTACCTCCCCTCCTCTCTCTCCCTCTCGGAATGCGCACTCTTGAGGGTGGACGTTTGACGCGCGCCCGCGAGCTTTTTGTCTTTTCGAAAACTGCGTGCGAAATGATCGAACTGTCACATTGTTTCGTTTTTTTGTGTCTGGCGACTCTCTCGCTCGCAGTTTCGCGTTGACAAGTCGACGGCAGGTAGCGAGGAAAAAACACACCTGCGAGAGAGAATATTTTCACGACTATGGCTCGGGTCAGTTCGGATTCCGCAGGTTTGAGTCGTCATGAACGGATGTGAACTAATAATTTGTAACTAGTCTTGAAGAGGTGAGCGGTTCGCTAAGAAGTTGAGAGAGGTTTTTGAAGGTGAGAGGTTAGGTTCAGGTGAAAGGTTAGAGAACTTTTCGCGCGCGCACGATCGGTCTTCTTTTTTTTGCGAGTAAGGCCATATTTGAATGAGGAGAGAGTGTGTGACCGGCCCTCTCTTCTAGATAATTGCTGATCGACTTTTGATCGCCTCTGAGTGAGGTCTGAGGAGGGGAGACCTTGACTCTGCGACTGACTCGAGGCGATTTTTGGAAAGTATTCGAATGATGGCTTTTCGAAATGTCACTGGGATCACGGCACGCATTCCTTTCTATTCTGCACCTCCCTCCCTCCCTCCCTCCCTCTCTCTCTCTCTCTCTCTCTCTCTCTCTCTCTCTCGGTTTTGTCGTCTGTCTGGCTTGTTGTGTGAGGCTGGCAGCCAGCAGACAAGCGATTGCTAGCGGTGTGAGTGATAAGGGATATCAGTGGATATCAGTGGATACATATCTCCTCTCAGTCCAACTTGACTCCCGGCTATCAATCTCAACACTAGCCGGAAATTATCCCGCATCTATTGCCGCTGGTTTACGACGTGCGTTAGTCGAGAGTCATATTTTATGCGCGCTGTTTTTGTCGATCCTAGCTTTTTCGATAAATTCTGTGTTCTACAAGCGCTCGTAATGTCGAGAACATGTGAAGAATGTGAAATGATTTACTGAAGTTTACAGTGTTCTACTACACTATCGTAGAACTAATGCAAGGCGAGTTTCGAGTGATTGGGTCGTTATAAGATTATGGATATGGATTACTATCACTCAGTACTCAGTACCCCAGTCCTCAATTTGTAGTAGAGTTGGAGTTTGTACAGAAAATCGTGATGAGGTCAAAGTGATTTATGTTGCTTGAAAGAGTCACGCAGGAAAAGTATCACATTTCTGTTCGTTTGCGCGATAAATTAGAGCGGAACTCATCTTTGATCCATGCACTCTGTGAAAGAGGGAGAGGGAGGGAGAGAGAAAGAGGGGGAGGGAGAGGGAGAGGGAGAGAGAGAGAGAACGGAGGGTTGAGTGATCGAGGTACTCGCTTGACGTGAGTCGCGGAAGAATGTGATCCGTCTCCCTTCTTTCATTCTTCCCGAGTGATTGTAAAGTGACAATGTGTGTGTTGAAAGACGTGTGAGAAGAGAAAACTAGTTGCCCGTCATTTGTCAGGTAGTATATTCTCAACTTTGAGTTTTACTGAAGCGTGATTGTTTCAGGCACCGTTGTTTAGTTGTTGCTTTTTATTGGCGCTCCTGATTCTTGACCCCTTTCAAGAGTGGCAAGCCTAACCAAAACCAAGGCTTAGCATTCGACGATTTCTTCTAGTCACATGCTATTCATCTCTGCTCTCTTTTTGTGGGGCGAGAAACTTGGCGCTTTCTGGTTTTGGAATCTAAACAATGTGAGATTCTAGGAAAAAGGAAAAGAGAGAGAGATAGAGAGAGACAGAGAGAGAGAGAGAGAGGAGGGGGGGGGGGAGTTGACACCATTCTGACCTCACGCCTCTAATCTGTGTTGTAAACATTCACTGGCCGAGTGACTTTCGGAACCACCTTATGCTTTATATGACCTTATGCTCCATTATATTAATGGAATCCGCGTAAACACGCCGTGATTTAGTTAATAATTCACTACGCGCCTCCTGTGGACATCTCGGCGGTGCGCGAATTACCCGTGGAGCCCGTTCACAGGCAAGGAGCGAAGCGGGAAAATGAGAGTGCGCCGGAATTATGTTTTCATTTACCCCCGCAACATGCAATGGACGTATTCGATTACTTCTCCTTTCCCGATTCTCGCTCGCGTTTTTGCATTTTCGGACAATAGCTCTCTCGTTTAATCCGGTATCGCGTTTTCAAGAATGGCTCACCTCACTGTTTCATGACACTTCAAGTTGTTGACTGAATCTTGCTTAAGTTTCTGTTTCACTAGATTCGACCATTCACCATTGAACGACCGATTTCTTTCTTTTCCACAGTACTGCTCTCCAGCCTCCGTCGCTTTCACTTGGTCATATCGCGTGTTCTATTATACCACACGGTTCCGTGCCGAATCTTAATATTACAGAGAGAGAGAGAGAGAGAGAGAGAGAGAGACTGAGAGGAACTGAGAGAGAAAGACTGTCTTTTCATGTTCTTTTTGAGTGGGTGGACAGTGGACAATGTCTGCTTTTTGTCGCCCGGCTGACCTTTCGACAGAGTCCACTGCCTATCTGGTTCAGAGCATTGTTGCACTCAGGAAGGGACATTGGAATATTGGATAATCGACTGATGATAACATTGATTGATCCCATAGGTTGAGATCGTGATAATCCGGCACTCTATCTGAATGTGTGTACGCACACTCATTGACGCTAATTTACGCCCCTCGGAATCTGTCTGCGTCCTCTCTCATCCACACGCTCTCTCGCCACCCTCTCACACTGACTCGCCGCGATACGTTTGGGTAGCGAGAGAGTGCAAAGTGCCTTCTCCCCCATTGTCTCAGAGGCTCCACTCGGGAACTTCAAAATTGCCGCGCAAATGTGGGCAGCAGCGCGGAACTAGGAGCGGTAGGCAGATTCGGCTCTCAAATCCGCCCGCTTAGCGGGAGGGCAGAGTAGGGGCGCTTTAGAGGCTATATCGCTATATATGGAGTGTTTCAAAGTAGAGTATTCATATCTGCCAGTTCTCATTAGGCTATATTATGCTTTGCGCGCATATGAGAGTCATGGGGCAGCTGGATTTTTCTCAATCTCCATTCCCTCTCGCAATTTGTATAATCGCTTTACTGCAAGTCACTGCGAGGTCGCGTGAAACGCGTTTCAACCCTGTCAAAGTGTCAAAGGCATCGAGTGGCATTTATGCATTGGTATTTGTGAATAGCTGAATAGAAGGGAACGCTTTTCCCATTCGCTTGTTGCAATTACATATTCGGCGGGAAGTGGCCTCCACTCTACATATGTTGTTGCTCTCCTCTCGACTCTCGTGATGGATTTGTTATGTTATGTGACTCGTCCCTGCCTCTCTCCATATCCCACACTCCCTCCCTCTACTCTTGTCTGCTCCTCTTCATATCCGCTACTCTCTCGGCTGGCGTCTGACCGTGATATGTTCATCTCCACGCTAGCTATAACAAGGGTATATTCTATACGAGTAAATATCACATATTTTCATTGTTCTTTTCATTCGTTTTGAGTTGTTTGAAACAACATCGAAATGACTCTTTCCTCGTCGATTCGAATTTTCGAACGGTCGTTTATCGCCGAATGACGTCATAATTTGATTACGTTCTCGAGCGGTGGGTGGTCAACTCGAGAGAATCGAGCGTTCACATTCAAACAAAAATCGTGTTAGCCAGATAACTTGACATTCAGCATTTAGTGTAGTAGCGTAGGTGTAGATAGGATCTTGCTGATCAACCCACAGTCTCTCTCTCTCTCTCTCTCTCTCTCTCTCTCTCTCTCTCGCTCTCTCCGATGACTCAATTGTCGTCATAGCTTGTGGTAGATCCGCCCGCGCACGCTGCGCTCTCTCCTTTTCACATGCTCTCTCCTCTTTTCTAGCGTGGGAATTCGGATGATTCTTTTTCCATGCGGCGAAATGAATGATGCCGAATTCTTTTGTGATTGTGAGACGGCTAATGCAGTCGTGGGAGTTCCCGGTTTTTCGAAACAGGAGACCTGTCATAAATTTCTTTCCACACCCATATTCTTCTATATCTATTCATTTGTGCGTCTATTTTTGTTTCAATCTCTTCTGGATTTCTCATATCCTCTGTTCACACTCCATACGTTATCCGTTTGCTTAGCTGTCAGCAGAACGACTGGATTTACGAGTATTGTCGTAAATATTTGAGCGATAAATCGCGATGAGTTTCGCGTTTTGTTGTGGCGGATTCGAAACAATTCGCAGACGTCACGGCAGTTTTAAAAACATCGCGTGCAGAATGGAAGCCTATTTATATCATGGCATTTGCAAATAATCGTATGAAGCTTCTGTTTGTACTGCAATGTATATGTATTTGTTGTACTTTTTTGACTTTACCAGTAATCTGCACTTGTGAAAGACAGTTTGTCGGAGGGATCACGGGTTAGTGTCGTGTCCGTGTCATTGGTTCGTCTCATGGAAGAGAAGAGAAGATCCTGTTACACCATCTCTCTCTCTCTCTCTCTCTCTCTCTCTCTCTCTTCCCCTCTCTCTCTCTCTTCCCCTCTCTCTCTCTCTCCGTCTTTCTGCTTTCTCTTTAACCGGACACATAGCTATGTCATTAATCATATCTGTTATTATCTGTGATGATAACGCGCCCTGAAATTTCGTTCACACTTTGCGGCTTTTTACGGTCAGTGTTGTCTTTCTCGATTCGGAAAATCAAATGTGCAAATTGCAAATGCTAAAATGCTTTCTGATGTTCTGATTATCATAATCATAAAACACCTTACCCCAAACCGTCAACCATATTTTCTTGCTCTTATCCCTCAAATAGAGATGGATCGTATCAATTGGTTCTGCCTCCGAAGATTTAGGGTTGCGAGAGCGCGGAGAGGGAGAGTCATCTCTGCATCTCTGCCCCTAGCCCTCCTCTGCCCTGTTAGGAAGTGGCAAAAAGAGGAGGGAGAGCGATGGGCGAGGGATAGAGAGAGAGAGAGAGAGAGAGAGAGAGAGAGAGAGGCATTCCGGTCTTTGCTACTGTTTTTTCTCGGAGATGACGCTCGCGAGGAGAGAGAACGAGAAGGAGAGACATGCTCATGCATATAGATTCTCAACTCTCTCACGTATTTGGCGATTTCAGATTTCTATTTGAATCCCCATTATGTAGTTTCTCCTTGGTAATTTGGCGTCTTCATTCACAATTGTACATTTGTCTAGCTTCCTCATAATATATAATAGCAAATCAAAAAAAAAATCAAAATATTTATCTCGAATCAAGTAGCACACAATATCGATCACGTAAATTACGGTGGGATACGGTAAAATACAGTAATACAATGCCTACTGCGAGTTCCAACAACACGGGTTTCGGTGGTCCCGTGGATGCGTACGCGTTGTTGGTGATGCTTGTCATCCCCTGCTTGCGGCTTCTGGGGAAGTTTCGATCTCGGCGGCGGAAGATCCGGGCTTCAACGATCGATCGCGAAGAGACGTCTCCGAGAGTTTCATCGTCTTCGAGGATTCCTCTCCGGTCTCAATGCCGTAGATGTAGAGAGTAGCAAAATCGAAAAACGCACAGCATTGTTCAGGAGTCGGGGGAATAACAGGAGAAGGCACGCGACCGCGCGCTGGCAGAGAAATGAGAGGAATGAGATACATGCTCATGCATAATAACAATGTAATAATATGTATACTCTAGTTTTCAATCTACCTCGCTTGCAGTTCGAAATACGGTGCCATAACCGTCTGCCTCTCTTGTTTTGCGCGCTATTGCCGAGAGCTGACGCTCCGTCTTCCTCTGATCTACCCCACCGCGCGCAACTTATTGCGAGCATAGAACTATAATAACAATTCCTTTTTCTTCTCTTGATACTTGATTGCCGAATACAGGTTGTCTATGGTTGTCCCTTTTACTTTTTGTTCGTATGTCTGCTTCTAAATTGTTGTCATAGCGAACACACCTTTTCCTTTGGTAGTAGTGTTTTTGAGGGAGCGAGAGAGAGAGGGAGAAAGAGAGAGAGACGACACCTTCACATGCGGTTAGTAATGCATATTACTCTCCGGCATGACATTTTACATCGCTTCTTCCTCATCCTTATGTCACTGCTATTACTACAGTATTACGTGCTTGTAGTAATGTATTCTGTAATCGAGCAGCCGTTTTGCTGTTTACTCTATCGAGTTATGCTAATTCCTCCGTTATCCCAATCCCCTAAAAACCGACGTCGTTTGTGATTGCTCTTATGATAATTGTCGCTCACCTCTAATGCGATTGCGACCGTTCGTTTTGCGTATGAGGGTTAGTGAGAGAATGAGAGAGGAGGGACAAGGAGAGGGAATGAGAGCGAGAGAGAGAGAGAGAGAGAGAGAGAGAGAGAGAGAGAGAGTGTGTGTGTGTGTGTGTGTGTGTGTGTGTGTGTGTGTGTGTGTGTGTGTGTGTGTGTGTGTGTGTGTGTGTGTGTGTGTGTGTGTGTGTGTGTGTGTGTGTGTGTGTGTGAGTGTGTGTGTGAGAGACAGAGAAAGAAAGACAGATAGAGAGAGAGAGAGAGAGAGAGAGAGAGAGAGCAGAGTGGGTCTGAGTCCTAAGAAGGTGTGATCCTTCATATCATCTACCGGACGCGAACCGGGTTTGAAGACCCCGACTCCTTATTTTGGGATTGCTCGTTTCTTCTCTTTGTTTGCTTTCCGGTGAGGGATTTTAGCACAGTTCCCTTGTACTCACAAGAGGTGGGGAAAGAGAGAGAGAGAGAGAGAGAGAGAGAGAGAGAGAGGGGGGGGGGAGAGAGAGCCCCCGGGAGGCGCTCTCTCAACAGAACAGTAGCTCACCCTGACGCCATTCTTCCCGCGATCTTTGAAGCGCTCTGGCCATTGTTGTACTGATAGACCGTTCAGAATGTTCACTCATCTTCTTGCCTGGTCGTTGGCGCTTTTTCCTTGTCCTCAGATGTCTCCACGGTGTTTTGCTGGCTGTTTTCTTGTGAAAGTGCGTGCAATGTGACTCCAGGTGCTCACATTTCCAGTGTTTTGCTGTTTGTTTTGTCTCGCAATGAAATGACGCGAGTGTTCAATCAAGTCTTCCCTTACTGCTTACTCATTCACCCACAGAGTGCTTACAGTCACTCGCACAGCGCTGCACAACTCATTTGTTTTAGTTGACGTTTTAGTAAACACCAGCGTCCCATTCATTCCGTGCATACATACAACATAGGTTCATACGGATACTAAGTTACTCTTAGCTGTGTGTCGACGTAATTGATCATGTTATTGCGCTGTTCCCTTATCCGTGTACTTTCCCTCACAGGAGAACCGGCTTTGTGGCATTTGTAGATTCGCATTTGTCCCTCCCTCAGACCTCAGACAACGCCCCATTACGTGTGGTGAAAGTGGCAGGATTTCACTCGGTGACTTTGAGAATAACACCACGCTTTTGGAAACTCTGGGTAATTTAGATAGACGTTTCTTTTGTTCCCACAGCCGCGGCCGTTTCGGGAGCTTTGGAGTGCGAGTATAACTGCCGAGGCTCCAGACTACATAGAGTGGCATTCTTAGGCGAGTCAAGTGGCACATGGTTACCATGGCTATCTCCTTCACCCCGTGTGTCACATATGCAAATTTCTCACCCCACACTGCGAACGGCTTTAGGGTCGCTATGTCATTCTGTCACTGGGGGTGGCAATATGAATAGACAGCCCACGCGTCTCTCTCTCTCTCTCTCTCTCTCTCTCTCTCTCTCTTTCTCTCTCTCTCTCTCTCTCTCTCTCTCTCTCTTTCTCTCTTTCCCCGTATGGTCAGTTGTCGCCGCCTTTCATTCACGCATTGTCGTTTCATAATGACCTTGAAGGCTTTTGTGGCAGGAAACCGATTGTGCAACTGTGCTCTCTCTCACTGGTCATCTGCTCCTAAAAACCTGCTAATGACCGTTCGGACTGTGATTTGATTACATAGTTTACGTGCCGGCAACAATTTATGTGATGCTTTGTGTCTGCGCCCTATCGAGTTCGCAAGCTTTTTCGCCACCGTCTGACCGGGATGGAAGATGGTATATTATTGACGGATGCGGTTTTGATTGCTTTTGACAGTGTCGCTCCGTTCGAGAAACGTTTTTTTGTCGTTTTCTCTCTACCAAAATTTCTTTCTTGACCGTAGATGAATGAAACCAGTGATTCGTCTTTTCATTTTTCGACGCCACATATTTTCTTTGTCTAGTGGCAGCTATTCTTCTACGAGTGCTAGAGTATAATGTTTCCATAGTTTCGATCGCGACTACAGAACACAGACAGAGAGAAAGAGAGAGAGAGAGAGAGAGAGAGATAGGTCGTGTTTTCTCTGAGTGTGCTTCCAACAGCTTCCTCTTTCTCCGGCGATCAGCTGTTTCATGTGAAGAATATACAAGTAACGAGCTTAGACGAGTGAGCGTGAGAGAGTGTACGGAAACCAGAGAGCGCTAGACAGCGATTGGCTGTTTTCGTTCGAGAGTGTGGAAAAACGTTTCAAATTTGGGCAACGTTCTCGCAAAATGGCTGTGTTGACTCGGACGATTCATCTATTTTGCTTTGTCACTATTTCGGTGCGTCACAAAGGTCGCGTCTTGCGATTCATATTTTTGCAACACGATTTTCATGTTTACTTAGACTAGAGAATTTGGGGGGAAAACAGAAGATGGATAGTTGCACTTAGGACTCGAATTCGAATCCATCATCACATAGAAAGACGCGTTGTTCCAATCGTTTCCCCCGCCCTTTTTCCAGTGAGAATTGAAACACGCTTTTCTTTCTCGCACTCCCGTTTTTCGTTCCGTTGAACCCAACAAATTGCAACAATCGCGAGACAATTGGACGATTATTGGTGTTTTTGTGGCTCTCTCCCTTGCTCTCTCGTTCTCTCTCTCTCTCTCTCTCTCTCTCTCTCTCTCTCCCTTTCTCTGCGGTCTTTGGTTGTGCGCGGAACGGCTCATAATTATGCGACACCACGATTCCGCTCTCGGCTTTTTAGTCTTTTCTTTTTGTGGCCAGAGAATGTGAGACATATATAGTGGCGCGCCCTGCAATTATTTCTTCCTATAACATCCGTGATACATGTATTATTGGATTGTAGTTGACCCATCGCGTGGGTCTGTTCTCATTGACTTATTGTAAACTTTATACATATCTGAAAAAGTAAGTCCTCTTCTTTTTTGATCGCTCGGATTTCTCTTCCTAGCGATTTTACGCATGTTTGAGCGCATAAGCGAGAACATGATAGAAAGAGAGAGAGAGAGAGAGAGAGAGAGAGAGAGAGAAAGAGAGCATTCCCGGAATGCAATTGTGTACGAATTGCCAAAGTGCACCCAGTCATGAACACATTATTGTCACCGAAAATTTCAGGGTGTTCCACTGATTTTGAGAAGTCCTGTCCTGTCTGAATTCGTGTACTTTTCCCGCTGTCGCTTCGTCTGTTCACAAAATTACGTTCCATTTTCCTATTCTTTCGTGGAAGACACCAATACGTTTTGATTACAATACATAACACTATAGTTACAATAATTATGTTTTCATTTCACACCGATCTGTTGCGACTGTAACCTTCGCGAGTATTGATGTCGTGACAATTGTTGAAAAGAAGTGCACGCGGACATTGCAGATGCGTTCACTGCTCGCTGTGCTGTGTGTGCTGTCGACAGGAGCTGCCCTCAAGTGCTATGACTGCTTCGACACTTCCCCAACCCATGCAGACTGCACCAAGGACAAGAGCTGCAACGGAGTGGCCTGCATGACGTGTCAGTCCTCCCCCCTCTCTCTCCCTCTCCCTCTCTCTCTATCACCCCCTCCGCTCCTCTCTTCTCTCACACTCCATCTATGCCAGTATTTTTATCCGAATCTATGTTTCTCTCAGCGACTTGGGTCAACCATAACGAATTAATTTAGATTTTTTGATAACAAGAAAGTGAGCGAGTCATTAGTCAATCCAACAGAAAAAAAATTATATTCAAGTGACAATGAAACGTACCCCGTTTAAGTTTCTCCACATTTAAAAAAAAACGTAGTGCAACACTCTTCGATATAGTAGGCGTGGCCAAAGGGGCGGAGCCTAATCTACCTCTTTCCAGTCGAATCGGGCGACAACTCGACTGCCACCGCGTTCTGTCTGCTCGCCCTTCGTCCCGACAGGGCCAACACAAGGTAAGAGGCGGAGCTAGGGGGGCGGAGCAACGCTGCTAAAGCGGTTATGACTTGAGTGTGACTTTTTTGATGTACAACGAGCACATTATGAAAGCATGATTGTTGTCTAGAGACTGTGGGCGTGGCTTGAATGGGCGTAACTTGAATGGGCGTGGCTTGATATGTCCTTTCAGGGAGGAGGGATGCTGGCTAGAGCCGGACGGCAAGGGTCGGCACTGCATCTGTCACACCGACCACTGCAACGAGCTCGTCGACAGGACTTCCAAGGGTGGGCGGGCGAAAGGGGGCGGGACTTTCTCCTTTGACTGGTAGCGTACTCGTCCTCACACTGAAACAAAACAAAAAAGTCGTCTAGGTGAAACGTATGTGATATCTATCAGAGAAGTGGGATGGTAGTACGATAGGCGGTGCATAGCTGGGCGTGGCCTAACCCCACTACCCTTTCAGACGTTCCCGAGCCCAAGTTCCTCAAGTCCAATCCGCTTGTCGACTACGAGAACCCAGATCTCGATGATGAGGTATCGATTTATCGAATTTTGACTTGCCTTCTTTTTTTCGATACAGTAACGTGAAGAGAGGGAGATAGAGAAGCAGACAATCAGATATGCTTGCAGTCCGATTCGACAAACTCGCAACCTGTGCCCGTGAACGTGCTGTATCCGTCGGCGGCGCGGTACGATCCGTTGGTGGCTGGAGAGGGAGAGGACCACCCGGGAGGAGAGGATGGTGGGAGAGAGAGAGAGCGACAGAGAGAGAGAGAGAGAGAGAGAGAGAGAGAGAGAGAGAGAGAGAGAGAATGATTTAGAACAATACTTGAATTTTCAGACCTTGTCCCGATCGACTTTGAAGCGTACGAGATGGAGACCCGTCTTACCGAAGAGAGGGAGAAGGAACACGTCAAGACACTGCCGCACGACCCCGCCCCCTCCGACTCCGCCCCCACAGGCTCCGCCCCCGAAGTGAGCGCCGCCTCGCGCATTCCTCCTTACATCCTCATGCTGCTCACTATGGCCGCCTCGATCGCGCGGTTGTTCGTGTGGTTGTAGGCGCCTGTATTCGGGCGCCCCGCCGATGGGCGCCCGTATTTTACATGACCCACACTTCACTTTGCACGCACACACGTAGAACACACAGAGATCTGTCACTTCCCCTTTAGACCCTAATTTATTCGATGTGACTCTTGTATATTCTGTTAGAGAGTAGCATCGGTTTCTCTATACGTTTGTAGGAACGTCCGTAACAAGCGTTTCGGATAGACCAACCCACCCCCACCACCCCCTATTGTGAGCGCAGTTCAGACGGGTCCGCGTTATCATTCGTAATATTCGTAATATGCAAATTCATAATGACTAGCATAGTAGGTGCCTTTCCGCAAAAGGAACACTCGATTCGGATTTCGTAATGGTTTGAAACACAGATTTGCGTACACCAGAGAGATGTACACTTGATATTCGCATGACAATGTGATCGAAGAATGTTACTTACACGTGACTATTATCAGAATAAATGTATTCTTAAATCTTCAGTTGATTCCATGCCCAGTGGTTCGAACTACAAAAAAACCTGTGCGTATTTTGCATGCGTGTTTTGATGTGATTCGAAGATGTGAGATACACACGAAATCTGCGATCATTTTGCTAGCTACCAAACGGCGGTCGGTCGGTCGGCGATGACTGAAAACGTCAGCGACGTAAGTGTGCGAGAGAGAGAGAGAGAGAGAGAGAGAGAGGGGGGGAGAGAAAAGAGGAGAGAGAGATGCCTTCCCTCTCAGCGTGCCCTGTCGACCTTCCAGTCCGGCCACGCCCGCAGGAAGGGGGCGGCGCACCACGGCGACCCCCGTCTCGTCCACACACCCATGATGACCATGCGGGGTTATGAGGTGAGCTGTAGCTCCGCCCACTTTGATCACGCCCGTATTTGACGTCGCCCCAGATAGTCCAGTCAGTTGTGCCTTGTCCTACCTAGTTTCGACAAAAATGGTAATGAGGAGAAACGAGAGCGCAATGAACACACACCTCCGCCATGTCCCGCCCCCTCAGACCACGCTCCTCTGCAGGTGGCGTCGAACGGTCCGGTGTCCGTGTATCACATTGTCGACGACGACGCCGACACAGACAAGGGACACGAGTTCGCGTTCCAGGTATTGATTGATTATCTATTAATGACGATCGAATATTGATTAACCGCCGTTACCAGATCAAGTACGGCTACTCGCACCTCCTCTTTGCGACCTTTGACTACTTCACCAAGGTGAGTGGGCGGAGCGTGGGGGGCGGGGCCTAGTCCTTCCAGATCATCTGCCAGGCGCAGCTGCCCATCTACTGCGAGCCCGCCATCGACGTGCTCATCGAGGTAGCAATCAATATTGATTGATTGATTGATTATTGAATGGTCTCTCCTAGTCGACTGGCTGCATCGTGTACTGCGACCACCGCACCAAGATCCACTATCACCTCGTTTTCGAAACGAACGAGAACGGGTGGGCGGGGATATAAGGAATCTTTGTGACAACATGGGACACTGTTTCCGCGTCGTGTGTGACAACGCTCTGTCCGAGACTCACAGTGCGCGAAATATAGCCTCCTATTGACGGCTAAATATTTGAAATATTGCGCATAAGACTGTAGCGATAGGAGAGGGCGCAGTCGCCGAGCGCGCGAGTTTCTTCATTTCCCATTGTCTCTCGCAATAAAGTAGTCCGCGCGGACACTGTATGTCGGAGGGGCTGGCAGGGTGAAGGCATTCATTCATGTGCAGTGACCGTGTGGCGCGCGCCTCTGCCAAGCTGGAGGAGGGAGAGGATGGGAAGAGACAGGTGTCGATCCGACCCGGATGCACCAACCCCGAAGAGAGACTCAGGGAGAGCAAGATCGAGGTGGTGAGGTGAGCGGCCAGCACACTCTATGCTCTCTTACCTGATTGACTAATCGACTCTACCAATCTCTATAGTGAGAAATACGCGCTGCCCGCGTGCAACGTGTTCGTCATCTATGCGCCCGATCTGCGGAAGTACGACGAGACGACGCAGGTATGGAGAGGGGTGAGAGATGGAAGAGGTGAGGGAGAGAGAGGAGAGAGAGAAAGGCAGAGGGAGAGAGAGAAGGAAAAGGAGAGGGATAGGAGAGGCGAAGAGAAGATGCGGAAAAACATGGATAACGACAACCACCAAGAACGAACAATCCAACTTGCAGGCCGTCATCTGCTCTCCCACCTCTGTCTACTGCGGCGACAACTCGGTATGTGATGATACCATGTCTCTCTCTCTCTCTCTCTCTCTCTCTCTCTATATATATATATATATATATATATATACCCACAACTACGCGGCTTTCCCATATCGTGCCGATAAAATACAACTATCATACCAAGATCTACAACTACAGTACTCCTTTTCAGGTGCACGTCTACGCTAACGACACGCGAATTGTTCGCCGCGAGGCCTGAGTCGACTAACCATCCATGCTCTCATCGCTCACGATTAAATCAGTCATTGCCGTATAAGTAATATTTCATAAATCATTTGTACCACGAATAAATCATTTGATCCACGTGTGGGTTCATACTGGGTCTTCAGTGGAAACTACCTTTGAGAAAAGTCAGCAAACGCGATTCTGACGTAAAAAATAGTATACTAATCATTATGAGACTAACCCCCTCTTAATTCATGCACTGCAATAATCTCATCACAAACCACTTTATCACAATTACAACAATAATACAAGTGTTTTACTCTCTCCAACCCATTCACGAATACGAAAAATAAGCAGACAAGATCATACAAAACGTTAAGTGTGATACAAAAAAAAATATCATGACCGTAAGACTTTTCTAAAGTACAGATTAACTCATTAAATAAGCATTATTCGTGGCAGAAGAACATCGAGAATCGAGAGCGCTCTTTATGCATTCGACTGTCCGGGAGAATCGGCGAACCTGAGAAGGTGTGGATCAAGTCTAGTCACTCTCTCTCTCTCACCTCTGCAGCCTTCTCTGGCGGATCTCGTCCATGCGTGGATCGGGAGAACCGGCGGGCGACGAACGAGTCTCCGATGTGCTGCAAAGAGATGATTAGAGGGGGAGGGAGGAAGGAAGGGAGGAAGGGAGAGAGAGAAAGAGAAAAGAGACCGACCCCTGCTCCTCCTCCTCTGCCGTCTCCACAGGTGCGTCCGCAGTGGATGGCCCGGCGACGGCAGCGGCAGCGAGAGAGGACGAAGACGGGGAACCGAACAGAGACCTCAACGACAGCGGGTGAGGCAAGGGAACATTGATACTCTATATAATCAATAATAATTAATACTACATAATTAAACCATATTAGCAGAGATATAAACACATCCTCAGTACAATCACTCATACTTGCTAGTCACTCCAATATATTCGCAGGTACGCCTCTCCTCTCTCACCGGGGCGGTTGGTTCGAGGTGGTGTGTGCCTCCCTGTCCCTGTCCTCCTGTCCACTCGCAGCAGACGCGTTCCCACTCGACTCAGCCTCGCTCCTGTCAGAAGAAGAAGGGGCGGGGGCAGAAGGGGCGGAGGGAGCAGCGGGAGCAGACGGCATCGGACTGAAACAGTGCTTCTCCCTCTCCCTCCCTCAATTCATCCATCTCTCGCCTCTCTCTTCCTCTCTCCCTCTACTCACCCCGCAATCGTCGCATACTGTTGCATCATCAGCACCGCAGCGTCGAGAAGCGTCGAAATATCCTGAAACATAGTGTTGTCTATAGAAAAACCAATGATAGAATTACAAACAAACAAACATACCTGTAGTACGCGGACCCTGGCCTCTACTGCCTGCCTGGTGTGTCCCTCGATGGCTCGCAGTTCGTCATCGGACAGACCGGCCGTGGAGGGAGGGGACGGGAACGAGAAAGGGGCCGGCGGGGGCGGAAGAGGGGGCAGCGGGGGCATCTGCAACCAGACGGATGAGTAAGTCGGCACATCTGACACAACACCTAGTCCATCCATGTGATTGTCAGGTTACACTACTTGCCACACCCATCAATCTCCACTGTGTAATTACCATAACCCACCATTCCAGGGAACATCATAGGCGGTAGTGCGGGCATTCCAGGAAGAGTGGGATGAGGAGGGGGAGGAGGGAAGGGCATTCCTGGCAGACCAAACGGCGGGGGCACGGGAGCAGCTCCGGCGGCGGCGGCAGCCGGGGGCTACAAGGCAACAGTCATAGATAAGTCATTGTCGTCGCCTGGTGAATAGTTTGCGATTTTTATATTGTCAGACGCCGCAGGTACGCTTAGAATAAAAAAGTCATACGCGAGTTTCTCTGTAACAATCCATCCGCATCTACAGTAATCCGCAAGGAGAGGAACCATAGACTCTCTCACCTGTCCTGGCTGGCCAGCAGCCGCAGCAGGCGGGGCTTGTTGTTGTTGCGCAGCCGCGGCGCCGAATGCAAACTGCTGTCCGACAAACGGGAACATGGGCATCTGCTGCTGGTTGGCGAAGGCCGGCGCAGGCTGCGGCTGCTGCTGTGCAGCCCCGGCTCCTCCTCCCAGACCAGCCTGCCTCGCCGCACCTGCTGCCGCCGCGGTACCCGCAGGGCCTACAAGCAGTGGGTCAACAGACAGTCAGCATAGACCGGACGGACGGACGGACAGGCAGACTCACCAAGGATGTCGGTTCTGCAGGTGGGACAGGTCTGTTGTCGCTGGAACCAGCTGCGGAGACAGTGCGCGTGGAACACGTGAGAACACGGCAGACGCTTGGCGCCTGAAAATCGGGAATAGAAAAACATGAACATATTCTGAAAACAATCTACATCTACAACAAAATGCCTAATATCTCGGCGAGTTCATTGAAAAACATTTAATTTTAATGAAAGTACAAAATAGGTTTTGCAGCGTGAATAGATTATATTACAACGCATGGACAGGATAGACGTACTTATCTCGAACTAACCGGTGGAAAATACTTTCAGGGACGATAATCGGTACACCTCACACAATATTCACGAGTACATAATATATACAGATTATATTCACGCACCACTCTCAGCCGTCATCTCCTCCCTGCAGATGATGCATGTGGCATCCATCGAAGCCAGCTCCTCCGCCGTCGCCAGAGGGAAACGGCTGCAACGCACATGCAACTCTCGCCGTACGGTAGACTAGTAAAGCATGAATACTGTAGCTATGATGAGTGCGTAGATATACAATAAATATGAGAATCGTGAATTTTACAAACAAACTACACCACGCACAAATGAATGAAAACTGATTACAATCTAGTAAGCAATCTCGAAGTCCTTTTTTCTAGTCATGCTAATTTCAAAATTAGATTGCAATACGCACTTGTTCATGGCATTGATGGCGCGCCTCGACTGGACGACGTCTGTGAAAGCCTTCTGGAGAGAGCGCAGAGACATGTAGAAGGGGCTGCAACGAAAGAAGATGTCATCTCTCGCTTACCCGCATTTCTCTTCATCTCTCTCTCCTTACCGTATGGTGAAGAGGGGGAATGTGTGTATACGCAACATGATCAGCATAAAAGCTCCATACAGGATGCAGCGAAGAGTGTCTGAAAACCAATTAATCAATCGATTTTAAAAGCTATTATCTATAATAAGGAAAACGCAAAACAATATTATCAACATATCGTCTAGCAAGAGTTAATTATCAACATATCGTTTAGCAAGTGTCAACTCACTGATGAACAGCTCGGCGTAGAGTAGGTAGACGGCTTTGTTGTCCCAGGGGTGGGCGCTCCGCAGGTCATGCATGTGAAGCATGTACTTGATCGTTATGTGGATCACCATCGTCAGACAGATCGCGTACCTCAAAACCATGTACGTCAATAACAGACTATGGTAAAGGTATACTGACACTAAGATCACGGTTCAGGTTCACCTAACTTTCGTATTTTCAATCGCTCACGCTCATTCGGCGCAAATTGAAACATACAAAAACATTTTATTATAAAAACTATGAGTGGAATCAATGTAAAAAATTTCCTTTTCTAGGTGTTGCGTTTATCCCACTACCAATAGAGAAGAACAAGGATGCAACACTTTTTATAATAACGACTGTGCTCACTGAATCCGAACACGATCTGGATACGAGCACGTCAGGAAATACGTTTCATGTCCAACATTAAAGTAGACTTAAAGGAACAGTGGCGACTTATTTTCGACTCGAAGCATTATTAAAAATCATATTAACCTAACACATTAGCAGTTTTTGCGAAAGAACGACGATTCTGCGTTACTTTCGGTTCTGCCACTGCCAAGAATGCAGCTCAAAATTTGAATTTCCCGCCAACGCTTCACTGCAAAAACTGAGGTCGGAGACATAAGCGCAAATGAACAACGTCTTGCCACTTGCTTCATGGCTCAGTGCATGTGCGCTGCGTTACTGCCCTAATCTTCGCGGGTTCGATTCCTGTCACCGCCAAACGTTTTGTTCGTGTGAAAATGAGGAGTTGTGGCAGGTTGTGGCAGAAACAAGTCGCCAGTGTGCCTTTAAGAATGTAAACGTATACTGACTCGAATCCGAATACGATCTGGCTGCTGGCTCCCTTGACGAGGGTGGAGAAGTAGGCGTGAGACATGCAGTATGAGTCACACGCACCCAGGAACGCCACCACGGCTGCAAAGGAGAGAGGAATGGAGATTGGAGGCTGCAGCTTCATCACAACACTACGCTTACACTTCAAAATGACATTCTACCCTCTATAAGTCAGTCATCGTCTCTAAACTACCACACTACCACAGTTAACCTCAAGATCCAAAAAAACGCATTATCATCAATGATCGGAATAGAAGAACCAAGAGTCGCAAACATCCCTCCCATCACTCACCCATCATCCTCATATGGAACTTGATGGTGATGACAGGACTGCGCTCCATCATATCCACGCGGTCGTCGCCCAGCCAGTGGAACGACTGCAAACAAGAGGGATCTCTCTCTCTCTCACTCTCATGTCTGTTTGTATGTCACGGAATGTCATTTCTGTCTGTTTGTATGAACGTGTGCCAGTGCCTGTTCGTATTGATGTCTGTCTCATTTGACAACTGATCTCACGAGAACATATAATCTCATCCGCTAAAAATATACAAATGAAGAAGCACGTCTATACCTTGATAAACAGCAGTAGCACAAACTGCATGACAAAGATGGGCGAAAAGTCGTCCCTGAAACAAATGGATCGTAAATGAATCGATAAATCAATACACACCTGAACACGGTGAACGCGAGGCACATCTCCATGACTGCATGCCACGCGCGCTCAGACAAGTGCTGAAAATCAATCAATCGATGAATTAATCCAACCGTCTAACAGTGATGTTACCACTCACTTTCTGCGAGAATATCACTATTCACCACCTTAAAGGAGAGGAGTACGCAATGAAAAAATGAAATGACCAGCTGATGTCTCACATCAAAATGACTTTTTACAAAAGTCTCTAGGTCCGTGGCGGGACCAAGCTTGCATCTGAATTTCCATTGGAAACTCGTGCCAAGTTTGTACCTCACCGCGAAGGAAGCGCCGATTGCCTGATTTTCAAGATGCTATTTCATTTTATATTACATTTATATTAATTAGTAGAATTTTTATTTTTGTTTCATTTTAATCACCATATCAACATTGATTTTGTCAACCTCGTGTTATTATTCCGTACACCTCTCCTTTAAAGGTGCGTTCAGTCTCTTCGAAACGTCTATGAACCCCCTTCGAAAACGTTGACCACCTCGCTCTCGCTGGCGCGCAGTTCTCCGAAGAAGAGTCGTCGGATCGCCTGGAATAGCAGGTACACCAGCACCAGACCCTGCGTGTACAGCACCTGCAAACACTCATAGATATTTAGTAGAGAAAATTGAGACGTAACACATATCCATCAGATATGTTTCAGTAAAATGTTATGTTTCACTTTAATTTTTTCCCCGCAATGTATGGTTACTAAACACTACTATTACTACACTTGGGTCAGGAACTATTATCTATTAAAAGTACTTGCGCAAAGAGTCACTGCTTGTATCAACTCAATTCAATAAAAGCACATGCATAAAAACCTTTTCACTAACACAAACTTACTCCGCGGTCATAACTTCTTTCAGAGAAGAGATACACAGTTGCTCAATTCATGACATATGATCTACGTAGGGAAACAAATAAGACTAACATAATCGGAGGGTACTGACATAGCGCATTACATACAATAATCAATGACTCTGGGTTGGATTCTGGCGCGCACCCAAAACTATCACAAGCGACTGCCTCACTAATACCTCTCTAATTTCCTTCCGATCCAGCATTGGCGAGGAACGCGGAAACAGTACTCTATCCAAAGTGCAAGAAAACCCACGGCCATGCTGCTGCTGCTCTTCGTGAGGTATACGATGGCGGGGTAGAACTGCTTGTTAACGAGGAACGCGTTCGCCACCGTCACGGCAGTGCATGCTGCGCCTAAAACACATAGCATGTTGCATGTTCTTATGCACAACGTCTTTGAATCAGAATGATTTAAATCAAATTTTAAATTAAAATTTTGTTAGTTTTATCAATTTTGTCAAAGTAATATGATGGAAATTTGAGGTGAAACGCCCTAAAAAAAAGTTTGTTTGTCAGGCAACAAACTGACAACCAACAATAGCCAATATGGGATACAACTTATAAGATTTATAGGAACTGAAGTATTTCATCGTAAGAGGAGAGGATAAGTGCGGTAAATTACTCGTTCTAACTGATTTCATTTATCAAAAGCTCACAAAACATACAATTTACAGAACACTAATTTCCATATTCAACCAATCATGTCTCCTTCGATAGAAAGCATAATCAATAAATCAAATTTCAATCAATAAATCAATTCTCTTTCGAAAAGTACGTAAGTAAAGAGAAGAGGTTTGTCTGGATCTGATTCAACAAAAGCACATGCATAAAATCTCTTTGCAGCTGACTAAAATATCAAAACAAACCTGCTCTTTCGAATTTATGAAATTAGAACATAAATATTATGCATTATAATAATTTATTTATAGTGAATTATATTGAAAATTTGGCCTATTTCACAGTCACCTTAGATTATATATTTTTAATGTTTAAAAACACATTTTAGAGTGATTCGAAAGAGCAGGTTTGTTTTGATATTTTAGTCAGCTGCAAAGAGATTTTATGCATGTGCTTTTGTTGAATCAGATCCAGACAAACCTCTTCTCTTTACTTACGTACTTTTCGAAAGAGAATGGATGTCCTTTTCTCAAATTTCGAAGAAATTTTTTTTCACATTGGTGAATTACGAAAATAAAATATACATATTACAAACTCACTAGTCAGAATGTCATGATTGAAAATACAAATAACTTATACAACAATACTACATAGTAATATTCACTGGTTTGAAATTATAAAATAGTTTCTGTGACTCCCGCTTTTTTGAAACTGATAGATCATGTGTTGCCGAACAATGTTGTGTTATATAACGAATGTATGTAAATTAGAAACCTTCGAAATAGCTTGGTCGAATCGCTCACGCGCCTGCCGGTCGCTCATTGACGCGCGCTACACACGTTACAAATTTCTCTCTTCTTCCCTTCATCTCCTAAGCAGTTCCATTACCTAGCAAGTTACTAGCTAGTCGAAATGAAATTCTACTACGAGTAAACTAGCTATTCTTCACTAGTTGTCATGTCATATCGCAAGTGCATGTATCGTTAAAAGTTTGTTTATCAGCAGTTTCAAGTTATACATCCGTCGACCTAGCCAATAAGGGGACTGACCTAAGGCTCTCGAGTACAAATCGCTAGCTGCTTACATGAGGTCCATCGATTAATGCAATGAATTTGGATCAGATGACGTCACAGACTTCTGAATAGAGGCTCACGAAAGTTGTGAGGGTGGTCGTCACTCCACCGTGACTAGCGGTACATCATTGGCCGCCGAGAGGATTGAACTCGGGACCTTCAGCATGATGCGCGCACATCCACTGCGCTAGCCACCCCATATTCTCAAAGAAGATTCATCATGATGTGGAATAGCTCAAGTGGTAGGGTGAGGGCGTACTGGTACTAACCAGGCGCGTTCGGTCTTCATATCTGCCTGTTCGTTTTGCGAATGTTTTGCGAATGTTTGTAAATGAATTCGAGTGTTGCTTTTAGAATCATTTATGTATGCACATACGTACATTAGATTTTGAGCCACAATGACTACAGAGTGCGGGTGGGGCGCGGGTGGGATGCGGGTGGCTGACGACTAGTTGACGGCCCGCGCCCCACCACCTGCACTCCACCCGCAGCTCACCCGCGCCCCACCCGCACCCCACCCGCACTCTGTAGTCAGTGCACTGAAACCTCGGTCATGAATTGTAATTGCAGAGCCGAGTGCGTTAAACTGATCTTCCTTATTATATTATGTTAATGGTAGTATTACTGTTAAAATTGGGAAGTTGTGGCACAGAGATCAAAGCAGCCTCACCCGCACTGCTCTGCTCCTCCCCTATTCGCACGTTCTTTAACTGCCGAGCGCTCTCACTCGCCCTCTCCTCACCGATCGATCCATTTGATTTCAGGCCGGCTGCCCTTTCTGGCTCGCACGAGAAAGAGAGAGCGCGCAGAGAGCGTGCGCGAGTGAGAGAATCAGAGGTCAGAGAGAGAAAGAGAGTGGCTGATTGAAAAGCGGGGCATGCTCGGCTGGAAGAAGAGAGAGCGCGCAGAGAGCGTACGCTCGTGAGAGAGCCAAGAGCCCGGGATGTGAGAGTGGCTGAGCGAAAGGCGGGGCATGAGCGTTTGGCCAATCAGATTGCACAGACAGAGGGCCGAGCGACCAATGAGCGCAGAGTGCAGTGGGCGGGGCTTACGTGATGCACACCGTCGTCGTCGTCGTCGTAAACACGTTTAGTGGCAGAATGAGCGAAAAGTTGTTTTGGATACTTTGGAAGCCGCAACCGATATTTATTTATTGTATCATACTCAGAAGTCTTGTCAAATGATATTCTAACAAAAAAACACATACTATGGAGTATATCGTATTGGGATAGAGGAAATTGAGTATGCCTTGGAGAAAGATCAAGACAAACGGCTCAATACTCACCAGCTGCGGCGAGCACGCCCGTCGAAACGCGCATCATCCCAACCAGAGGAGAGAGGCCCGAGGAGAGAGAGAGAGGACCTTAGGGCAGGGTCTGGAAACGGATCGATAATCAATCGAGAAATCAAGATTATTCAATATGCAAATGTACGCTCGAGAATGTAATACAAATATAGTAAACTGAAAGTGATAAAGAGATAACTCCGGTATGATAGACCGGTATGACAGCAATCAATGCAAGAGAATCAAGGACACGTCAGCAAACGGTAGTTCACAAAAAAGTGAGTGGATGGAAGAGACTACTTAAAACTAAAACAAAGACATGCAAATCAAAATCAACACCACACAACACTGTCTACAAATGATGAGAAAAAAAATAAGTACACGTCGCATAGCGCTCGCCTCAAATTTGCCCACTGTAGAGATCGCGTGTCACAACACAAACAAATCCTAGAAAACTAATAACTAGATGCAAACCAATGTATATTCAATGTATATTCAATGCACTTGCGCTATATCAAAGTTACATACATAACATCCGAAACGTAAATTGAGAATGGTCTAAGTGAGACAGACGAACGAAAATGGATGATTCAGGGGGGCGTCAAGAACTTTGACGCCCCGCGTCAAAATTTGACGCGAGTAGTCAAAAAAACAAAGGAAAAGTGATGTCACTTTGACTCAGCGCGTCAAATTTTGACGCGGGGCGTCAAAGTTCTTGACGCGGGGCGTCAAAATTCTTGACGCGAGGCGTCAACTTTGACGCTTGACGCAGCGCGTCAAGTTGACGCGTTGTGTAGTATAAACGGTCCTTCAGTGATTCAGATCAAACAGAATCACAAAATACACACTATAAAATATAAAAATCACTCGAGATCGAGCAGACCCATTCATGGGAAACTCTTCAGATAGATCAATCCATAACTCAATACTCAACACAATATCGAATAAACCTCTTTATGTTCACCAAAATACATATCGCGAATACAAGTGTACATTGAAACAATAGTAGAGAAACGGGAAACATATAAATTAAGATACGACATTTTCTCTCTCTCTTGTCTTTTTGCATCATCACAGTTTGCTTAGAACTTCGAAAACAATCTAGTAAAGGGAAGGCTATCCAATCGAACCAAGTACAGAAACAGACAAAGATACAGGGAGAGACACCGTAACCGGGGGAAAAGGTCAGCCAACATCAATCAATCGATCGATAATGGAAGTACCAACCAATCGATAACTGACCAAATAGATGGATTAGGTGAGGAAGACGACGAAAATGACAAAGAACACAATCAGCACACCAAAGATTTTCAACATCAGCCATCTGAAAAAAAAGTTTTTAAAAAAAGTTTTTAAAAAGGATCACAATAATATTGGCTGGCTGATACCAGGAGCTGGCTGATACTATCCCTAGTGGCCCACCAGAACTTTTCCCAATTTCATGTTTCACTACAAAAGCCTGTTATCGAACAGGAATTTCTTCAAAATCTTGGCAGAAAACGTTTCTTGTATTCAACTTTGAAAGAAATTTGTTCCACATGTCAAAAAATTCACAGCATCCTACTTATATGTTCATAATGTCCGAATATGTTCCAGTTACTTTTTGAAACATCCAAATCAAAACCCCAATGAATGGGAAAAAATCACATCCAGAGGCAATATACCGTAACCGTAACTACAGTACCTCTGTCCCATCTACCGTACCTGTTCTGGCTAATGTTGTGGAAGTACTTGACGAGCTCAGTGTGCGCCATGTCAATGTTCAGCGACGTCTCCTCCACGTTAGAGTCGATCCTGAAAGATTTTCTCCGTTTCTTCTACACATAGTTTGTAGCATCAAAGATTCACGTGTTCATATGTACTGTACATTTTGATATCAAGTTGCAAGCAACCAATCGTGTCAATTCTGTACGCTCCACAATGTCACAATATCTACTTCTCCAATCATTCACACAATGTCATCACTCTTCACTCATCAATGCCATAACTCACGTCACAACTTATGAAGACTGTATGAATGCTTAACAAACATTCAAATTTTACCTCCATACCTATATGCCTAGCGCCTTCTCGACCTTGTTGAACCCCTCGTTGAGGGTCATCTTCAGGTACATGTACACAATAAGAACCAGTAGAAAAGTGATGGTCAGACAGTAGACATAGTTGCGCAGTTTCATATCGAAATACGCCGAATACGGTCAGTAGACGAGCAGCAAGTACAGTAACCAGACACCACAGATACCAGAAGTCGACTGACAGCCACTGGCATTTATACCCTCATCACTCATCCATCCCTGTCAGAGCAGTTATGTAGCCGTGAGAGACCTACATCGGTGCCGAACTACTATCAATACCACCTGGTATTGTATATTACACGTGCACATACAATCATTCCCTTCCCACATATCCACTATGCACAGTACACAAAACATAAATACATCCATATCCACATTGCATCTCGAATCACGGATTATTAACTTTCATAGTCAGGAAATCTTTTCAGATCTACAATGTGACGATAGCTTACATCAATGAAACACCAAACAGTACTCTGCGGACTATTAAACGTATTACGCAATATTATTTGTCAACTCATCATACCCATAACCTATAAGAACTACGCTTTTCATAAAAGTTATACTTAACCTGGCGAATATATCCCCCATAGGTGCTTACTACAATCTTAAAAAAACAATATCTCACCAATTTCATACAAAATAATAACATTTCACCCGTAACCGAGACAATCAATCGATAATCATTAAAACCCCACCTGGTGATCATCTCGCCTTGTTCCGACACGAGAGACGCCAGCTGCGAGAAAATCTGGCCCAGTTCACTGTAACAAATATTGGTAATTTCAAGAATTCCAAAAAAGACACTCAAAATAAAGAAAAAAATTCCTTCATTTAACACTAAAATTTGAGTTCGAATCCGTTATATTTCTTTGACCTTTCTCCGTCTACCGTATCCAAAACCACAAGTACCGTATCCCTAGTACCGTAGTGCATAGTACATACCTGATGCTGCCCTCGATCGACTCCATTGTGTTGGCGCGATCCTGCGCGTACGCCCCAGTCTGGTCCATCATCATCAACTGCAACACATACATATTATTTAGTGTTTATGTTTTTTTTTAGATTGTCATTATATTTTGTGTGTGTGGCACAGTGTGAAATACCGAGTTCTGAACCGAGTTCTAAAACCGAGTTCTAAAGCGGAATCATAATCTCCTATATACTTGAAATGTGTACGGAAAATAAAAGCGAAATCTAGGTTTCTCAAAAATGCCTTACTTTAATTAAACATGAGATAATCGAACTAATCTGTAGAATTTAATGCGCGTTAACTTCACTATCTTCTCGAGAAAAAAAATACACCATAGCTAATCGCGAATCACGATATCACAATATTCATAGTCAACTATGATGCTGATTCCCTGAATTTGTCACTGTTCCATTTCAATTTCATAATCACACTATCACACAACTTCAACTATCGCAAATCCTATCTCGTAACCGTGGACCAGATTCAAAGTACCGTATGCGTACCGACTGTGCCTGCTGTCCGGCGCGGTGCTGCTCAATGTGGTCCATGTCGAGGGCAATCGACGAGGCGTGGTCGTCAGCCAGCAGACGGGAGCGCACTCAAAACAAAACACATCACACCAAGTAGAATCATATTGGTTTTTTTCTAAACTTTTTCATTAATTCCGTATGCATGTGTTATTATCAATGTACCTGTTAATGTTCCCACCAAATCGCTACATGTTCTCCTAGTCATCCTATCTCCGGCTAAACGAATCGACTGATCTGCTGATCAGGCTTGGTCTGTCAGTACCTCCCATACATAACGGTACTTGAAGAACGCTTCAACTTTTCAAAAGCATTGGCGAAATTTGTGGCTGCTAAAAGTGTATTACTTTTATTACGCATAGTTGAAAACGAGAGACAAGAAAACCTGGAATCATCATTTGTACTCTTTCGCACGCCGTTCGGCGGTCGTGTCAAGCGGACCCGGCCGCCGACCAACGACATTATTTTCTATACGCGAAAATGCGCTACAAGTTTCACATTACTTTTTATACGCAAGGTCGAAATCTCTGAATTACTTTTTGTACGCAATCCAAACAATTTTACGCTTCTTCAAAGTACCGTTATGTATGGTAGATCCCCTTCTCCCCGTTCACCATTCATCGCTGGTGCCTGAGTCCCTAATACCACGTGATTTCGACTCGACTCTTTACACTTTCCTGATGCCCCAGCCAGTGTTCTGGCTGCTGCATTTACCAGTTATACCACGTGTTCCTTCCGACCTCCTACGTCCGCCCCTCACCATTGCTCTGACTGCTGCTGTTGGGGAGGCTGCTCATCGCCTGCATCGGATCGGCCTGCGAGAAACGCTCCCGCCGCGTCTTCTGCTGTTTCATGTTCTGAAAAGCGGACCAACTTTTTTTTTTGAATGATTATCACGTGTTTCAATTTTTTGTTGCGCAACGTGAGATACTGTCTACGATAGACAGGCATAATCTACGTAGAGTTACACAATAGTGAAACACAGATCACAAAAAGCTCAAAAGTACCGTACCTCGGTCTGTATCTCGAGCACACTCTGGAAGTCCTTGCCGACGTTGGCGAGCTTCGACTGAAGGCCGACGACGACCAGGTTAGAGTGGTCCTGACCCTGCAATGACACAAGTGAAAGGACAACTCATCTCTGGTTCTACTACTGGGGATAGGGTCACTCAGACAGCCACAGCTGTAACGGGACGAGAGAAAGATCTGAGATCATACATGGCACCACATTCAACCATGGGAGTGCCATTTAGAAAACAATTGAAAAGGGGAAGAGAGAGAGAGAGAGGGGGGGAGAGAGGGAGAAAGAGAGAGGGAGAGAGAGAGAAACGGTGAGTTGGTTTCATACCTGCGTCTTGCCTCCAGCTCCCGCTCTCCGACGCGAGTAGTCTTGAAGAGCGGCGATCTGCTTGTTCAGACCAGTGATATCCTGGAAAACGACTCAGAGAATCAGAAATACAGACCACACACCACATAATGAATTCAAAACTATCTACGAGAACGAGGAGCTACGAGAGAAAGAGAAAGAGAGTGAGAGTGAGAGAGAGAGAACATCCCCAGCCCACCTCCTTGACGACCCTGCTCAGCTCCTCCACTTCTCCCCGCTCCCCGAACAGACTCTTCTTCTTGGCGATCTCTGCCAGCTTCTCCATCTTGGCACACGTGTGAGACAGGTCCCGTCCGATCCGCCTGCAAATGTCATCCATACATTCCTTCCAGATTATCAATCAATAATGAGGTCATAGTGATGCATTCTTTCAATTCGCATTCAACTTCTTGAGTTCAACTTGACATTTGCGAGATAGCGATATTTTTTTGATCTACCACTGCCTCGTTTGCAGTTCAATCTTCGAAACAAATAATGTGCCATAACCGTCTGTCTCTCTTGCACGCTATCATCCGAGAGCTGATTTTCCGTCTTCCTCTGATCTACCCCACTGTGAGCAACATATCGCAAAACTACAACTATAGAAAATATGTTTCGGAGAAAAAAATCAAATTGTTTGCAAAACAAACAGGATAATTTCGAATATCGGAAATTAAACAGATACAATAAAGTTTCCACGAATAACTCTTTGAGACAATCGATAATCAATATCACTCACTTGGCGAGCTGGTTGAACTGTATGCTCTCGTTGACCACCTCGCGCTTGTTCGGCAGCGCAGGCTGCGCAGCCGCTACCTTCATCTGAAAATAGGATCACATAAATATAAAACATGTAAAATAAAGTATGTAACGCTAATATGTCGCTTACTCAAATTCCAGTCCGCTACCATACTAATTGCACTGACCTGATACGACTTGGCGGTGGTGCGGAACTCGCTGGTCCTGTCTCGCGACGGCATGGCGACGGGTTGGGGGAGAAGGTCGAGCTCCGAGTGGATGCTGCAAGTAAACAAGTGAACAAGTAAACACACATGAAAACAGCGAAGATACGTTTCTTCATTTTCAAGGTGTGGTCAGTCTCTTCAAAACAGAAACGCCAATCAATCACACTGTTTTATCGTGTTTCGAGGACAGTTGAGAATGGCCGTTTCCTTTTTTTCAGTGACAAACTACTAGAGGAATATGAATGAATGATAAACAACGCTCACCAAAGTCTCTCTAGCCGCTCGTAGGGGTCGGCGACGGGCTTCTCGACAAGAAGTGGCTCGGTGGCGGCAGACACGGGAGCGCCGTACGAAGTGAACGCTTCCTGAAAGTGACGTCACTGATAAGCATGATGACGTCACTAAGTATGTCAATTTCAAACACGAAATATTTAATGACCAACATACATAGTGAACAAGTGAACGAAAAGCACGAAGAAAAACGGGATTGCTGTGGATCCGTGGATCGATCGAAATCGCGCAGCTCGCAGCTTTTCGGGATGAACAAGGGTGGCTGAGATCAGAGAGGCAGATACGCGCGGTGGAAAAAGAGAAGGCGCAAAAAGAAACAAATATGACAAGAATGAAAGAGCACCAATTGGTACGCGGGGTGCACGTGTACTTAGATTGCCAAACAGTGCAGTGGTTTTCGATGAGCAACATCTATGACGTTATTTTGACAACGAAAAACGGCCATGCGCATCTATCAACACGTCGGCAGCGACAACAACAAATGACATTCAAATGAAAGATCAATGAAGGAGCCCTACCTGTGCCGAGTTCCACAGCTGAGTGGGCGACGCGGCGAAGACAGTGGAGAGAGGGTTGTAGAAGGAACCCTGCGCCGCCGCTGCTCCCACTGGGTGCTGCTGCTTCTTCTGTTGCTCCTGCTGGTCAACAACCACCTGCAACACGTGACGTCACAAACTATGTATGGCGTCAACGTTATCAACGGTGACCGACTCGCCTGTGTGTTGTAGTCGTACGAGTCGTCGGCAATCACACGTCGTCGGGCTCTGATTGATGAATAATCCGACATTAACGGACGTGCATACGTCGACGCTACGAGGGCGCTGCTGCTGCAAGCGAGCGAGCGTGCGCCACTGCCAATATGATAATCAGTGTTAATCAGCGATGATATGTGGCGCGAGTGGTGAGTGGGTAAGAGGGAAACACGAAATATAGCCAACGTGAAAAAGAAGAAATCAATAATTCATGCACCGTGCGGTAACAGCTGATAACGCGTCGCGTGGCGTAGTGTGTGTGTGTGGGCGGTGCTAGCGTGTGGCGTATTGTGATCTATTGTTCAAATGAGTTTGCTTGTGCATTTACTGGATTTCTATGATTGGTAAAATTGGTAATAATGCTATGAAAATTTTCAAGTAATTATAATTTCGAAAAAGAACCAAATTTGATTTAGTTGTACAGAGTTTTTGACTAATACAGTAATTGGCTAGAACACGTCGCTTCGCAATACCGTAGTTCACCACCAGCTGATTCAGTTTTCCATCAGCTGTTGTATTTATCGAATTTCTTGAATTTTCTTTATATATATATATATATATATATATATATATATATATATATATATATATATATATATATATATATATATATATATATATATATATATATATATATATATATATATTTGTGTTACTTTTTTTATCTACCTTGACATCAGTCTTTGGCCACTTATCTGGTGGCGTCAACAGGCCCCATTATACTTTCACGCTGACGCTGACGTGACGCTGACGCTCCCGTGCAAAAAGGCCCCATTATACTTTCACGCTGACGCTGACGCGACGCTCACGCTCCCGTGCAAAAGATGCAACTATTGATTTCGTTGACGCAGCGTGATCAAAATCGATAGGTGCATCTTTTGCACGGGAGGGTCAGCGTCGCGTCAGCGTCAGCGTGAAAGTATAATGGGGCCTAGAGATGCACCTTTTGATTTTGATCACGCTGCGTCAACGAAATCAATAGTTGCATCTTTTGCACGGGAAGGTCAGCGTCGCGTCAGCGTCAGCGTGAAAGTATAATGGGGCCTAACTGCACAATCGGCGTACGGGGCGCGGTCGTTTGTTCTCGCGAAACATCTAGCGCAAACAGAGCGGCGTAGTGGACTGGACATCTCTCTCCCATTGTGACCACCCAGTTTGCATCGATCGATTCTCCCGTTCGTTCATTATGTATTCGCTGTTGCATCTTTTATTGTGCGACCCTGATGTGATTGATTATCGAGATAGTAGGCGTTTGCCCGCTCGCCTCGCCCCCACAGCTAACCGATTCGTTGGCCGACTGGCATGGCTGACGTGTCGGCATGCTTTCTACTGTACATTTCTGTCACCAATCACGCAATGTGTGTTCCATGCGCATCATCCCACTAAAAAGTAGTGTTGCATTGTCGCCTCGTCTAGCTGTCTTGCCCCGTCCCCGTCGTCTGCTCGTCGAGTTGAGCTAAAAACGAGGCGACTGTATTACGATTTCATTCTTTCTTTGCATTCGCAATTCACAATACCTCAACTATACCACGCTTTGATATCTATATTGGTTGCACTATGCATCCCCACTTAATCGCAGTTTGCGTGTGCGTCTTGCTCCATCCATACTGAACTGTATCAACTTCTCACTGATTCCGGATTGACTACGGGTTGATGATGCTCAAAAGGTGAAAGTCGTAATCCCTTGATGTAAACGCGCACTGTCGTTGTGTCTATTTCTTGTTATTGATTGTATTGTTTGCATATATTGATTGTTTGTTGCAGTATGCTGCTCCGGTGGGCGCCCCTCCTCTCCCTTCTCGCCCTCGCTGCTGCCCACCAGCCACAGCAGTTCCCCGGACAGCAGGTGGGTGTTATCGATTTATTGATCGATCAATTGTATTTATTGATTTATCTATTGACTAAAATGCTGGGAAAATTTTTAATAAGTTCCAACGCATGTTTTGTTGGTGAAACTCACCCGATTCCTTTTCCACCGATACATGGTGGGAGCAGTCACTGAATAGATGGATGACTAGTTGGCCAATATTGCTTCTCGATTATGGATTAATAGTCTATGGTTGAGGCGCAGCAGCAGCAGGCGCCGCCGCCCCCGCAGGCTGGGCAACACGCACAGCCAGCGGCCGCCCACCCCAACAGCCACGCACACGAGTTCGGAGGAGAACAGGCCATGGACAAGGAGTGAGTCCGTCTGTCTCTCTCCCCTTTCCCCCTTTCCCCCCTCTTCCTCTCCCCTCTATTTCTAGTAACTTATAACACAATTAGAGCTCATTCGACTATTCCAGCCACATCAAGGAGCATCTCGACGGCAAGGTGGACCCGACGGCTAACATGACGCCCGAACAGCTCCAGTTCCACTACTTCAACATGCACGACTTGGACAAGGTGAGGGGGAGGAGTGACATTGGTCGGGATTGGGTGGAATATGACAGAGTAATTCGGAGCAGAGGCAGGTTGTAGAGTAGGCTCGCTAATCTGTTTCACTCTTCCCACAGACATTTGGAAAGTTTGAGAAATATCAGAACCCGTTGATAAAATATTCAGTTTTACAAGTTTTCGCGAACTCGACTGATTTCTGCTTTTCCAGAACGGAAGGCTGGACGGTGTGGAGCTGATCAAGGCAATCACTCATTTCCACAATGGTAAGGAAGGAGATATTGATTTATCGAGTGGTTATGATTAACTGAAATTGAACATGGATTGAAAAGTTCTGACCGCATCATATGAATTTTCAAAGCATACAAACGGGGGTTAGAGAGAGAGAGAGAGAGAGAGAGAGAGAGAGAGAGAGAGAGAGAGACCCTCCGTCTTGCAGAGAACCCCGGCCCGCAGCACCAGGCCAACGCCGGCGTGCCCCCACCCCTCCCCAGCGAGATCGAACTCGAGCAGATGATCGACTCCATTCTCAAGTGGGTTCGGGCGGGTACTGTATATAGGAAAGGAGTACGGTAGATTGGGTGGAGGAACAGCACGAGTATAGGGGGTGTTCCAATGTGGGAATGGATTACGGTAACTGTGAAGGGGTGTCGTCAAACATTAAGTATATATGTTTCAGGGAGGACGACTTCAACGGAGACGGCTTCATCGACTATGCCGAGTTCCTGCGCGCTCAGAAGGTACTGTAGGGGTGGGAAGGGGGTACGGTAGATAGTTACAATTGCAATGGTGAACGGTAGCTATCAGCACCTTGGAGGGTTGATCATATATCGCGAGATATACGATCCCTGAAATTATCGGAAGATCTTGACTAGTGCTAAAGGTTTTTTTAATGGAAAAGAATTTGAAATAAGAAATCGCGATCGACTGATCGACGTCATTGTATCAAATAGAGGACTTTGGTTCGATTGTGAATATGATTGTTGTGTGTTTGAGATGCGCGAGGATCAGGCCAGGGCGCACCAGGAACAGATGGCCAAGCAGGGCGGACAGTAGATGAAGCATTGAGTGGAGAGGAGGAGGAGAGATGGACGGGCGACCCAACACACCATCAACCACCAACCATCCGCCTCCTAGGCGCAGATTCTAGCATCTTTCCACCCGTCCTATATGTTTCCAGTTTCCACTGTTTAGTGAACCATCTAGGTAGATTTCTCTTCAATAACCATACCCAATAGACGACAGTATTACATACTTACGACCCAAAGCGTGCTATTTTCGGCATAACTCGAGCGATAATATGCACACTATTTCTCCCAAGCATAATGCTATATACGTTTCACTCCCATAATACGTTTCAGTCCTCCATAATTTATCGATTTTCTCCCGCAGCTTGTGATATTTGCACTTTCTTCTATCGAGGGTGGTCTTTTCGCGTGTTTTCTTTCTTGGATTCTGATTTCTCTTGTGTTTTCTGTGAGATGATTGTGTTTTCTGCGTTTATATCAGACTTGTACCATTCACTTTATGTTGATAAAAAAGGTTTATGAACGCTTTTTGGTGGCAAGTCACAAAATATTTAATTCCGATTTTCATCAACTTTTTTCATCACTAGGAGACATTTTTCCTATTTTTCTTCAACGTGCACGTAACACGCGTGCGGATCTAGAGAAATGACTTGCGAAAGGTGGGTGATTAGCATGCCTCTCGTTTCTCTCGATCCGCCTCCTTTCTCGTGCCATTCGCTGTGGAATGCGTCTCTCGGGAGGTCGCCCTCCCCCACTCAGTCGAGGAGGCCCTATCCTCAGGCACCCACCTCTATCTTCCCATTGCTCCATCCACATATCACTAAGATCGATTCTAGTTGGTTAATGTTATGAATCGGTGATGTGAGATGTGAGATTCGGAACTGGTAGAGCGTTTACGCCGCATCGTTCATAGTTCATTATAGGCCTGTTTATAGTCGAGCTTTATAGTCGCTTTTTCATGCAGCTTTATTCTGCAATATTGCCACAGCAATATTGCTAATCGATATGTACATAATCGATATGTACATGTAATCGATATGTACATGTATCTTCTACCACTGCAATATTGCGCGTCACAGCAGCGCCCGAGCCAGCTGTTGACAACACTCCCTCCTCCCCCGCCACAAACCACGCTAAACTGATGTTGAACCATCAAACCTGCCGACTTTGATGATTACACGGTAATTTCCTCTACACTTCTGAATTCCATAATTGCCGCTTTCTAGGCGTACTGGTTTCTTACACGGATGACATAGACAATCGATTACTGTGTGAACATACGTTTTTTTAGTATTTGCTCATCGGAATCTGATTTGCACATGGTACACACGATATGTGTACCAGATACACTCTACATGTGTAGGATAGCTATTCGATAGGAGAATTTGCAATGGGTTGCGAGTTGCGAGGTGAATCGATTGGAAATTTGCAGGTCAAAATATGTGTTAATTGTTTTAATTAATATGGTTTATAGATTGTAGCTTACTCTTGACCTTAATTGAAAACATTAGTACCGCAAGTTAGATGAGTGATCAAAGCTATATCAGGAAGGCATACGTTTGATTGAAAACGTGATTTCAATTAAAAGAGTAATGTTTTATTGACTGTTGACAAATACATAAATATTGGTTGTCGATTGATCAGCACATCCTTCCGGTTTCCGGGTCGCGACATGCTTCGCGCGTCTTCCGAAGAGGGCTGAAAATGAGTC
The DNA here is from genome assembly GCA_963966185.1 of Rhabditoides inermis. NCBI lineage: Eukaryota > Metazoa > Nematoda > Chromadorea > Rhabditida > Rhabditidae > Rhabditoides > Rhabditoides inermis. The sequence goes on along the minus strand of CAWZYM010000382.1, from coordinate 137,894 downwards.
AGAATTTTGAGAGTATGAAAACAGTTGACTGATTGACTAATTATTGGTTCATGATTTTGATTTCTATAGATAGTTGATGACTGACTTGCAGGGTGTTCCGTTGGGATGCTGGCACTCTGCGACTGTGGGTGCAAGGAGGGAGAGGAGGAGGAGAAGGGAGAAGAGGAAGCGATGGAACTGCATACCTGGAACGATAAGAATCACAAGACCCACATTCAACAACCTGTACAACATCGGTGACCACAGAAAGGCTAGCAGATTGAGTTTTTGGAGAAAAGACAGAAACGGATGTGAAGATTATTAGTACAACAACAACTGTGTCAGAGTGATGCTATGATCACGAGATAGTGAAATCGGTGGTTACACTAATAGTGCAGCACGTGAGAGACGGGCTGGCCGTGAAAATACGTTCAGAGATGGATTGTGTAACTTCCAGACTAACTGCCTGCCCCTTTCACCACTGTTCTTTGTCGAACAATATCGCATTTGTTTACTATCCATCACGGCAATTCACAGTGAACAAAGAAAATTCGACGCGCGGCGCGTTCCGCCGAGGAATCATTTTCCTCAAATCGCCACGCACTCTCGCTCACTCTCGTTTCTTTTTCACTCTCGCGCCGTCTGACTGTCTCTCTGACTGCACGATCTCTCGCGCACTCTCTGTCTCAATTCGTAGAATGAGTCTCGAAACGAAACCGCTCTAAAACGATTTGTCATCATGCAGCTTCTGTTCAGTTGTGAATTGCCGTGTCCATTAGGAACTCCCGGGAGCAAATCCATTTTTAACAGGTGCTTTTTTGATTGCATAAGTACTTACATGTCAATTTGGAAGCACGGTGGACAAAGGTATAATCAGTGATGATAAGGAACTGCATTTTTTTTTCAAAATAATGCTCAGTTTAAGACCTTATACGGTAAACATACAATCTCAGACCTGACTCATATTCATATGGATAGTTTGCCTGTGTATCGTATATGAGTTTATCATAGGCCACTGTCTCTTTACGCGAGCATCCCAATTTCGAATGTACGGAATCGATCATTGATCGATGCTCTGGAAATTAGACATGATGCAGATCTCATAAAAAAAGAGAATCACAAAGTGAAACCTATGCTTGTGAACAAATTGTGCTCTTGGAGAAACGAAGAAAAAAATATGTGTTATGTGAGAGTTGTTGTTTATACTCGCATTTTTGAGTAGTATGCTCCTTCAACACGCTCACGCACACAAATCCCTCATTTTTTATTCCCGCGATTACACATAGCACAATACAATATACAAACATGATAAATGGTCAGTTTTTGTTTTACTTGTTTGGTTATGAATAAATCAAACAACGCGATTCGAATAAGTATTCAGGATGATTTGTTGCTTGAAACCATGTCAGTGCAGATTCCTCGTCGTATAAACGATGTCCACAAGTGTTTGTTGACACATAAACAATAAGCAATATGATGGAGTACATACGAAAGTGGATTGTTCGGGTAGAAGTATGTGATATGGCGTATATCAGTCGATGTGCTTTCCGACCACCCTCTGGGGGGCGTGGTAGCGGGGACAGTTCGGGCGCCACGCGCAGTCCTCCCCATCCGGACAGTCCTGCATTACATGCACTCACTCAACTCTTATTGAACAACTGGAAAGATTATATTCATCATCTAGACATTCCTACAATCCACTGATTTCACAGTTGCCATCGATTTTGAAGACACACATCTCAATCTGTTACCAAAACGCGGAACTAACCAGTGATAGCCCACTCATGATACTATGTATTTCGAAGAACCATTACAAAACGACTAACGACATGCGAACTCACGTCATGCTGGAATATGCATCCGACGAACCGGCACTTGGCGCCATTCTTGCACAAGTTGCGACGGATGCCGGAGGGCCCGGCGCGAGAGCCGGCACTACGGTTCGATGTGGTGGAGCGAGCGGGGGAGACCGGCTGCAGAAAACACATCGTGGAAGGCGCGCGTGCACTGCGAGTACGCGGCAGACTGGCCGAAGAGTGTTCGGGTGATCGAAGAGCAACCATACTCACCCTGGTTGGCTTGTGATAGAATGGACAGATGTCGCGCTGCTGACACGCGTTGCCGTGCTCACAGTGCTGCAAAAGGAGAATGTTTTGAAAAAATACACTTTCTTTTTTCGATAGATGATGCAAGATCAAAGCAGCTTACCGGATGCAGATCCTTGCAGTTGTGGCGCCTACACTTGCCACCGAACCTGCACACGTCAGCGAGGCGAGGCGCTGGAGATGTGGCCGGCGTCTGGTAGGGCGTGACTGCGGGCGATGGACTCGGGCAGCTGGACTCGATCGCCCTCCTCTCCCCAGGGGGATGGTAGAACTGACAGACCGGCTTCGTGCAACGCTCGCGCTGCGGACATTTCTGAAAAAGGAAGATCACACGAGGTTCCCATATACATGTCACACAGTTGGCATGTTGAGTTGATTGAAGCAACATTGATGTTTTCTCACCGCATGTTTCATCTGACAACCAACGACATTGCAGTTGGTCCCACGCGTACACGTTTCTTGCGCCTGCGGCTGAACAAGCGAATTAAATTTAAAAAAAGTTGTTTCACTAGATCAAACGCGTCTAACAAATCACAAAGCATGCAGTCACATGTGGCGAGTACAATAAGTTCGGTCAATCTCGATTACAATGAAAACCTTGGGTGGATGGTAGTACAAGCAGCCGTGGTGCTTGTGTGCGCACTCCTCTGCCTGGGGGCAGTCGGCGTGCTGCTTCGGGCATCCCATCTCCGAGCATGTCGTGCCATTCGAACACGCCTCGCGCTGCTGCGGCGGCGGCTGAACTCAATCAAACAACTGGCCATAAAATAACTGTGTAAAACAGAACCCAGTCAAATTCACACTTGGATTTTTTTGGGTCAATTAAGTTTCCAGTCTAGTAAAGTATCATTGTGTATGAAATATCATACCATGGGTGCGTGGTAGAACAGGCATATTTCCTTGATGCACTTCTCGCCCTGCGGACACTTCTGCAACACGTTCGTAAATAAATGAATCATGCTTCATTCTTTAATATTCTCAAATTTGTCTTTACATTACCCTCTAAGCTGGAAGTACAATCAAAATGACTAGTACGTCAAACCACAACGCTCTGACTGTGTACCTAATCTCAAAATGTAACTTGCGACAAGGGTTCATTACTGTACTCACTTTATTGTCTCTAAAACATCTGATCGCTGTTCGTGCTTTCTCTCGCACATTCACGAGGGATGCGAGGGAACACGTGTCTCCAATCAAGTGGTTCACCCTTCTCGCTTCTCGACTCACTGACCGCATGTTTCCTCTCGCAGCCCACCACATCGCACGAGGTTCCCCGAGGACATGCCTCATCAGCCACGGAGCTGCTGGTAGACAACGCGGGAGAGGGAGGCGAGCGCTGCAATAAATGTATATACTCGAATGGGGTATAAATAAATCGACTTATGACGAAAGTAAGAGTACACCAGTGATGACGTTCTTCTGAATACTTACTCGATGGTAGTATTGACAATTGTTGCCGTTGCAGCCCGGCGTATGACAGTCCTAAAGCATTAAGTGAAACCAGTTTTCTCAGTAGTGTATACCGCGTGTTGATAGGGACATCCGACGCTCGTGCACCTGGATCCCTTGATGCATGGACCGCGACGTCTCTCACCGGCATCGTTTCTCGTCGGCGCAGCGGGCTGAGACGATTTTCATCACAGAAAAAAACCTCGTCTCTACCTCACCTTGTGATAGTATTGACAATTCTTGCCGTTGCAGCCAGGTTTGAAGCAGTTCTACAACATTGAGCCTAATTACATACGCAAACTCAATGACATACCGCGTGCTGGAAATGACAGCCCTGCTTGGTGCACGATGATCCGTTATTGCATGGTCCCCACTTTTTAGGCTTGGGTGGCTGTTGAGCAGCACTGTTGTTGTTGTTGTTGTTGTTGTTGTTGTTGTTGTGCGGAGGCGGTCGTGGTGCAAGCGGTGAGGGAGGGCGGCCAGTGACCGTCAACTGCTCCACTTCCACCGAAGGGGTGGGAGAGGGAGGCGTTGCGGTGCGCTCTGGAGGCAGCGGAGAGAAAAGCGGCTGCAAAAGAGTAAAGGCCCTTTCATACTCGCCGCACCGCACGGTGCGGCATGCGTTTCTCATTGTAAAGTGCAGCCGCACGCCGCAATGCGTCTCGCCGCACGGTGCGTGCGGCTGCGGCTGCGTTTTGCACCTTTCAGACTCGCCGCATCGAAAACGCATGCGTTTTGAGTTATGACCTTGCCGCACGAGCGGTGCGGTCGAGTTTTTGAGCCAAATTCTGCCGCATGCCGCGTTGCGTTTTACGATGCGAGGAAGTAGTTTTTGCTGATTTGCCGCATGCGTTTCAAAACGCAACAGCACCGCGTTCGCGTTGCGTTTTGAAACGCATGCGGCACTGACAACCAGCGCTGCCGCGCTGGTTGTAATGAAAGCCCGTGTGTCAGTTCACCCACCGGCGGCATCATCATAGGATTGGGCGGCATGTGGTACGGCATCGCAGGCATACCGGCATACATATGCTGTGAGTACTGCAACATTGTGACGCGTCAGTGACGGAATGCACTTTATTTTTTATAATTCAAAACATGTTCTTCGCAACACACCATCGGCCGCGGCACGGGAGTCATCATACTCGGCAGCAGTGGCGAAGGAAGCTGAAAATACGAATACAAACGCCTTTTTTGAAAGACTTCGTACGTTGTTGTTCTGAACACGCTGCTGCTGCGCACCAGGTGCATGATAGTAGGCGCAGTCCTTGCCGTAGGTGCAGTTGTTCCCTTTACGACAAGGGTGCATATAGACACACTTGATGTTGTGCGTGCACGTGTTGTGCCTATCAAAAAGATTTGTTTTAAATCAATATACGAAACAATGGTACTCACGGGCACTTGACAGTCGGATGCACAAAGTTACACTTGTTGTTCTTGCATCGCGGGAACTCGCGGCAACGAGCGAACACTTTGCCTGGTTGCGTCGATTCGGGGATCGGCACCGGCAACGCATCGAACAGTTCTTTCTGTTTCTCCATGAACAGTTTGCGCCTGGCGGCCTTGGCCTCTTTGTCAGCTGCAGCCGTTTCCGTGGCGGCCCTCTCAGCCTCTTGTTGATCTGCTGCCTCGGCAGCTGCGCGTCTCGCGGCTGCCGCATTCCGCTCCCTGCAACGTACGACTTCTGCCGTTCGACTTGAAATGAGCATGTTCACCTCATCTGTTTCGCCTCCTCCGCAGCGCGAGTCGCGTACTCGATCGTGTTCACGAGGTTGCGGTCATGGCGTAGACTGATCACGACACGGCGGCACTGTAACATCAAATTTGCACAGTCTTTCCTCTATCACCACCCGAGGCACCTCGGGACACTTCTTATCCGAGGCGGACTTGTCCTTGAACCAGTTGTTGATGCATCCTGAGCAGAAGTTGTGTTCGCATGCGCCATGATCCGACTCGGCTCTCAAATGGTGATGATTTCGATAAATCATTGTTTTAAAAAATATGTCAAAAATAAAATTCTGCACAAATGTGCTCGTATTATCATTTGTATAGATGATGATCAATGATCAGCAACTCACTACTTACCGCACAGGAGGGCCGTTGTCGCCGAGTATCATGTGGCAGATTGAACACTCGTACGAGCGCAGCATGATCTCGGCCGCTGTCTCCTGAAATGTGAAGGCTTATCTGTTTTACAAACGACCAGCTTTGAAAGAGCAGTTGAAAGATGGGAGACATATTTTCACTTGTGACGAACCTCTTCGAATGCATCCGGGACGTTGAACTCGCTGAAAATGAAAGAGTGAACTCATAATATGTATGATATACTGTACAGTATCCACTCACGGCCTGTTTTTTTGTCCGAGCTCCACTCGCAAAGTCTCGGCCAGATCATGGAACAGCAAGCAGAATAGTTGGTTCTAAGAAGTTATTGAACATCGTCTACTTTTTTCAAATAAGAAAACTCGGTTCTCACATAAACCTGAACGAATGAACTCACCTTAAGGTTCCACTCCTTGCTCCTTTGCGCGTGCAGCCTCTTCTCGGCGTCTGTCGATTGAATGCAGCCCGTCGCGTTATCAGTGTCCACGAAAAACGATTGAAGGCCTATGAAAATGCGAATACATATCCTACACTCATGTTGTTTGTTAACATGCTGTTGCAAACTGATCAGTGACTCACCCACGAGCATTCCTTTCACGGTCCAGGCGGGATTCCATGTCTCCGGGTGGTGGTCTGAGATCGTCATACAGATGCGAGCGCCCTGCTGCAACGTCCACTTCCAACTCGATTAATTAAGTTTATATTTCTAATAACTGAATCTTTCTGTCAGCCAACAGGTCTGGTGCGAGTGACGTCTAAGTTAATGAGGAACGCATCGAGCCTGCATACAAAACCATAAGTTAGGGTTGAAAAAAGTGGAGACGTCAATACGTACAACAATGCCTCACTTGGAATCTGCCACTGGGTGTCATCATATAGAAGGCCGGCGGCTTGTAGGGAAAATCCATTGTGAAGACAATCTTGCCGTAGTAAATGCCCCCTTAATTACTTTGATTCAAACGAAGCGAAAATCCGAGGAGTGATTTTGGCAGGCGGAATCTTGAACTGGCTCAGAATACTGATACTTTCGTGCATACCTTCGTACGGCGTTCCTGCGGGTCCGTGCAGCGCATAGTGGCACTCGAGTCTGTTCGCGTCGTTCGGCACCGCCTCGATCAGCTCCTGAGGATTCCGACGGATCTCGTCGTAGTCCTACAAGTCATCAATTAGTTTTTTTTATAACATTTTTGTTTTGCGACAAAATCGGTCGTATTTGGTCACTTTTTGTTATTTGCAAAATGTTTGTTTACATTCTGTCATAATAAAAAGGCAAAAAGGTTTTTGAAAATATGTGAGTTCAAATGAAAAGGGTAAAACTCACTCTTAACAGCCGCCGAGACGCCATACTGAATTACCCTGAAAGAACTGAGATCGTACACGAGAAGGAAGTATTGTGAAATGGCTCTACTCGCAAATATTTTATAGTGATGAATAAGCGTATCAATTGCGATTTATCGTTGATAGCAAGGATATGACTTTTTTTACGCTGACTCGTGCTATCTTTCCATCTTGAATCGCTTAGATGCGCATTTATTTTCATGGATTCAATATTCCTTATCAGTGAGATAGCAAATAGATTCTATGACACACAAAGCGTTAACGCATCATTGGGCAGCGTTGAGGGATGCAGAATCGACTCGGAAAGGTGGACAAACTCTTGAGTCCAGCTGTTTTCTAACTGACATTGTAGTAGTGTTTTTTCTGCGACAGATATGACTCCTGAATTGTCTCACTCGAAGTAATCACGCTGTCGACTGATCGAATTGCCCGAACCCGAATCGGTTGCATGCCGCTTTTTAAATAGCTTTTGGACTTTTTTGTTGGACCTTGTCCGCCTCATTTGTCCGTTCTACTTCTCCTGACTTGTCTTCACCGTCCAAAACTGTATTGACTTCGTTCCTTTTCACCTCACTCCAATACCAACGTTCACCGTTTCACGCATTTCTATGTCTCCTAAACACATAGCTGACAATAAAAACACAGTGACTGGCAGTGACAGTGACTTGATTTCATACTTTTTTCGTCAACTGAGTGAGCAAACATCAATGAATAACAAAAAATAATGCGGTGTTTTTATGTGATATGCATGAACTATCAAACAAACAACACAAAATAACAAACAACACAAATATCTTGTGAGTCATCGTGAGGCGGATATGATAAAATCTTGGGTGAATGAAATCTAAAAAAAAGTTTGTCTGCCAAGCTTCCAAGGTCCGTTTTTTACCGTTTCAGTCTTTTCAACAATACCGACTTAGAAAAGGTTTTGTAGAACAGGCTGAGTGGCTTGCTGAGCTTTCGACGGAAGTACAGGAGGAACACTTCCAGAAGGCGTTCCTCGGGTTGAGTAGTCGTTCTGCGTACTGTGGACGCTGACTGTTCTGGATGTAGTCTCCTCGATGGCAGGTCGCATCTGGTCGTTGATCAACAGTGCCTCCAAAATAGATCGTTCGGTGGCGAGTCCTCTCTTCGCGATTTAAATACTCTCGGAGTTCCTTCTCGCATACTTCGGTAGGTTGTGTTTGAAGAAGATCTCCGGGGAAAGTGACCCACACCATTATTTTGATGCCCTCTCTCACTTTTACCTTACAACAGCGTGGCGGGACCAATTTATATTTTTCGGGTATCTGCCGTATCTGCCGAATGGCGCGCGAGCGGGTGGAAGTGAGTGAGAGAAGAGAGAGAGAGAGAGAGAGAGAAAGCGGGGTCAACGCACTGCATGTGTTGGTTTGAGAGTGTTTTGGGATCACATGTTTCATGTTTATGTGAACGTTTTCAAAAAGTTTATTTAATCTCAGTTCACTATTTCAATTATAAAGCATTTTCAAACAAATTTGAACAATCCTCTCTCTTCTCTCTCTCACACTCACTCACTCACTCACTCACTCACTCACTCACTCACTCACTCACTCACTCACTCACTCACTCACTCACCTCCTCTCACTCAGCCCCTCTCACTTTTCCTCCTATCGACTTGGTGACAGTACGAAGTTAGTCGCTTTTTATCAACAACATTGTTTATCAACAAAAAACGGAGCATGAGAAACAATGTTTGGAGTAGCATGGTCGGTTTGTATGTAGTTTGGTGTGGCCGAGATAGGAGGCCGCGCAGCGGAGATAGGAGAGGAGGCTGGCAGCAGAAGACAATCGATACTCCTGCAAATCAGCGATAAAAGCAACAATTATAAACACGTGTGAAGTGTTCGCTTATCATTCACGCCGGGTAGAACAGATGGAACCAGTTCACAGGAACCAAGACAGAGATCAAATTGAAAAAAACAACATGAAAAAATACAGTTTGAGAGTAATCCACGGGTCAAGCATGTCCAATCATGTATGTATGTAGTACGGACAATTAATGCACAAAGGAGACAACAGAAAATGCAAGTAATAACAAATCAGTAAAAAAACAGCTGATCAGCTGATCGATGATCGGAGCAGCGACTGCGAGAAGCCCTGCCCATTAGAAATGGTCCCGTCGCGACATTTCAAGGTAGATATTTGTCAATTGGAATCGGATCAGGGAATTGCGACCGAATATGCTAATTTCTCGAAATTTGAAAATTATTTGGAAGGTACAAATGATTTGGACGGAATCCGTACTAAATATTTAGGCCTAATGTTGTTTTCCCCGGAGATCTTCTTTAAAGGTGATGGGACATTGACATGAGTTATGAACGAATGAACGAATTTCAGTAGCCGACTATGAGTCTTACGCGAGGTTTATCATTGTTGTAAGCGGAAGACAGACCGGAGTTGGAACAGGGTCAGAAAGTCCTTCCCAACAATCGGAAACAAGTCCGTTTGCTACTTTCAGCAGGTCTCTCCGGCAGTATCATTCCCATATAGTTCGGCTCAGGAGAGGCAGCGACGGTGGCTACCTCCAGGAGTGTGTTGAGCAGTTCCACACATCTGATTGAACCCTTGTTTCACTGTAGGCCTGTTCCACATGTACGGATTCTGTGATGACGGTACATTCAGCCGGATCCCGTGAAGAAAGGTATGGGAGCGGAAGTGGAGAAGGAGGAGACAAGGAGGAGAGAGGCGACGTCAGATGTCGACACGGATGACACGGATGCTGGGGGAGAGGTGAGAGAAGAAGGGGGGATGGAGGAGGGGGAAGAGAGAAGGAGAGAGAGGGAGAGAGAAGGCTAGTGCACTGTCTAGAATGCAACTGTTTCAATTCAATTTCAATGCTGCCACAACCATATTCCATATTGTGATGAAGACAGTCGTTCGATGGAGTACAGAGTACAGCTGATCTCTCATCTTCCACTAACGCGCCTCGTGCTGGACGAAAGCGAACATCACTTCTCGTATTCTTCTTTTTTGACAACCCAAAAAATGTTAGAGCTAACAGATATATACATATTTATTTATGCACTTTCAAATTCAAAATCACCGACATTTCATGGTTCTCCGGAGTACTTCTAAATAAATAAATAGTTTATTACCGCGTTGAGTACTTAGCGAGTGCATCATAGAAAACATAACAGTGCTTACGGTAGGATAGTAAAAGTGGGAAAAAAGAAGAAACATTCGAAGAGTAGACAAAAATAGATAAAATAAAAATAAGCAAACTACAAATGTCGAATTTTAGACATAGGATGCAAATGGGGATTGTCTACTAAGTGGGATTTCACGTTACTGGTTTTCGCAGATTCAACAATATCAGATGGAAGTGAGTTCCATACTCCATAAACCCTCTGAAAAAACGCGCTGCTCCGCAGAAACGAGTCATATGACGGCAAAAGACGATATTTATGAGATGTGCGCGACCGAGTTGGGACTAGTGTAAAAAGACCAGAATAATTAAGAGAGGTTGCTTTAGTGATAACCTTGTGTATGTACGCTACGTCATTTATAAAGCGGCGTTGTTCAAGAGTTTGAAGGCCAAGAAGCTGGAGGCGTTGGGGATAGGTGAGCGAGAACAAGCCAGCGCGACGACATATTCGGCGCGTATAGTATCGCTGCACTGACTCGATCAAGTTCACTGATCCCACATCCTGAGGGTTCCACAATTCAGTACAATACTCTAGCTTGCAGCGGAAATACGTTGTGTAAGCGGTGACAAGAACCTTCAAGTCTCTTGTACGATAAACTCTCAGAAAATCGTTTATGGCATTTAGGGTGCCTTTAACAATGTTCGCAAAATGGTCATCAAAAATCAAGGACCCACACATAGTCACACCAAGGTCCCTTACAGAGTTAGCAGGTGCGAGCGTAGTGCCATGTGCTGTATACTCATGTTTGGGATTTCGGCGGCCTATGTGCAGTATCTGCGTTTTCTCGGTGGAGATCTGCAGACCCCATTCTAAAGCCTACTTTGCGACAGCGTCGATTGCTTTTTGAAACATAATTTTAGCCAAATTATCACCCGGATCAAAAGCGAAGTAGATTTTCAAATCGTCTGCGTATAGAGCACACTCGACATAATCAGGCAGGCTATCAACAATATTATTGATAAAGATATTGAAGAGTATGGGTCCAAGACACGACCCCTGCGGCACGCCACAGTTGACGAGTCGAGGAGACGAGAGCTCATCTCCAACCATAACTTGTTGGCAACGGTCAGAAAGGAAGGCTCGAATCCACCCGAGAACGTTTCCACGAATGCCCAGCGAATGCAATTTTTTGAATAGTAGTTTATGATTGATTGTGTCGAAAGCTTTCTTAAAGTCGAAATAAATACAATCAATAACAAGGCCATTGGAAATATGTTTCAGCCAGTGACTATTGTGACGTATGCTGCGCACACGGATACTTAGCATGCTCTCAACGACACCCTCTGATGCTATCATGCCACCGCCGAGCGCTCGCTGACGCATCTCTCTCCCACACGCGCGTCGCACGTGCATCTGATCTCTCGTCCTCGCGCTCTCTCCCCTCTCACCCGCACTTCGCATCATGTGTGAATCACTGAGAGAGAGAGAGAGAGAGAGAGAGAGAGAGAGTACAAGCAGACAGTTAGAGGCTTCTTGCCACATTCCTCAAGATCAACCAATCAACCAGGCTACACTCAATCAAACCACTTCCCACACCACTTTCAATATCACTCCTCATCATCTTGGGAACGAGCCCTAATGTGTTGGCATTCCAGGCCCAATCGCCTGCCGGCGATCTTCCCCCGGCGCCCTCCTCTCGCCCCGCACGCCACCATCCGACAGTACATAAGCACCTCCACCAATCTCTTCGTCGTCGACTCCTTTTGCTTTTTGCAACTATGCCACTCTTTCCGCGATAAAATGTGCTCTTTTGCCGTATCATATGTTGTGACGTTGTGTGTGTTGGGTACGGTAGTTGCCACGTTCAACTCCGCTGCCGCCCACCCTGACCAGGTGGCGGCATGAGTTACTGGTAGCAGCGAGCATCTTATTGTTATTTAATAAGACTTTCCACCCCTCTCTCTCTCCTCCCGGGTCTCTGTCTCTCTGGTCCAGCGACCGCTTCCCGCGCAAACGTTGGCATTTCACCCTCTCTTCACACACCCCACCGGCAGATTGCGCGTTTGTTCCGAGAAGAGTGCTTTTTGCACCGCATTTGAAGTTTGACCCGTATTGGCATGGCGACCCCATCAGTACGTAGTAGTAAACCCACTCCCCGAGCGGAGTGGTTGGCCACTGTTCGAGTAGACATGGGATGAACGACCCCCATACATGAGAGACAGGATGTTGTGACCCCTGTGAACGCGGTAGGATGTTTGACCCCTGCCTTCGAGGTTTTTGAGCAGCGTGTGCAGCGTTGCGAGCAGCGAACCCGCTGTTGCTTTTTCAGCACTTCTTACAGTTCCGTAGTCAGAATTATCTCCGCTTTTCGCGACTCTATTCCCGTTCCATAGCGCGTCCGCTATCAGTTTGTTACGTTGTGTTCCGAGTTGTACCTGTTGTCCGCGGCGCTACACTCTAGCACCGGCTTTTCGCCACATTCCTCCGACCGCCCCAGCACTTGCTGATGCCAATTGGCTTCTGCCTCTACCCCTAACTGTCTCCAGGCTTCTGCCACTCTCTACACCCGCTCCTAGGCTCACTTTCTAGGGCTTCTGCCCCTTCCACAAGCAACAACGAGTCAGATATTTCCAGCTCATGTTCCAGACATCGTTTAAGCAGAATCAGAAGATGAGGACGGCGAAGCTCAGAAGACAACTCGACCTGTCAGACAGGTAGTCATTCCGAAACCTATCAGCACTAGCAGACAGAAACTTTGGCCTCCTCTCCGACAACAGCTTCTCGTATTCGGTAACATCTCTCATCTCATAATCTTCCCTTGCCTTATCGGCTCAGTTTCAACTACCCGCACCCGGCGCGCGGTCTCTGCTTCTCCTACAGTGGTGCAAATACATTTATTTTTCGACCAATTGATTTCAGCGAGTTATGATGCCTAGCGCGAGCGAGTGTGTGTACAACTCCGGACACTGCTCGTTGTCGGAGGGAGCCACAGCCGAAGCAGATGGAGGACTGTGAGTTCATTTCCTTTACATGTTAGTGTTAGAAACTTGGTAGAAACAGCCCAGTTTGGATACTCTCAAACTGACAGAATAGGTATCACAGTCACGGCTTATGCGAGCACTTATCAATGTATAGCTCGGATACTTGCAGTAAAAGTAGACCAAACAATCAACATCCACCACCTATTTTCCTATTCAGCCAGTCCACTGTTGCACTTTGCAGTATATTAATCACATTGGCCACCCCGCCAGCTTAGTCAGCAATCTCACAGATCTTCCGTGTTGGGCGAACCGACAATGTGGTAGATACTGTAGGAACACATGTCACATTACGAAGCTGCTTGCTCTTCCTCCGACCAAATCCACCTCGTTCTATTCCATTCCAAATTCCAACCATGCCACGAGGCCATAGTTACTCTAGACAATGTTTTCGCATTTTATGACCCTCTCTCCTATACAAGCGATTCTCCCCTCATCCCAAATTGCAGACTACAGCACGGTAAGTCCGGTCATCAGAGGATTGTCAAACAAATTCGTAGTTCCACCCACTTTTCAGCGCAGCAGACAGTAACTTTCACCCGAACCAATCCCACTAAAGATAACTTATTCCTCCCGTGTTGCAGATCTGGACGAGCACAGAGTCGGAGGGACACGGAGTCGCCACCGGAGCCGTCATCAAGGAGAACGGTGAGCACAAATGATTCGCACTTTCGTCGCTTGATTTTTTTTAGTTGCGTAATCGTCTCCGCAATTTGCATTAGGTCTCTTTTATGTTTGCAAATTGACATGCATCTGAATACTAGGTTGTTTTCTACCCGCTTCCTCTCGCACTTCCGAGCTGCTCCACCGTCTGTCTCTCCTATAAATTGTTAACGGAGCGCCTCATTCCCTCTCTGTCGCTGTCGCTTATCGCGCAACCACATATCCACTTCCCTTTCCATTTCCGCTCGCTATTACTCTCGTGTCGAGAAAACAACTCTATTTTATTATCTCCGAGATTTCTGATGATCTAATGGAAGTTGTCGTGTTACCCGTGTTTCTCGCCTACCCGCGCTGTCTCTGATCTGCCTGCGTCTAACTCTGTGCATCTTTCACAAACTCATGCTATCGCTGACTCGTCTCGCACTCCACGTCTCTCTCTGATCCCACGTCTTCTCCAAATATCCGCGCTTCTCTCTCTGATGGCTTATCACGCACCTCATCCCCGCAACTCGGTCTCTCTGTATTCAACATTGAATCCGAACCCTCCTTTCTTTCGCAAGGGTCCGCCACCAGAAATAACGTAGATGTATCCGCAATTATGGAAGCTAACACCTCTCTCGCAACCGTAGTAGGTGTTTTCCACTTTGATTCTCCACGTATAGAAAAAGCGACAGGATTGTCAGGTACAGAAGTATATAGTTGTGACTATCCGCGTATTTTGAAAACAAAGTGCAATTTTCGAGTGACGTAACATCTAGAAAAGGCGTTCTTGCATGCAACATTATTTTCGGAAACGATTTGCGCACCAAGCTCCCTCCATAGCGCATAGACCACCGCAGCGATTTTTAATCTTCGACGAAGTCAATCAGTCAATACCAATTTTCTCCATAAACTGCAACTACCTACATACCTACCCCCGTACCTCCCGAACCCGTCTGTCCAGACCGGATTATTTCCACTTCCAATCAATGTATAACTGGCGAGTCCGAGAAATTCTTTGAAGCCAGCCTCTCGCAGCCAGTAGACGCTATGTATGTTTATGTCCACAATCGCGCGCAAAATCACTCACCGACACGGGTCTACTCGCCGCACAAAAATCTCATTGTAAATCCCAGCAAAAAAAACCTTTCACAGTTTCTACATATATGACAATTTGCGATGCGCGATAATCATTGATATAACTTTATCAAACATTCTAGTAGAGCTCCTCCCAATCCTTTTCTGGAAATGAAGTCCCTGAACTGTGTCTGTGTGTCCACACTGTCTCACCCATTCCTACGGTCACCGGCACATTCTCGGCTGCGATTCATTCGACAACAAACCACCTGAATCCATCAGCCAATGGCAAGCCGCAATGAAAAGTTGATGGCGTCGGAAGACCCGACGCCTCGTTCTAATGACGCCCGATGATGCTAACCACTCCGAGCCCAATGGAAGACCCTGCGGAGGAGCAGACCGTACTCGAGGAGAAGCACGCGCATTCTTCGACACCAAGTTCTGGAAAAACCTGATGATGGAGGCACCTACGCATTCATCACGCATGCCGACGCGATCACCGACTCCACTCACACCTCCACCATCGCTTATGGCGACTTTACATCTACTGACGTCGCCGCTTACTACGGGCAACACTCTCATTGTCGTCCGCCGCCCTGTCCACCGACACGCTGACCGACACGCCCGCCCCCTGTCACACGCTGACCGACACGCCCGCCCCCCTGTCACACGCTGACCGACACGCCCGCCCCTGTCACACGCTGACCGACACGCCCGCCCCCTGTCACACGCTGACCGACACGCCCGCCCCCTGTCACACGCTGACCGACACGCCCGCCCCCTGTCACACGCTGACCGACACGCCCGCCCCCTGTCACACGCTGACCGACACGCCCGCCCCCTGTCACACGCTGACCGACACGCCCGCCCCCTGTCACACGCTGACCGACACGCCCGCCCCCTGCCACACGCTGACCGACACGCCCGCTTCCCCACCGGACCCACCGATTCCGACCTGACGCCGCCCCTTGCCACAGACAACACACTCAACTTTACCTACAACTCGCTTACTGCGACTTGACATATAACAACCTGCCCACTGCACCCGTCGATGTGCCCTCTGAACCCGCCGCCCTACCCACCGACACGCTCAACAACTTCACCCACACCTCACTCCTCGCTGATGGCGTTTCTGCAACCACAAAGAACTACACTAAATCGACAACGCTGATCACCGAGCTCGATTCAAACGCCGTCGTCGCGACACTCCTAAAAACGCTCTACCGAATGAGGGCATGTGTATGATGGATCTGGCCTCAACCGATTCGGCCACTCTTCACGATGACTACCCGATGACCACGCCGCCTATAACTCACGGACTACCTCCATGGAATCGAATACTCCCACGCAGGACCCGACCCAAGCGGAGACGACTCCCGCGACTCAGGACGACTCTGCCGCCCCCGCTCCGGCGTTTAGCCCCTCTTCCACTCCCGTATCCAGGGCTTCTTGCTCCATCCCTCGCACCATGACACAGGACTCGTTGTGTTCGACCCTGCTGACCCATCCCAGCGCCGCCGCACCCGCCACGTCGTCCAGCTCCGCCGTGTCCGCTCTGCTTTCTCACCCGCCCGCACGACCTTGCCGCCGACACCGGCCCGACCACGCCCGTGTACGCGCCGTCATCTCCCATGGGGGACTGGGTGAACGAGGGATCCCCGGAGTATCGCCCGACAACCCCATCCGTGATGATCTCCTTCAACCGACGGAGCAGGCCGAGCTCACTCTCAAGGAAGGTGTCTACTGCCACCTTCCCATCGGCCGGGCCGAGAACGAGGATGACGACGACAAGGTGGTCGAGGTGGACGCCAAGGTATATTGCCCGTCTCCGCCAGGAGATCACTAACATCATGGAATGAGGTCTTGGCTTTTCGCCACTCACTCGCCACTCGGCTTATCGCCACTACTACTCCCCTTCGCGGCGGGTATTTTTTTTTCCAATTGCCGAGGTCGGCAACCCGCAATGGGGATAGCTGTGACGTATGCTGCGCACACGGATACTTAGCATGCTCTCAACGACACCCTCTGATGCTATCATGCCACCGCCGAGCGCTCGCTGACGCATCTCTCTCCCACACGCGCGTCGCACGTGCATCTGATCTCTCGTCCTCGCGCTCTCTCCCCTCTCACCCGCACTTCGCATCATGTGTGAATCACTGAGAGAGAGAGAGAGAGAGAGTACAAGCAGACAGTTAGAGGCTTCTTGCCACATTCCTCAAGATCAACCAATCAACCAGGCTACACTCAATCAAACCACTTCCCACACCACTTTCAATATCACTCCTCATCATCTTGGGAACGAGCCCTAATGTGTTGGCATTCCAGGCCCAATCGCCTGCCGGCGATCTTCCCCCGGCGCCCTCCTCTCGCCCCGCACGCCACCATCCGACAGTACATAAGCACCTCCACCAATCTCTTCGTCGTCGACTCCTTTTGCTTTTTGCAACTATGCCACTCTTTCCGCGATAAAATGTGCTCTTTTGCCGTATCATATGTTGTGACGTTGTGTGTGTTGGGTACGGTAGTTGCCACGTTCAACTCCGCTGCCGCCCACCCTGACCAGGTGGCGGCATGAGTTACTCTATAACATTCAATAAGTTGTGCGTTGGTAGACCTTTTCTTACGAAAACCAAACTGTTTGGAAGAAATCAAGCTATTAGACTCGAGAAAATCAGTCATTTGCCTGACTATAATGCGCTCTAATAATTTCGCTACACTGCTTGTTAGGCTAATGGGACGATAGTTAGCTGGATTATCACGAGAACGGAGAACCCTTTTTATACAGCGGTTTTATATAAGCGACTTTCCAGAAATTGGGGATAGCGCACACTGATAGAGACATAGAAAAAAGAGTCGAAAGCGGGAGACTTATTGTATCAACTGTATTTTTCAGAAAAGTGTGGGTGATTCCATCAGGACTGGTATTAATTTTTGAATCCAATCGTTGTATGGTCTTGTGAACAAGTGCATAAGAAACGTCAATCATGGTGAGTTGATTCGAGAGAGAGGGAAGGGCAGAGCCGGTCGGAGCAACACTTCCACCAGAGAATATCGAGTCGAAGTATTCCCCGAACATCTCCGCCTTTTCCCTCGAATCATGGACCAACTCACCATTGTGTGACAGCGAGCTGATACCATCAGCAGGAAACATCTTTTTTCTAACATCCTTGTATAATGCGCGTTTATTGTTACCGTTGATAAGTTTCGCTTCGCGCTTACATTGCCACGAGAAAATAGCGTTTCGCAGTTTACGCTGCGCCTTATCAGCAGTCTTCGATTCTGGAATAAGTATAGAGTAGCCTAACGCACGGCGTTTCAATTTATAAATATAGAGAGGAATACTGACAGCTTTAGTATGTTTCATAAGGGGAATATACTCGGTAATGAGATGTTGCATTCGCTGGACAAACGCGGAAGTTGCCTCTTCAATATTTAAACCAATAAAAACTCGCGTCCAATCGGTACATGCTATAGCCGCATTTATCTCACCCCACTTAGCCCTCCCATATGCGCGCCGAAGCGGCTCTCTCGCCGCGGCCTCCATACCGAGTCGCACCATACCGAGTCTTTGAAAACAATCTGAGGGCAGTTTTGCGTTGGTTGAATTGTGAAAAGTTCAGCTATACATACATTATAAATAATCGTATTGGATTGAATCAGTTGGAATATAAATACATGTTCAACGTTCTAGTGATTGATGACTGACTGACTGATAAACGCATTTCATTCAAGGTTTCATGCATGCGTTACGTTACGTGTCATATTCTTATCAGAGCGTGAGCCACTGATAGCGGCACTGCGGCATCGATTCCTCCAGCGTGGATATGCTAAAACGCTTCTATACTAAAGCGTTCCAGAATTATCGCATCCGTTTTGTTTGCGGACTATAACAGACCTGCTATTGTGTTGATTCGAGCGCGGCCGGCGACTTGCTCGTGGTAATATCAATAGCAGATTGTCGCTTTTGCAGTTTCCGTCATTCGCAGATCGATCCGTTTGATATTGCTGTTTTGTGACGTGTTTCGTGAAACTATTTTCGCTTTTAATGTTGGTGGCACTTTTCTAATTTCACAGCGAGTCCCTTTTCCAGAATGATCTCCAGGTTGCTGGTGTGTTTGGTGTTGGCGGGATACGGTGAGTTATGCATTTTGGTGTTTCTGGACGATGTAAACTTGATTATGTGATGTTATTAATCGTTTGGATATTGATTTCTTAATGTGATAATGATTTCAGTCCACGCCTGGCGTCCCGAGCGGCATTTCGGAGATGAAAAAGAGGTGCATGATGATGAGTGAGTTGTTTTTTCTTCCCATCTCTGCATATTCTTTAATATATATTTACGCTCCTACAAGAATAGGACAAAACGTCAGAGAAGTTATTGATGTATTACAGCCACATCAAGATGCATCTGGAGAACAAAATCGAAGTGGAGAAGCTCAGCGAGGAGCAACAGAGGTGACTCTCATTCAAAAATCATGCTTTCACTTTTCTGCAAAACAACAAAGTACGCCTAGTTTCATTCGTAATGGCAATTGAGTTAGTGGATAGTACACATTCACTACAGGAATGAATAAACTCCTTTTCTGTGCGAGACCACGCATTGTGTTTGTGAATACGATTTCGAACCAATGAAATGAGAGCTGCTCACCGTTTCCCAGAGTGCAGTGAGATTATTTTCGCAAGCAGAAATCGAATTTCTCCTCTTCTGTAGTATAGTAAAATGAGTTGCAAACGAAATAGTTATTCACCGTTTTCAGAATGAGGTCTGAATACTAGTTTAGCGAAAACAACTTACCGCTTACGTACAGATAACCAGGACTATAACTGGACGACGCGTTGCTTCCAGGTGCAGGTATTGATTGCAGGTTCCACTACTTCTCGATGCACGACTTGGACAGAGACAACCGCATCGACGGAGTGGAGATCCTCAAGGCGCTCAGTCACGACCATGACAGTGAGACCGGTGCGTATGTGATCTACTAGTTCTTTTGTTCCCTTTTGGATTTGGAGAAATCGTACTTACATATTCAAACCAGAGCGTTCGAATTACATAGAACATAGATACATATACAGAGGTGGTCAGTCAAGCGGCCCTTTTCGGCCGATTTGGCGCAAATCGGCTAAAACGGCTGCAAAGCTCCTTTCTCGGGTCTCCGTTGAGCTACACGGCTCTAGTTTAGCGGAATCGAACGCTCTACTAACGATCTATCCAACTGCACAGTTGGTTCTAGTTGAAAAAATTCAGATGGTCTGCTTTCACACCCTTGATTTTGACTCTTTCTGAGCAGTCGGCGAGACTCTCATTTGCATATCCACGCGATCGGCGAGCGAGAGAGGGCAATTAGCGGGACAATGCGTGATGGTCATTCTTGAACGGGGCAGTGAATCGACCAGTCGTACCAGAGTTGTCCTAAATAAAATTAACATGGGTTTCTTCCGCAACAACCAAATAAAACTGGCCCACAGCGTAGTGTTTTGTTGTGTTACACTTTGAAGTGTAAAACTCGGGTTTCACGTCACTATTACAACAGTGAACAGCTGTTGTTTGTTTTCGTCTTGTTTTCTTTGTTGTTGTTCATGCATCCATGTCCGACGTCGGCATGGAGGAGCCCCGCAAGCCGCTTTCTAACACTCGGGGGCAGACGCCGAAGGAGGAAGATGCGGATGCGGAGTTTGAGACGCTCGACTGAGCTCTCACTCTCTTGATTCTCACTCACTACCACCCTCTCACTCACTCACTCCTCCATTCTTCCTTGTGAGGGGAGTGTACTCACTGCTCTTCTCTCACCAGGGACGGGTATTGTGGAGATGGACGAGCCAGGCAGCGGCGACGAGAGGAGGGGAGGAGGGAGGGCGAGGAGTATGGCGTATCCGGCAGCAGCAGCAGCAGCAGCAGCCGTGGACCAGTTGTGGGCCAGTTTTATTTGGTTGTTGCGGAAGAAACCCATGTTGATTTTATTTAGGACAACTCTGGTACGACTGGTCGATTCACTGCCCCGTTCAAGAATGACCATTGTCCCGCTAATTGCCCTCTTTCGCTCGCCGATCGCGTGGATATGCAAATGAGAGTCTCGCCGACCGCTCAGAAGGGGTCAAAATCAAGGGTGTGAAAGCAGACCATCTGAATTTTTTCAACTGGAACCAACTGTGCAGTTGGATAGATCGTTAGTAGAGCGTTCGATTCCGCTAAACTAGAGCTCTGTAGCTCAACGGAGACCCGAGAAAGGAGCTTTGCAGCCGTTTTAGCCGATTTGCGCCAAATCGGCCGAAAAGGGCCGCTTGACTGACCACCTCTGTAACATATTTGTAGTAGATTTCAAATCTGAGATCTAGAAACATCCATGTTCTCATCTTCAGATGTGCAAATTGACTTTGAAGAGCTTTTACTTATAGATCTCTAGCTGCTCACACCCATGTTCTGTTACTGTCACCTCTCTCATCCTAACAAATATACAAAACTGGAAAGTAAAATCCGGGGTTTTTTAGCAAAATGAGAGACAGTATCAGTTCAGAAACATGACTTACTTGAATACTTGAATGCTCCTTCAGCTTGCAAGCGCGGAGCCCATCTTTCGCCACAGTGAACGGTCTCGAGCTGCAGTTGCCCACTGCTTGTAGTCGTTCCTGCGCCCATAGAACAGTTTTGTATTATTGCGGACAGAATCTGCCCAGCGGGTTGGCGGCCGTCCGGGTTCTCGAGTGACGTTGCGCGGCCTCCAATCGGTAGTCGCCCGTGTCCATCGCCCGTCCGTCCTCCTTTGTATGTGTCCGGCCCATCTATGTTTGCTGCGCGCCATGTAGGAGGTTGGGTTGGTCAACGCGGATCTTGCCCGCATGTCCTCGCTGCTCAGTCCCTCGTCTCGCTGCCGATAGAGTGAGTATCCCAGCATCTGTCGCTCCATTGCGCGGTGTGCGGTCTGGATGCGACCGAGCGTGGTGGTAGTGTAGGCCCACGTCTCCGAGCCGTAACACAGTGCGGGGAGTACGCACGTGTTGAAGAGGTTCGCTTTGAGGTGTTTGTCGTTCAGCGTGCCCAGTGTCTCCTTGATGTTGCCAAATGCCGCCCATCCTGCTCTCGTTCTCCTTGCCAGCTCCGAAGTGAGGGTGTTCTTTGCGTTTATGGCCCGTCCGAGGTAGATGTACTCCTCCACCTCTTCGATTGCCTGGCCGGAAAGATGGATAGTCCCAGCGGCAGCCTGCTCGTTTCGGATGAACTGCGTCTTGCCGATGTTGATGCGCAGCCCGGCCTTCTCGCTCTCCGTGTTCAGCTCGTTCAGCATCCGTTCAGCATCTGCCGTGGTCTCGGTGATCAGCACAATGTCGTCAGCGAAGCGCAGATGGTTCAGCTTCTCTCCGTCCACACGAAGGCCGTAGTCACTCCAGTCAAGTTGGCGGAAGACGACTTCCAGCGCAGCAGTGAAGAGCACCGGGGAGACAGTGTCTCCTTGCTTCACACCGCATCGCACAGGGATCTTCAGCTCGTTGGAGAAGAGCTTCAGAAGTAGCTGGTTGTTGTCGTAGCAGTCGGATAGCGCAGCCAGGTATCCCTCCTCGACGTTGAGCATCTCAAGAGCGCGTAGAAGGAATCCGTGGTCGAGCCGGTCGAACGCCTTCTCGAAGTCGACAAAGGTGAGCACTAGCGGGGTCTTGTATTCGCGGGCTCTCTCCACGACCTGAGAGACGGTCTGGAGGTGATCGGCGCAGCAGTAGCCGCTCCGGAATCCGGCTTGTTCTCGTGGTTGTTCGTCTTCCAGAGTCCGTTTCAGCCTGTTCAACAACACCTTGGAATAGGTTTTGTAGAGCAGGCTGAGTAGAGCGATCGGGCGCCAGTTGGAGAGCTTCTCACGGGTTCCTTTCTTCGGGAGTAGTACGAGCCGCGCCTCTCTCCAGCTGTCGGGGATGGGGGTCCCTTCCAGGTGAGTCGAGAACAGGCGTGCGAGGGCGCGGTGGAAGTTAGTTCCTCCCGCCTTCAGCAGATCGGCCGTGATGTTGTCAGGTCCGGGGGCTCGTCCTTTCGGCATCTGGGAGAGGGCGTGTCGCACTTCAGATGGGAGTACGGGGGGCACGTTTCCAGGAGTGTAGACCTTCCTCGGGATGAGTAGTCGGTCAGCGTAGAGAGTACTGTAGAAGTCGACGGTGGCCTCCTCGATGGCAGGTCGCGCGGTGATCATCTGGTCGTTGATCAGCAATGCCTCCAGCAGGGATCTCTCGGTGGCGAGTCCTCTCTTCGCGATTTTGATGCTCCGACGATGCATAGCAGTGTCGCGGAGTATCTCCTCGCGGTACTTCGTCAGATCGTGTTTGAAGGCGGCGCGACACTGGCGGGAGATGATGACGAGTTCTAGCAGCCGACTCGGGTCTAGCGCGAGCTTCGCCCTTGTCTTCAGCAGGTCCCTCGTCCTCTCCGACAGTCTCCTTTCCATGTGGTTCGGCCCGGGAGCAGTTGCGACGGCGGCGGCCTCCTTGAGTGTGTTGAGTAGCTCCTCGTACGTCGGGTTTAGGCCAACGTGGTGTTCAATGTAGGCGTGCGCTGCATCAGGGGCAAATAGAGTTGCCGGGTGCCGGGTGCTGTGACGTAGAGGTCGTCGCGGGATACGTAGCCGAGCTCGAAGAAGTCTGTGGTCGCCTCCTATAGAGAAGGGGGCGACCACGTCGACATCGGCGAGTAGCAGGCGGTTGCTCGTCAGGAAGTGGTCGATCTCGTTGAGCGCTCGTCCGTTGGGCGATCTCCACGTCCACTTCCTCCGGCTCGGCTTTGAGAAAAAGCTGTTGCCGTGGAAGAGACGGATCTCCTCAATGAAGTCAGTGAGTCGATCGCCCTCCTCGTTCCGCTCTCCGTATCCGTTCGGCCCCACTCTGAACTCGCCATGCTTGCGAGTTCCGAGCTTGGCGTTGAAGTCGCCGCAGACGATCTTGTAGCGGGCCTTCTCCTCCTTGTATAGCTTCCGCAGGTCGCAGTAGAACTGCTCCTTCTCGTCTTCCGTCGCAGTGCTGGTCGGCGCGTAGCAGTTGAAGATTGCGACGCGCACGTCACCGAACATTAGTGAAAGGTGGGCCAGCCGACTCGATATTACTCTCATCGACTGGATTGCGGACGTAGTTTTACCTGACACCGCAAACCCAACTCCTCCACTGCCGTTGCGGCAACGTGCTCCCATCACAACTTCCGTCCCGTCTCGTCTTCTCGTCCGCTTCTCTGTTGCCCTCTTCGTCTCCTGTAGGCATATGACGTCCCACTTGATCTTCTCCAGAGTGTCGAATAGCATCTCCTTCTTGGTAGCCTGGGACAGTCCTTGGCAGTTAAGTGTGCAAACATTGAAGTTCCTTTCCGGTTTTGTCGACCTCAGCTCCGGTGATTTCTCGCGCCCTGCCCTACCCGCTGGATCCCTCGTCGACGGAAGGGAGCGGTTGGGCGCCGGGAACTTGGGCGCATTGTGATTGCGACTGTCCATAGGGTACATCGAAAGATGTCTTTAGCCAAGGATATGACTGGTGGGTGGCTGGCCCTGCCAGAAAGGAGTCCGGCCTAGAGTCCGTCTTGTTTCCCGTGTTCAGTTCAGCCATCCGCGGAATGCGAACGGCCTATCCAGCGGCACCAGCGTGGAGGCAAGGGAGACGACCATGCGGAAGTCGCCCAACGGGAGTCGCCACCTCGCCGATCGCGTGGATATGCAAATGAGAGTCTCGCCGACCGCTCAGAAGGGGTCAAAATCAAGGGTGTGAAAGCAGACCATCTGAATTTTTTCAACTGGAACCAACTGTGCAGTTGGATAGATCGTTAGTAGAGCGTTCGATTCCGCTAAACTAGAGCTCTGTAGCTCAACGGAGACCCGAGAAAGGAGCTTTGCAGCCGTTTTAGCCGATTTGCGCCAAATCGGCCGAAAAGGGCCGCTTGACTGACCACCTCTGTAACATATTTGTAGTAGATTTGAAATCTGAGATCTAGAAACATCCATGTTCTCATCTTCAGATGTGCAAATTGACTTTGAAGAGCTTTTACTTATAGATCTCTAGCTGCTCACACCCATGTTCTGTTACTGTCACCTCTCTCATCCTAACAAATATACAAAACTGGAAAGTAAAATCCGGGGTTTTTTAGCAAAATGAGAGACAGTATCAGTTCAGAAACATGACACAGAATGGAAAAGAGATGTTGAGATAGATGCTTTGTTCCTTTCCATAGCCCCTTTCCATTGCAGGACCGGGTGTGCCGATCGAAGACGAGGACGCGATGGTCAAGCTCATCGACGCTGTGCGTTTTTAAACGTAGTTTTATTATTTCATTTCTTTCATATATATACCGTTTGTTTTCATAGTTATGTAGTTTTTGTAAACAAATCATGGCTGTAGGTTTCTCGGACTGTAAGAAAAAAGAAAACAATAAACCCTGCATGAACACCATCGTGTTTCAGGTGCTCAAGGATCTTGACATGAACGGAGATGGCTACATCGACTACTCCGAGTATGCAAAGAGACAGGGAAAACAATAGATCCAGATTATTTTCATTTTCATAAACTTTTCTACGTACGAGTTTCCAAGTACGAGTTATTTCCTTGTGAATTGTATGGTCGTTTGCAAATCCGTTACTGTGCCGTCGCCAGCCTCAACTTTGTAGTATGTAATGTTCTTACTCATGTGATGCTGCAACATATGTCAGATATGTTTTTTTTTCGTCGTTATCTGAATCTGGTGAGTGTTACTTTGGCGGCAGAGCACGTAAAGAGGAGAACGCAGTAGTGGTAATTAGAAAAAAAAATACGTTCAGAGTGGTCTGCTGATCACCGCGCGCACGTAGAAAACAGCCGCGGGATTCTCACAGTACTTTAAGTTGAAACCTACACGTGGCAGGAATGGTTCATTTGCTCTGAGAATACATTCAACTCACAATACTGTTAGACATAACTATTTCACACTGCGAACTGCAAGGAACATTTGCACTCCGCTCCAGAAAAATGATCTCGCAATTCGGTGTACACTCTACACATTCTCATCTACAAAAAAAAACCACCAGCGACAACACCATACAATACACGTCTTTGCCCCAACTCGAGCCCCCTACCATATACCATACACTAGCACACACGATCACAGACATTTCCTTTTGACTACTTTAATAATCAGATGCAACTTTGATCCCCCCTTGATTCTAGAGTGTTGCTATCGAGACGTTACCGTGGTGGAAACTGATTCCTGCCTCAGATTGCATTGCCTCCTCATGTACTCACTCGGGTTCCTCCGCCCGCTCTCCCTCGCCACCTCCAGGCAGGGGTGGGTATTAGTGGAAACCGCCGGTTGTACTGATTGATACGCACTCTCTGTTTTGTTGCATTGAATATTTTTCATTTCATCATATTTTGTGTGTCATTTTCATCATATTTTGGGCACAGTGTGAACTGTAATAAGTTATTTATTATAACTTTCGTTCTACCTGTTTTTGAATAGTCGTTTCGTGAAGCATAGACTATTAAACATTGTCAGAAATAGGCTCCTGTATTTTTAAGCTGAACGGTACAATAGCGACTTATAACTCGAAGTTTTTTCCCTATAGTATGATTGGATCCTATGTATATGCCATCCGTGACATTTCACATGTTGTGCAGTTTTGTGCAAAACAATATGTCATCAAATATCAAAAACGCTTCCATTAGTAGGAATCGAACCCGTGCACAGGTCGCGGCGATTGTGCGCTGGCGGCTACCACTGCGCCATAGAGGCAGTGGTTAAGAGTGGAGCTAGATAAGCTCTCTCTTCGATTTAAAAAAAAAACGACGAATCTTCGTCGCTCTCAATTCTGAAACGTTGCGTACTTTTTTTCCAATCTCTGTGATATATTTTTCAATGTTCTTGTAGTTTTCGTATTTAGTATTCTCTTATAATATTTTTTTATCCAACATAAGGGTATTGAACCGTATACATTTGAAATGACTGGATGCTCCTCGGTGCACACTACATACGCTATAAGGCGCGTATTTGTCGAGCTAATCGCTTTGACACCTGTGAAAGCTGTCTAAACAAAACCAGATGTGATTCTTTGTTCTCCCATGACTTCAAATTTTAGATATTCAGCAGATACGATTATGTACAATAGAAAAACGGACGACGATGGAATTTCAGTGGAACCTGTTCTTATCATACAAGATCTATTAGGCTTTCACACACTTTTAGTATGTGTGGAGTATCTGTCGGTTATTCCTTCTTGTCGAAATCCGACGTGAAGGTCGGTTGGGGTGCTTGGTCTCACGATTAGGATGACGTTGCGTCATTCACTTCACTGTAGAAAGTGTACTCGGCGGATTCAACTCCGTGCTCCGAGGATTCCTCAAATTCCAAAGCCATCAGCGAACATGTATGTAGCGGCTACCGTTGATCCAGAGTTTTCCCACGTATACCGGGCTTGACGGATGCGACGGAGAAATTGACTGGGAAACCGACCACTAGGCGGCAAGGGAAAATTATGGAACGCTGACTGTGTTACTATTTTTTCAGCTGTTTCTGGGATATCGACGAGATTCGCGCAGAGCTCAACTTTCCAATAAACAACAATAAACAATGACACTGTGTGCCACGGTTCGTGGTCGAATTTCTGTTGAGCTTCTGTTACCGTAGTTTGTTTGCCCAGCAGCGGTAGCAGCTTTTGATGCGTTCATTGTTCAAAATTTAAATGATGAAACCAAATGTCTGTTTGTTTATACGGTGGGCAAAGTGAGATGGTTGGATATCTCAAACAAAACGCCTATATATTTAGTAATACTCAGTTCGCATGCTTAGTGCTGCAATGCCTCGTACACATATAGTATGCCTCGGATGTATTTGTGCCGTGCTATCAACTATCTGTATGATCAACTTCAGCCAGCAACCTGTGAGAAGAAAACATTGTTTAAAGGAGCAGTGGCGACTTATTTCTGCCACAACCCGCCACAACTCCTCATTTTCACACGAGCAAAACATTTGGCCGTGACCGGAGTCCAACCCGCGAAGATCGGGCGCCACAACGCAGCGCACATGCACTGAACCAAGAAGCAAGTGACCGGGCGTTTTTCATTTGCGCTTGTGTCTCCGACCTCAGTTTTTGCAGTGAAGCGTTGGCGGGAAATTCAAATTTTGAGCTGCATTCTTCAGAATCGAAAGTAACGCAGAAAGGTCGTTCTTTCGCTAAAACTGGAAATGTGTTAGGTTAATATGATTTCTAATAATACTCCGAGTCGAAAATAAGTCGCCACTGTTGCTTTAAACAACTCCTAGAAATCGCGCTCGCTTTTAATAAAACAAACTTTGTAAAAAAAAAAGTTAGAAAACAAACCTTAAAACAAATTGTAAAACAAACTTTAATTCTTCAAAACAAACTTTTTAGAACTCATGTGCCCGAAACACGGAACAGATACCGGCTAGCAGCTAGTGCGATAGAGCGTGTGCAATCGCAGAAGCGTAGACAGTTAGAATGCCAATGGCTAATAAGAGACCATTTGTTTTAAGTACTTGTCGCTGGGAAGCGTAGACAAGTAACTGCACTACTGACCACATTAATGAAAGATGAAGATGAAGATTAATCTGGGCTGATTGGATTTTTAGCGTTTACGGGTTTACGGCATTGGCACTCACTCCAATATTCCCCGGAGCGTTTAAGTGTCGCTCTTGAGCGGAATGAAAAAAAACTATAATAATTATAATTATAGTTTGTTTCTTTTTTCTGCAGATCGTATTATAGTAGTTATTTGATAATTGTTCCATGTTCTAGAGCGTGACTTGGAACAGTTTTGAAATTAAAAGCATGAATGCAACATTGGGAGCTTCGACCGTCGAAACCAGAAAATCTGCGGCGAGAGGACCGAAGAGCTTGCGATACGTCACCATCACATTCCATGCTCTGCGGACTGGTTGCGGTCTGGGAAACGTGCTCTTCGAACTATTTTTTCTACTCAGTGCCGCGTCCCGTCTAGACTTGTGAGTGTTGTTCTGATAATACTTAGTCAAAAGATATATAACCTATAAACTCCCAGAATACCTGCCTATACTTCGTCGCTGAATCTGGAGACAGCGGTCCATTACCCAGCGCTCATCAAACTATTTCGCAAGATCACCATAACGGTAAATTCTCCATGATATGCATGAATGTCTCACATGTCTAGTTTCAGAAATCTAATGTGTTGTACATTTCTCACATAGGTCCTTGTTGCACGTATCGACCGATAGACATCGATTTGAAGGCACTCGAAAAAGTAGAGAATTTAGCGGACAAATCTACTCTTCAAGTTTCCGGATCGTTTTTTGTGATAAGTATTCGATTAACTGTGCGATTGTTACAAGTGCACAAATTACAGCTACAAATACTTTCATAGAGAACAGCTACTAGTGAGGAAACTTTTGGAACCTACATTGTTCCACATGCAATTAGCGGATACTCAAGTTGAAAAGCTGAAACACAACAATGTTTTGAAGCAGAGTAATGTTCATAAGTAAGTCTGTTATCACTCATGGCTGTGATTTTTAAACAATATAACGATAGAATCTGCATTCACGTCCGGAGAGGCGACTACAAGAAGAACGGAATTTACTGGTACTTTTTTCAACTCGACAAAAATATAACTGTAAATATCCCTTTTTAGGTTTTCTCGATCGACATTCACACTGGCAGCGGCAAATTATCTCGGAGATAAATGTTCGGCTGGCTAGTTTTCATTTCATATTTTTCCGTGTTTTCAGATGCAACCTCGAACAAATCAGTGGCGATAGTGGCGATAGGAGACTCCGCCAACTGGGCAGAAGCTGTGCTGTCAGATCTGAACGACAGAAAGTAAGAGAGAGAGAGAGAGAGAGAGAGAGAGAGAGAGAGAGAGAGAGAGAGAGAGAGAGAGATGGGAGAGAGAGAGAGAGATGGGAGAGAGAGAGAGAGAGAGATGGGGGAGAGAGAGAGAGAGAGATGGGGGAGAGAGAAAGAGGGAGAGAGACAGAAAGACAGACAGACAGAAGGAGGGAGGGAGGGAGGGAGGGAGGGAGGGAGGGAGGGAGGGAGGGAGGGAGGGAGGGAGGGAGGAGATTCCCGTTACAGCTGGACGGTGATAACTCTCGCTAAAACCGACCAATACGCGACTCTAGCGTTCACACAGACCTACTGCGACACGTTTCTCCTCACAGGTGAACGAAGATTCGTTTGCGATTCGATCTGGATAGTATCTCTTCGTTTACGATAACATACGGTCACTTGAATATCGTACCTTTTCAATAATCACACGCCTGTTACATATGTGACGAAAACACAATTCATTCACATTCGTTTGAATATTGGGTGGTCCGAAAACTGATTTCAGCACCCACATCAACGTTTGGATTCTGGATGGCGTACACTGTGAAGGCTACCGCAAGGGTTTATCGCGCAGAGGTGGGCGGAGTCTCACGGGGCGGAGACTAGTGGAGAACACGCCGGCATATTGTCAATCCGATACAACTATGTAACATTCGATAAGAAGTGTGAGCAAACACACAAAAAACATGTGTGTTGTTGAGGACTTCTCTCCGGCCGGAGGAATCGAAACGCAGACGTCGATTGAGGACGCGGTACTTCCAGAGTGGAGGGTGAGAGAGTGTCCTCCATTCTTCTACATAGAATGTATTCTGTTCAGATTCTTCGCTTCGATAAGAGCTCTCTGAGAGTCGTAGAGCTAGTGAATTCAACAGTTCCCACTAACTGAGAATTGTTGAAACATTGAACCAGTTCAACCCTATACATTTGTAGTATGTATTCATTCGTTTTTGCTTCCGTGAAATCTACATATGTACTTTTTTGTTTAGTTTTTGGTGTATTATTTGGACGAATTATGATTCTGATTCATAGTGCAATCAATTTTCTCGCTCGATATAATCGTCAGTGATTCTTGAAAACATGGTTACGAAAGAGGATCACAACGAACTTGTTTGATAATAGCTCGATTAAGATCAATTCACTTCAAAACAACAATCATGAAACAACGTTGTCAAGTATCCGAATTTTCTATTGCTTTCTGATTTGCGACCCTGCGACTCTATCATTATATAATTAGAAAGTGATACGAGGAAAGTTTAATAGATCTCGTATGATAAGAACGGGTTCCGCTTGCGTCGGCAGAAGCTCGTTCGTCGTCCGTGTCTCTATTGTATAGTGGGCCCGCAAATGAGTTCCCATCTTTTCACGAGAGACATTAGGGTGGTTAGACAACGATCAGAACACTTCGGATGATGTTATCAATTTAACAAAATTCTGCGTGGGTAGCCAGGGTCGAACCCGCGGACCGCTGCTTGCCAAGCGAGAGGGATACCACTACGCCACGTGGTCATGTGACAGGATCTGTGGAGTAGAGCTTTGAACGGCAAAACAAAACTGCTGCGCATTTCGTTCAGTATACTGTATGTTTAAAATCCACGCTACTGTTTTCAACGAAAAATCCTGAGCTAAGTGCGAGTCTATTATAATTGTATCTCCTGTGAATATTTAAAGGAACAGAGGCGTTTAGCAGAACCTGTTGGTTTGAAATGTTCACATTTCGCGCACTACCGCGAACGACAAGAAATGACAAGAATCGTAATATATTCGCAAAATGACGGGTGAGGAATAGAACCCGCGACCCTGAGATCACTGGCGGCCGAACTAACCGGGCCGAACTAAAGGCCGAACTATACGTTTCACAAATAATCAAAGAAGCAACTTTATACTTTATTGAATACGAGTTATATGTACACAATAACAATAAAATAGTCTCTCCCCTCGGTCCGGAGAGAACGTGTGTTCAATTTGAATTTAAACAATAAAAATGACAATCAATGAAGAGAGATTAATAATCAGAAGGAGAGAACAAGTAAGACAATCATAACTAGTGCCTGGTCACGGCGCAACGCGCGATCACGCGTGTCGTCATTTCGAGACGAGACAACGCGGCGCGTTGATTCGGGATTCTCGAATGCGAGAAATGAGCGGCGTGATTGCACGCCCATGCCACGCGCGCTGACCGGCGCGCGTTGTTTCGGGACTTTTGACGGGCAAAGCGTGATATCACGCTGCCGCTCATTCGAGATTCGCGAAAGCGTTAGTTCGGGATCGCGCGTCATTTCGAGACGCCTGCATCCCATGCACGGCCTCCTCATTGCCTTTCTCATAAATGAGACGGTTGAGAAATGAGACAAATCATGTGGCATTATCCAAACAAATTGCATAATTTTCCAATTATCACGGCCCACCGGTCGCTTCATCTCTCCAATCCCGAATGAACGCGCGGCGGCGTTGTTTCGGGATTTTCTGACTTCTCCAACTACCACGGGCGTTATTTCGGGATTCTCGAATTCGAGACTTTTGCCGCGCGTTCATTTCACGCGGCGTGATTTCGGGAAAAGCGTGGCGTGATGGAATGACGGCCATACGCCGAGACAAAATCGCGCGTGAAACAACGTCGTTGCGCCGTGACCATGCACTAATCATAACGTAACCACTTGTAACCACGTAGATACTAAAACAGTGTCCTGTTTCTACCCATTAACCTGCATAACAGCACAATCTTTTCTTCCTCCTTCCCGTCTCTTTCCCCTCCTTCTTCTTCCTGCTAACGCGGGCGGGATGGCGGCGGGTTTGTCGTAGACGTCTGAACAATACAATGTATACAAGCTCAACAAGGTTACAATACAGTTTCTAACACAATATTATTAACATGTGGATCATACTCACACTATTGCTCCTTTCTGCTTCCTGTTGAGTGGGCCGTTGATGTACATACGCCCGATGGGCATAGACTAAAACTATATTTATAAGGCGATAACATCATTGGACAATATACGTGCTATAATACAACATTACAAAACACTCACTTGACAGTTGAATCATACGACGACAAGCGTTTCTGAGCTGACGGTTGCGGCGGCAACTGCTCGCCACACGGCTCGCCTCGCAACGCACGGCTACAACTTGAAATCGATAATACGTAGAACGAGTAGCGTACAATGTATAACTAACGTAGTGTTGAATAACTCTAAAACATTGAAAGAACTACATAGAACTCACATCGACTATATGATCGTGTGGAAAGCAAACTGAACGTGGCGCGGCCCTGCTTGCCGACGCACCGCCGCGCACCCACATAACTGAAATCACGATCATAATCAGGAAAAAAAAATAAACAACACGCTTACCCACGAATAATATTAACAACAACGGGAATATTGCAATGAATAGTTGTCAAAATTCAATAAACGACGGATTTGCGTTGACCTGAGCAGCTTTGAAGCTACAAACACATTCTGAACCGTTTGCATGAAGTCTATCAGATGTTTCGAAATCAATAAACACAATAAAGTAATAAAAACACAGAATAAACAACCGAAACAGTAACAATAGAAAACAGCTGATATCCTTGACGGGGCACGCACAACGACCCTGACGCGTAAAGCGTGTCCCGCGCAGTTCAAACAATAAAAAAACCCACAGCAGGGGTTTTTCGTGGGGTTACGGGGTTATGGTCTTCTATCATTATTTTTTGTTTGGTTTTTCATTCAAATGGTTCAAGGATCATTCCTGGGTCGAAAAAATAGCGCAACTGTTCCTTTAAAAATATGAAGTCATGGGAGAACAAAGAATCACACCTGGTTTTTTTTTTATACAGTAGTGTGCACCTAGGAGTGCTCACAGAGCATCCAGTCATTTTATTTGTAGACGGTCCAATACCCTTATATAATAATAATAATAATAATAATAATAATAATAATAATAATAATAATAATAATAATAATAATAATAATAATAATAATAATAATAATAATAATAATAATAATAATATTAATAATAATAACAAGCGAATAAATATATGCGAACACTTCAAAAAACATTGAAAAAAATATCAAAGAGATTGGAAAAGTACGCAACGTTTATCTTCCTTTTTTTGTTTTCGGTAATACTATGACTATGACCGAAGTTTCTTTCTTCAGCAGTGGGTTTCAGGATGAAAGAAACTAAGAATCGTCGTTCTTTCTTACAAAATTTTGTAAAAAAAAATCGAGTTATAAGCCACCATTGTACATTTTAGCTTGAAGGCACAGGGCCGTTTAGAATTACCAAGATTCATCGAAACTCACGATCGAGAACTTGGCAAAACTGATTGCACGTAGCGGGATTCGAACCCGCATAGCATGGACCGTGAACCGTGAGCGTTACCACCGCACCACAACGACATAAAAATAATAATTTATTGCAGAAAAAAAATGCGTCACACATCAAAAAAACAGCGAAAAAGCCGCATGTGATAAAAACCGAGACCATATAAAATGAGCGATAAGACGAGTCCGTAAAAGAATATATGAAGGGACAACCGGTACACGTAAAGGGCCAGGATCAGATACATCTGCGCAGCACATTCACTTAGAGGGGAGTGAGTGCGGTGGAGGAGCCGCTGCACAATAAGAGATATGTGCGAGCATTATGCAGAGCACGTCAACTGGACAATCACGGCACCATTCATCGAGTTACGAGTAATATAGATAAGGGAGGTGTACAATCATTTAAACATCAATCGGCATCAATCAATCGTCTAGACACAACGAAGCTCATCTTGAAAGGGAAAGTAGATCAGAGTTGGTAGGTATATGGAACACGATTCATTGTCATTGTCACTCAAAAGGTTTATCGATCACAAGGTAGATCGGAATGCGGCGTCGGCGCCCGCGAGTCGGCAGCTATCGATCGATCGGGTGTCACAGAGAAGGCCCCATTCTACTTTCACGCTGACGCTGACGCTCCCGTGCAAAAGATGCACCTATCGATTTTGATCACGCTGCGTCAACGTGAAAGTATAATGGGGCCTAGAGAGAGGGAGTGAGTGAGCTGCTCGCGCGGCCAGTGTGAATCCAGGGGCGGCCGATGCTTGTCTTCATTGTGCTTGTTGTATCCCGTGCATGTTTTATCCCGTCATGTATTTTCATTGCTGTGTCACATTGCTGCCCTCGTCACAACTGTTTCAACTAGGAAGATTGAGTGTCTGTGTGAGATTGACATGAGATATTATATTTTGCTAGACAACGCAGTTGTTGAAGTAAAATATTTATTATGATATAGAAAGGGAACTATTACAATTGCTTATTCCTGCTTTAATCGGCAACTCACAAAGGGACTAGAGAACAAAAATTTGGAGAATACAAATTTCGTGCCATTGTGCCTGAGCCGCGGCCCGTGCCGCGCGATGGCAATGACGCGCCGTTTTGACGGTCTCTAGTCACTTTTCCTGCAGTGAGGAGGAGGCAATGTGACATAAGATTCACATGGGATCTAAAGAGAGAAGTGAGCTTATTACAATGAAGACTCGTTCTCCTCCTGCAGAAACAGAATAGGCTTCCAATGCCAATAGGAAACCAACAAATAAATTAATTAAGAACGACCGTACAAATAACTGATTGGATCAAAAGAAAGGGAGGGAGAATAGCATTCGAACATGAAGAGGGAAACCATTGTTCGGTAAGCTATTCGGGCGAGGATTTGTAATAGTTCCCTCTCTAAATCATAATAAATATTTTACTTCAACAACTGCGTTGTCTAGCAAAATGTAACATTATAATACAGAGAGGGCAACTATTACAATTGCTTTTACGAATCAGAACCAAGCAGTGACCACAATATGGCCTGTTCTGTCTCGGTGTGTGGAGAGCGATAGAGCTCTCACTGATTCTCACAGACAAACGTATAGCGGAACCGCGTTCTCCGAGAGCTACTCGCTCCATAATCATTATACCCAGTGATATGAAGGATGTAGTGTATAAATCCTTTCCCACTTAGCGTAAGGGTGTATTCTTCACACAACCGTGCAAAGATATTTGATCATAGCCACACGAATAGATCAAAATATTGAACCGAACCTTGTGTTTAGGACCCACCCTCGGCCAAAGGTGCATTGTATTGCACCCGCTAGGGTTTGGAGAGAAGAGATGACGTGACAAATCACATACAACACTTGTTCAGATTTGTCCGGAAATGTAGAGAGGTTCACTCCTTACACACTTTTGACTGGAAAAGAACATGTTGGAAGAAACGTGTTCAATCAACCAACCATGGTCCACCAGGTCACTACCACTACCCCGTAGACTACCTCACGTATTCCTTGCCTTGTCTGTCCCCCCCCCCTTTTCATGGGGCAGGGAGCACGTAATAAGGACGCGTTGAGAAAGAACATAGAGAGTCTTACTAGACTTGACAACCAAATCATGATGCCCTAGCGATCCAGATTGCACATTGTTGGGATCTAGGCCAAATAGCCACATTGAGGATTGTAAAACAAAACTACATAGAATGTATATTCATAGTTAATGTAATGTCAATGTCACGTCATGCCCATTGTACGATGCCATCCATCTGGATTTCAACAGACTGAATGAGCCCTTCGTCCTTCGTGTGCATCAACCACCCATGATATTGCACAGAGAAGGAGTTCTGGACGCATTATACCACAATATCCGAACCAAGGAACAGAGGCATTGTTTGGCTCGGGTGCTGCGACCACAAGCGCGTTCTTCCGAACACTACACGGTTAATGACCGTCCAATGCAACCCTAACTGGCTGATTTGACTTATGTATCCATACATGAAGGGAATGGGAAAATAATCATATCCAAGTGAATTGATGTCAATTCACTTCGCATAATTTGAAGTCCAAATTGTAGCTCTACTTGAGCAACATCACTCTGACGTACTACACAAACAGACCGTGTGAGACGAGAAAGAAAGACGCATCAAGCGTTTTCGGCGTACACCACAATGTCGTGTTAGGGTCCCTGTTTCTCTGGCTCGGTTCTACTTTCATATTCAAGGATACTGACCAAGCGGAGATAGTATAGTAATTATAATTACCATACGGCCTCTGACCAATTCACGCGACATTCGACACCGCATCCATGGTATATCATGTCCATCATACTTGGAACAGTAGAGGTCTGGGCCGGATAGTACCATCAGTGAATAACAATTGCGCCACAAACCGGACGTGTCGTGTCAGTTCGGCGACCAGGTTTGCCGGAACATTTTAAAAACACATGTCCGCTGACGGAATGAAACCTGTGATCGTCTGATCTCTACCTGATCATGCTGCGGTACATGCTGCAGATAAAATGAGGTTCATTTCATCAGCATGGGAGACGCGTATGCACCCCGTCACACACATTCATGAACGTCGAAACCGTGCGCCAGGTGAACCGAATGCCACGGGCCGAGCTCGTATATCCGAGCTCGCTACGGAATCGAATTGTGTTTAATCTCTCAAAGAGATAAATGAATCACACTCCAATAGTCGGGTTTGTCTCACATATAATCCACATTATATCCCTACGGGATGGATTTTGGCACAGTTCCGCATCGCATATGAGGGAAACTCTGTTATTGTCATTGTGAAGAGTAGGGCGGCCAGGCGGGCTCATTGAGACTGTGTCCTGGTAATGATAGCCATAATGGACGTAGTCACCTCTACTCTTACAAATGCGGAAGACCCACAATAAACCTGTCTGAAACAGGTGTTCATTAACCTATGTTTTAAGTAGCCAAAACATTCCCGACAAGGAGCGGGCCTAACAGTGGTAAGCGGGCGAGGCCAGAGTGAAAGGTTAGTTCCACAAAAGTAGAGGCCAAAACGAGCATCTACATCTACCCCTTGCCATGCGGCTTTCGATGCGGATGCTGCCCTAGTGGAGTGAGCCTTGACTTGCTCCTCCACTCCAGCCCATTTCAACCCTGTTTTCAACCATCTCGCGATGGAACTAGACCCGATTTTCATCACATGGGGTATGGTGTAGAAGATGAACAACCCGGTTTCTCCTTCTCGGACGTCTACCGTCCTCCTCAAAGACTCCTTGAGGCAAGTCACCAGGCAGACCACCTTTCCTGGGCCGTGAAAGGATGTCTCCACGATTTCTCTTTTTCTGCTTATCTTATTGTCTTACAATATATCGCTGTTGTATATTGTTCGCAATAAATGCCAAGCGGAATCGAATCCATGACCTTGTATAGCCTGCGCCAGAGCGATAGTTTTCGATCTACCTCGTTTGCAGTTCGAAACACGGTACCATAACCGTCTGCCTCTCTTGCTTTGCGCGCTATTGCCGGGAACTGACTCTCCGTCTTTCTCTGATCTACCCCCGCGCGCAACTTATTGCGAGCACAGAACTATAAACAGATAGAACCATCACAGAAGCACTCATTACCGAAGTACTATTGGGTTACTCTTAATCCCTTCACCATAAGACCATAAGTGGACATTGCATATCCGAGAGATGAGAACCAATTCATTATGTTCACCAATTGGAATTGGGGAAACGTTGGTCGAACCTGCGACCATCCACGTTCTAACCGACTAAGCTATGGCGGCTGAACCCCGGGGCACGTACACTCATACAGGTGTCACGTTTTAATGCAACCAAATTCTAGCAACATTCCTTTCTATGCATTCACCACGTTGCTACAGTTGCTAATTGCAACTACACCAGTTGCTAATTACAACTACATACATTTCACTCTGATGCAAGAAGTGGAAGTCTTGCTTTGCATTCCGAAAAGTAATGTATTATACAACGTACATTACATGCAATAATGCTTGTATGCGAGCGTGCAAAGTGTGCATGAGAGATGCTCTACTGCATACTTTATCAGAGCTGTGAGCTGGATGAGGATTATCAATCAACCATGAAAACCTGTATCCTGTTCCCTTGCTCTTACTGCGGGTCCGTTACACGCACTTCTCCACAGGCTCGAAAGTAGTCATTCATGACCCGGTCCGGTACGCGCATGACTAAATCCGAGATCAGAGATCTCAGAATAGCGTTGATCGAACCATTCACGGGTAAAAGGGGAGCGCATGCTATGTGTATAGCCCACTACCTAATAGGCTTCGTGCTTTGTAGTTCAACAACATCGGAACCCTTCATCAGAGATGAATGTCGCGGCGGTCGCGGCGGATTCGCTGCGGTCGCGGCGGTCGCCGCGTTGTCACAGCGACCGCCGCGATGGCGCCGCGGCGACCGTTTCAAGTGGCAATTGATTTAGTCGCATGATGGTCCCTTCAGTGGGGTTTACAAATATCTACTCAGAAAACACAGATACTGCATATAGGACGTCGTAATCCCAGGCATGAGTATTCCGCACACGGCACAACTCTCGCCCCTGCCGATACTGTCAGGGATTTAGGCGTCTCTATCAGCAGTTCTCTTGTCTTTGACGATCACTATTCCAACATTGTTCAGAATACGCTTCACTCCATAAACGACTTTCTGCGCGTATATCGTACTCGCAATCTCACTGTTCTTAAAGTTGCATACGTAACCTATTTTCGGTGCAAACTTGAGTATTGTACAGAATTATGGAATCCGAATGAAAGTCAACTGGCACTGCACGAGACCGGGAAGGTCTCGTGCAGTGCCTTCCCGGTCTCGTGCGATTCTGTTTCTATGGATAAATATATTATATTATTGCCTGTGGAGGAAGTACACTTCTGTCAAACACGTCAAGGTGTCTGGAGGTGGCTTCCGCAGTATTCGCTTTGCCTCACTGGGAAGGAAACCGATTGATGTTGGACACTCGTTCATCATAACTTTTTTTGTCTTTCCAATGTTGTCATTGCGATTCTGTTTCTATGGATAAATATATTATATTATTATATTATATTATTATTAAAGATGTGGGGTCGGTGAATCTGATTGAGTCGGTACAGAGACATTTTACGCGCCGAATATGTCACCGTGCCGGCTTTTTCTCGCTCACTTATCCCCAACGCCTCCAGCTATTAGATCTCCAAACGCTCGAAGAGCGACGCTTAATAAACGATATTGCGTATATTCATAAGGTTATGACTAATCGCACTAGTCTAGAGTATTCTGGCCTCTTCAACATTGTACCTTCCCGGTCTCGTGTTTCTCATGGGTGGCGCCTGATTCCTTGCTTTGACACAACTTTAAAGAGCAGCACGTTTTTCAGTAGGGTTTTTGCACTATGGAACACACTCCCCAACAACATCATTTTATCTGCGAAACATCAAACAGTGAAATCGTACCTCCTAGATAACCCCCATTTGTTCCCTCCGTCCAAAATTAGATGAGTGCTCATTTGGGAACCTGTGTTATCTGTTTTATCCTATTTTTGTGTTTATTTATTTTCCAATGCCGTATTCACTCTAATTATGTGTTTGTCCTGTGTTCATATATATAGTATACGCGGTAATAAATATTATTATTATTATTATTATTACCGTCGCGAAACCGCCGCGACCGCCGCGATATTCATCTGAGATAGCAGAATTCTCAAATCTGTAAAACAGAATTGATATAATCCGTGTATATCCATACACCCTATGCAACTGCCGACCTATGTGTTGCGCACAATTGAGCCAGAACCTCGAAGCTCTTATTGCCACTTGGTTTAGCCAAACCAACGAAAAGTAAGTACCGTTTCCATAATGTGTTGTGGGGGTTTTATTCCTTCTTCTTCCCTTCCATGGATCACAAACTGCTGTGTGATCGATTACTGACCTACAGTATTCCACGAAACGGACAACTGGTGATAGTAGACCGCCTTGCAGTACGATATCATGTGACCGTTACCATAGGTCTCATCCGTGTATTCATGAATCACATAGACACGTGACAGCTAAGGCCGTCACCAATCGACTGTAGACAACGCAGTGTGTCGTTTTATCAAACATTGTTTGATAATCAATTGGTATGGAACATCCAATCCCCAGGAATCGTGTCATGATTCTGGTACTCCGAGACCATTATGATAAAGAGGTATGCCTCTTTTCTGCGCATCTCAACAATACCTTGCGAGAACAGAACACTACAGCGCTAGACTGAGTGTAGCTTGATCGCTCTTTGTAGCGGCCGCAATGGGCGAGCTTCTCCCCACTGCCACTTACCAAGGGCAACATCGATCGAAGCGATCGGGGGCGCAGGCGCAATCAAGGGAGGGGTGGACTGTGAGCACTAGACTACCTCGTCTTGCTCTGGATCTGTCCACGCACAGCATAACACTGTGACACTCTGCTACTTCCCTGGGGGGAAGAGCGAAACCCGCAAACAGAGTGATGGAAGTGAGGCTAGGCCTACACAATAATGGCAACCTGCCGAATGCACTCGCAAGTGACTGACATCATCCGAGTACAAGTACTACGGAATAACCGTAACAAAAACGGCCAGCAAACAAACCAACAGAAAATATAAATACAAGTACACGTGAGTTCAGGTAACTCTGCTCCGTTCCTACCCGAGTATAGCTAACGATTAGAACGCGAGGAGAAACAGAGACCGAAACGAGTCACCATTCGCCTCCTCCTCACTGCAGGAAAAGTGACTAGAAACCGTCAAAACGGCGCGTCATTGCCATCGCGCGGCACGGGCCGCGGCTCAGGCACAATGGCGCGAAATTTGTATTCTTCAAATTTTTGTTCTCTAGTCCCTTTGTGAGTTGCCGATTGAAGCAGGAATAAACAATTGTAATAGTTGCCCTCTCTGTATTATAACAGTGGATGCCGAATGTGCTGTCGAACTGATATCGATGAGATGCGCTCAGAGCTCAACTTTCCGATAAGGCGCAAAGTTCGAATTCGCTCTACCTTAGCTTCGCACGTGCACATGTTGGTAAGCGTTTCGTGTTTCCATGGGTCAAGCAATGAAATAATAGAGAAAGTGAAAGTGTGATAAGAAAGAGATGGTGAACAACCCAGTTTCGGCTCCTACCACACCTAATGTCAAAAACTAAGCGCCCCTGTGCCTTTAAAGATACAGGGGCCTATTTCTGACGATTTTTAATCGTCGAAACGACTGTTTAAATACAGGTTGGACGGAAGTTCTACGTGCGCGCGGTCATCAGAAACGATCAGTAAACCGGTTTGAACACAAATTTTCTAATTCCCGCCACTCTACGCTCTCCTCTTTTCACGTGCTCTCTCGCACTTTCTCACGTGTGCCGTCGGCAAAGGACGATGAGCGGGCAGGGGAAGTCAATATGCCCATGTATATTTATATATTTTTGAGTCAATCGTGTGTACTGTAACAAAGCCGACTGTATATCTCATGTGTATACATCATTTTGGTATAACATCTTCTTGTTTCTTGTGGACTTTTGAAACGTTCCTGAGATCTTGAAATAAAAAAATTGCAATTTTCACGAATAAACATAAACTTTTTTATTATCATATAATTCTGACACAAATGTGTTCAGAGGATATATTAGCATTACTTAATATTATCATTAATTTGAGGTTTTAAGTGTCGAGAGAAATGTTTCATAGGTAGTAGCGGCGCCTGCACGGAACCATCTCCTGGGGGCGGCTAGAAGTAAACAAGTAAACAAACAAGTAAGCAAACCACAAACAAATATGCCTCACATGTTTTTGTTAGCGAGGCTACCCCTGTATCCCTTCCACAGATTAGCGTCGTCCATTCGGGACATATCAGATGGGAGGCCAGAGAGAGTAGACCAGAGCGCGTCCTAAGAGGGAATCTCTCTCTCTCTCTCTCTCTCTCTCTCTCTCTCTCTCTCTATCTTTAACGTTCGCTACTTATCAGTGCTATCAGTTTCTCTATGATAAATATTGTATCGCTCTCTCTCTCTCTCTCTCTCTCTCTCTCTCTCTCTCTCTCTCTCTCTCTCTTTGAGAGACAAAATACTGCACCTTCCTGAAAGGCGGCTGCTTCAGCTCCGAATCGCTGACAGGAGCGAGAGCGCGAGACAACTGAAAGAGAGAAAAAACCTTTCTCTTTTCCCTTTCCCCTTTCTCTCTCTTCCTCTCTCTCCCTCTCTCTCTTCCTCCTCTCTCTCTCCTTCCCTCCCTCTCTCCCTACCTCCATATTCCTCTCCATCCACTCGACCATCTCGAAATCATCGTCGTCCTGTCCGTACGGATTCAGCATCGCCTCCCCGACCGAAAATAAGTATACGGTAGATGAAGTAGGATTACGGTAGATTAAATTTCATTCAGGTAGCAAATGATATAACTAAATATGAGTTACATTATAGAACTGTCGGAGAAAAGTGGTTCACTGTACTACTGTAATCGGTATGTGGGAACAATACGGTACATACAGTATACCTTCATCCAGCCGCAGTAGAAGAGAAACTGTAGTCCGGACCAGATGGGCACGTAGAAATCGAGGCGAGGGTGCGTCGGCGAGAGCTCAACACGTTTCTGTGCTCTAATCGAATCATAGTAGTTTTGTGCTGTGATCGAACTACAGTACTTGTCGTTAAAATGTCACTGTTTCTATTCCTTATCCCATGAAGATGAGAAAAAAAAATTGATTACGCGCCTCTACTGGAAATACAATTATCGCGCCACAATAAAACTACCGTATACCTCGTTCTCCGGAGTGGGTTTGATGAACTGACGGGCGATGAGGGCGACGCCAAAGTAGGAGTAGAAGGTGAGAGAGATCTGGAGATAGGGTTGAGAGAGAGGAGTGAGAGAGGGAGAGGGATAGAGAGAGGGGGGAGGGAGAGGAGGGAGAGAGCGAGAGTGAGGAGCGAGAGAGAGAGAGAGAGAGAGAGAGAGAGAGAGAGAGAAGAGAGAGAGAGAGGAGCGAGAGGGAGAGGGGGAGGGAGAGAGGGGGGGGAGAGAGCGAAAGAGAGGAGCGAGAGAGAGAGAGAAAGAGGAGCGAGAGAGAGTGAGAGAGAGAAGAGCGAGAGAGAGAGAGAGAGAGGAGAGAGAGAGAGGAGAGAGAGACCAGCTGCGGGTAGATGAGAGGCAGGGGCACCCAATCCGAGATGAACACCGATCGGAGAGAAGAGTGGAACGATTTCATCGACTAAAAAAGGAAATAAAAACATCGAAAAAATCGATAAATCTATAAATCATCATCGCTCACATTAAGAATGTAAACGAAGAATACGGGCGAGTTGATGCGGAGAGATGCGGACGCGGTCTGAATGTGGAATAATAAATTATATCGTACATCATAGATAACAATGAATTCTAGACACCATATCATCGCCTCTCTCTTATGACGACTACGAAAATGTACCGGCTTCACATATTTTCGGAAACTATGGACACACCAATGAGTGGATACATCGGTCGCATCGATCTCTTGTGCATTCTTCTCAGTCTCACACCCACCACATTGCCCTCCTTCACTCCCCCGTCTTCCCCTGGGTAGACAGCCTCATAGAGACCGTCGATAGACCACTGCACAGGCAGCCAGGAGGGGTGGAATCTGGAAGCGGAGTCACTCTCTCTCGCTCTCTCTTTCGAATTTCATAGGGAAGATGATAGCAATTACGAAAGAAGAAAGACAGAATAAGAGGGAGACAGTGAAGAAAAAAGCCCACCCATAATTCCTCTTCTCAATCTTCTCGAGCTCTTCGGGCAGCAGAAACTGGGCGTCCATCACCTGGTAATGTCTTTCTCTGTCTGACCTCTCTCTCTCTCTCTCTCTCTCTCTCTCTCTCTCTCTCTCTCACCTCCTTCATTCCCTTGTATTTCTGACGCACGCCGTCGCTGATTCCGCGAAACACTAGAAGCTGCGAGAGACAACAGTACCTGCGAGTACGGTAGCTACAGTATACCATAACGAGTAACGAGTTATATACTGTAGATACAGTAACCAGACACATACACTTAAACTTCCTATTTTGAAACTACTGTAACCCATATGTACAGTACTTGCTACCGTATACCTGAGCATGTTGTATCGCACGCGCCTCGCTCGTTCGTCGGCCGCCCGAACCATGGTTCCCACGTAGAGAGCGAGGCTGGAATACGGTAAGTACCTTAGTTGTAAGGATTACAGTAACTCCAAGTATACGGTTCATCACGTTTTGCTGGGAACATAACATTCAAAATTAACCCTTTCTGCCTGGTAGTAACAAGTAGTACACAGTACACAGTACTTATACTCTTACGGTAGGCATGTGTAATACGGTAGTTCACAGTATTTTTAGGTATACGGTATTCTACAGTACCTGTCGATACTGGGCATGTTC
The DNA here is from genome assembly GCA_963966185.1 of Rhabditoides inermis. NCBI lineage: Eukaryota > Metazoa > Nematoda > Chromadorea > Rhabditida > Rhabditidae > Rhabditoides > Rhabditoides inermis. The sequence goes on along the minus strand of CAWZYM010000382.1, from coordinate 93,105 downwards.
ATGAGTTGGTCGTCGAAATTCGAAGCGACTGTCGTCACGCAAAAGAAGGCGAGGATAGTCTCGATCGGCATGAACTGAAATGAATTAGAACTCTCTCACTCTCTCTTCGTCGCTCTCTCTCTCTCTCTTTCGCTCTCTCTCTCTCTCTTTCTCTCTCTCTCTCCATCTCTCTCCCTCTCTCTTCGTCGCCCTCTCTACTCCACCGTAGTCTTGTTGTAGGTGTAGAGGTATTGCGCCAGTTGCTCGAATATTCTAAAAACTCGGAGTACTACTACCATGTCAGAATATTCAGAAATCAGTCTGTTATTAGGGATACTGTACCTTCAGTAATCTTCCCTACCGTTTACCTTTTCTGTTCCTGGTCGAGTATGAGTCGATAGAAGACGGACACAGCACCATAGGAGACAAGCCAGACGAGGAGCTCGCGCCAGCAGAGAGACCAGATCGAACCCTCCCAGCTAGAGAGGGAGGGAGATTCTCTCTCTCTCTCACTCACTCACTCTCTCACTCACTCACTCACTCACTCACTCACTCACTCACTCACTCACTCACTCACTCACTCACTCACTCACTCACTCACTCACTCACTCACTCACTCACTCACTCACTCACTCACTCACTCACTCACTCACTCACTCACTCACTCACTCACTCACTCACTCACTCACTCACTCACTCACTCACTCACTCACTCACTCACTCACTCACTCACTCACTCACTCACTCACTCACTCACTCACTCACTCACTCACTCACTCACTCACTCACTCACTCACTCACTCACTCACTCACTCACTCACTCACTCACTCACTCACTCACTCACTCACTCACTCACTCACTCACTCACTCACTCACTCACTCACTCACTCACTCACTCACTCACTCACTCACTCACTCACTCACTCACTCACTCACTCACTCACTCACTCACTCACTCACTCACTCACTCACTCACTCACTCACTCACTCACTCACTCACTCACTCACTCACTCACTCACTCACTCACTCACTCACTCACTCACTCACTCACTCACTCACTCACTCACTCACTCACTCACTCACTCACTCACTCACTCACTCACTCACTCACTCACTCACTCACTCACTCACTCACTCACTCACTCACTCACTCACTCACTCACTCACTCACTCACTCACTCACTCACTCACTCACTCACTCACTCACTCACTCACTCACTCACTCACTCACTCACTCACTCACTCACTCACTCACTCACTCACTCACTCACTCACTCACTCACTCACTCACTCACTCACTCACTCACTCACTCACTCACTCACTCACTCACTCACTCACTCACTCACTCACTCACTCACTCACTCACTCACTCACTCACTCACTCACTCACTCACTCACTCACTCACTCACTCACTCACTCACTCACTCACTCACTCACTCACTCACTCACTCACTCACTCACTCACTCACTCACTCACTCACTCACTTACTCACTCACTCACTTACTCACTCACTCACTCACTTACTCACTCACTCACTCACTCACTCACTCACTCACTCACTCACTCACTCACTAACTCACTCACTCACTCACTCACTTACTCACTCACTCACTCACTCACTCACTCACTCACTCACTAACTCACTCACTCACTCCTCACTCACTCACTCACTCACTCACTCACTCACTCACTCACTCACTCACTCACTCACTCACTCACTCACTCACTCACTCACTCACTCACCGAGACAGTATCCGGAGCAGCGACCCGTGACTCGAGTTCGTCACGTGTTTATGGTACGTGACGGTCATTCTGAACAAGTGAATCAGTAAATAGAAAAAAAATCATCTGTGCCGTCCTTACCTCGGGCAACCGATTGCGCGGCAAGGTTGCGATGGAAATGACAGTTTCGTCTGGAGAAGTGGAGAAGTGTGAATGTAGTCTGTACTCTCGTTTGTAGCTTGATCGCATTCGGTTCTGTTTCATTCAAATATCAAAGTTCAGTCTTATATTCAAATGGTGAGTCACTGTCACGCCTCTCATCACATGTGCCATGTGAGTTTTCTTTTTACATCGTTCGTCGGCCGCCCGAACCTTTCAACGTTTCGTATTCTACTTTACCTACTCACTCTTACAATGAGTGAAATCGACATTGAGAAGGTTAGTGGAAATAGAGGAAGGTGGAGAAGAGAAGAGCGGAAAATATATAGAAGAGAGATAAAGAGAGAGAGTGAAAAAGAGTGAAAGAGAGAAATGTGAACGATACTTTCTTTCTAGTACTCACGTATTCGCATATTTTTCGTGATTTTCTTCGTGATAACTGCTGTACTATTCGTAGTTTTGTCTATGAAGGTCCGTACTTTTTACAACTTTCAAACATTAATATACAGAGCATCGACGTTGTATTCTAAACAAATTTTACATTTCGAAAAATTAACATGATCAATGTTTACATTTGTTCGCAATCGTCACTCGTTTCCAGTAGTGGCATGTAAGTATATTTTGATGAAATGAAAATAAATATGTATGTGTTTGCAATCTCTTTGATATCAATGAGACATTTTTTTGTTGAAAAAAGAGTTTATGGCAAGAGAAGAAATTGAGATCATAGTGGTGCACAGATCAAGAGAAAACATCACAATTATGGCGTTGATAGGGCAAATAATGTGGTTCTATCACTCGGCTGCGGTCTCTTCTTCCACTGCCGAACCATTCGGACCTGCAAGGCAACTCGCGGTAGTTGGGATTGTCTGGTTGCCCCCCCCCCCTCTTTCTCTCTCTGTCTCTCTCACTCTCTCTCTCTCTTTCATTCTTCTTTCTCTCGTTCTCTGTTTCACTTCATCTCTTTCTCACTTTCCTTCTCTCTCTCTCCTCACCTCCATTTCTTGCAATGAGTGGACTAGTCGTTTCTGGAGTGTGGAATTGAGAGAGTTCAATGGTCAGAGAACCAGCGTCGCCGTCCTAAAACGATAAGATAGTGATCACGATTATCTCGCGGAAAACTGCAAAAGACTATGTATATTGGTTGAACGTAATCTATTATTATCATTATCGGCACGAGACGTATTGTCCAGTACAGCCTCAATGACATTATGAAATGTTTGTGAAACGTATCCATTTTTTTCACGAGTACTGTGTCAAAAGAGTGATTATAAAAACCAAATGTTTTTGTAAACGCAAGAGCGGTGCAAAGTGAGCCATAAAAAGTGAGCCATCACTCTGATGGAATATTGTGTGCGATACTCTATGTATCAGGACGAACAACGTGCTAACATATGTCGGAGTAAACAAACAAACAACAACCCACCGTCTGTCTATACTTGCGGAACCGCACGCTCTCCTGCCGAGGAAACTTGCACTTTTCGAGCAGGGCTGAATAGAGAGCATATTATATTATACATTGTAGATGTAGATGTCTATAGGAATCACATCGTGTGTTTTAATTTTGGATTGCATTGGTGATATTACTCAATCTACTCTAGAACCGCATTCTCTTCTTCTCCATCAATGAGCAGTGGTGGCTGGATTAGTGTCATCTTCCCACCACTAAACCATACTATCAAAGTGCCCACGGACCAAAGAGATACAGATAGATTAATATGTCTAAACAATATCTCACCATTGATCGCCCCATTCTCCGCCCCAGCATTGAGGAGTGGTTGAACGGGTGAGTGAGCTCGAGAGTCCATCACTGTCTCCTCCTCACAGCAGTCCCGAGTGCGAGTCGCTGAAAAGTTTATATACTGTCAGAATCTGCGAGTCCGCCCTTGATCACGCGTTGAGTCGCCGCAATGCGTGGATATTGAGCACGTGATGCGGTCTTTCAAGCACTCTATCCTATTGCGCATTGATGTATCATTGCGTTTAAATTATTTGTGATAGAAGTGAACCGTAACGAAAAAACACTTTTTTTCCGTTGAACTGGTTTATATTGTCAGAATGGTATTGAGCACGCGATGTGGCCTGTCTCCCTGTCTGCAGTCTTTCAGTCCTACTCTCGCAATACCTTGATCGGATGTGATGTTACTTGAGCTTGTGGGGTAGAAAAGGGACAATTCGCGGTTTTGTACATACGTGTTTGTATGTGTGTATGTTTCTCTCTTTCTTCTTTCATCACACGTATGGTGTCATACGGTACTATGACCTACAATAACCAAGATACAGTAACCCACCGCTCCTGATTGCCTGCGCGGCTTGGCTGATGGAACGCGACGAGGTCCATCCACGACGGCGCTCCGCCTACAAGTATCGATCGATTATTGATTGTTGACGATTTATTTATCTATTGTTGATGATTGCTATTAAATTAACTATTGTTAAATGATCAGTTACTAACGACTTGTTTTGTAGATCATATTGTTGTTGAATCTCGGAGAGGAGAAGATATTAGAGTTGGCTACTAGCTAACGTAAGCTAGTGTTTCAATGAGCGCATATGAAAGTCTGATTGTTCATACAGTGAACTTGAATTCGGTCATATAAAATTGTGATTGTGAAGACAATTTCAGATACAACGATTCCATATGAACCTCTGACTACGACTCTGATTTTTGAGTGATAAAAGTGCTCACTTGTCCACAGCAGGCGAGCCGGCGGAATTCGTTCATTCGAAAGTAGCAGAGTGGCTGGCACACAGAGTGCACTCCGATGATGATCTGACAAGAGCGGATTCTCTCTCTTTCCCTTCTATGTTTTCCCCCGTTGTACGCGTAGATATGTAAACGGAGATGGAGAGATACAAAGCAGGACTAGAGAGAGGAAGAGAGGGAAGGAGATGAGAAAGAGGGAGAGAGGGAGAGAGAGAGAGAGAGAGAAAGAGAGAGAGAGAGAGAGAGAGAGAGAGAGAACTTCCCTCCCACCTGCATGGTCCATCTGAATGCGGCACTCGCATTCCACGTGGCTATCATATTGTTCAGATGGAGCAGCGCCACCATTTGAATGCCTGCAATGTTGATCAGTTGATCATTTGTAAGTTGAGCATCTGATCATTGATCAGTCGATAAGTACTTTCGGCATAACTTTTTTCAATGCCGAGTGACGTACGTTTCAAGTTTGAATTTAATCAATTGAAAGTAACATCAATGAATGAATTCTTTTTTGAGAAGAATATGTTTTGTAACAACCCAGATACACACCCACCGGAGTACGGTATCAAGAAGAGTGTGTCGACGAGTAACACTGTGCCTATAACAGCCATCAATTGGTCTCTGATCATTCCTGATTATGTCATCGACTGTAAGAGGGTGTCCGAACGCACACAGTGCTCACGACGCAATGACGTTGTGTCAAGCGCGGAACGGTCTGTTTTGACCGCCATTCCACCACGCACGACACAACGTCTGTTACATTTTTTTATCCACAATTCGCTATGATAACCACACCCACCTATGACCACAATGTACTTGTTCCGCGCGCGCACCTGCCGCCACTTGGAGTTGAGAGACGTGCATCGTCTGCAAAAAGGACGGTGGATTGTGTACTCGACCATATTCCCTAAACTACATCGATCCCCTAAGCATACAAATGTGTATTTTGTATTTCATGATACAAGGTATGTTCTTCTAGTAAAAAGAAGAGAGAAGTTGACGAGGAAAATAGAAGTGATCTAATTTGAAAATCTACTCGGATACGTTTCTCGAGCTTACTTGAGTATTATCAGCGAAGCGGAGCGTCTGTAAGGGATTAAACTTCTCGTTTGAACTATTGACGGGAAGATTCCCGTTCAAGAAGAGAGGTATAGCGGGCCCGCACATGCCTTCCATTCTTTTCACGAGAGAAATTAGGGTGATTGGACACAGATCAGAACCCATTGAATGGTGTTTTCATTTCGACAAAAAATGGGGTACCCGAAGTCAAACCCGCGGATAGCCGCTTGATAACCGAGAGACCACTACGCCACGTGGACATGTTAGAGGTTCTGCGCAATAGAGATATGAACGGCAAAGAAAATCTGCAGTTTGCATTCCCCTTGTCATACGGTACCCATTAGAGCACGATTATTATTCGCTCGGAAAATGCGGAGCTAGTTTCGCGCTTAATATAAGAGAAAATGAAGTTATTTGAGTGTGTGTGTGTGTGTGTGTGTGAGAGAGAGAAAGTGCGAAAGACAGAAAGAAAGAAAGAAAGAAAGAAAGAAAGAAAGAAAGAAAGAGAGAGAGAGAGAGAGAGAGAGAGAGAGAGAGAGAGCGAGCGAGCGAGAGAGAGACTCACTTATTCAATGGATGATCCGTCCCGCAACCTTTAGGACACACCCCGTTGGCAGTTGTGGAGACAGCCTGAATGAAAGGTTTAAAAAAAAATGCTGGGCATAACTTAAACAACGCAACTATGAAAGACTCTTAATAGCTTGCAAGTAAAGAACCAGGAAAAAAAGAATGATATGGAGGTGTTATATCAAAATCAAGCTTACTTTATAGCTGCTTCTATTATGAATACGGTGGCTGTCATCCGAATTGAACATCTGGAAACATATTAGTTTGGTATGTGAAAAGAATCGAATGCATTACCTTATCACTTGACTGGAACTTCCTGATGGTTCGTAAAATGGCAATGTAGCACCACTGAAAATGGTATGTAGTTCAAATTGAAGTGAACTCGAAGATCAATAATTGAACAAAAACAACTAGAATACATCACTCTACTACTTGGAAAGTGTAAACTAAAACAAGATTTGAAAAATGAGCAAATATATGAGGGAAAATAGAGACTCGCCACGACAATGATAAGGCAGATGTAGCAGAGTACGAAGATGGCGACCAGCGAGAACGTACCCACATCAATCTCCTCGTTCTCTGAATCATATCTAATCAATTTATTGACGGTTTCTGGAAAAGAAGTCAAAACAATAAATTAAAAAAGTCATGAAAAAAAAACATATGGTCTAGTGCAATGAAATACAATGGAAAATTCACGTGGCTTTGAGAATATTGGACAATGCTCACCGTCTTTGCCCCACCCACCCTTGTCTATCTTGTGCAGTGTGCCATTCCGCCACTCGACCGCGCCCCTCTGAGGAGTCGAGAACGTAGTGCCCACTCCAAACACCACGCACACCATCCAACTGGAAACAGCAAACACTAGTACAGTTGAAATCATCGTTATTAGTTTCAGTATATTGAAATAAGTTTCGCTACAAATTAATATAGTTAGAATCTGCTGGTTCGCCATTGGCTATTCGCAGCGCGCATCGCTTAAGGGGGTTCTTAGCTACTCGGCAGACCCTAACGCATGTTCGGACCTCTGCGCTCTCCGTGAAAGCACACTATTTCGTCTTCCACTCGCGTGTTCGAGCCTCTATAGCATCGATAGACCCAAACGGGAGCGTTTGACCCTAACGAATCCCCATTACAATCCGAGCGATAGAGGGTTGTTAGAAGGTTGATAGAGTTCTGTTCGAGGCTGATAGAGTTCTGTTAGAGGGTTGTTAGAAGGTTGATAGAGTTCTGTTCCTCTGTTCGAGGCACCCTCTATCAACTTTCTATTAAGTAGCGGACAGACTCAAATCCTAGGGTCAGAAACAGCCTCAGATTTGTATCTGAGTGTCAGAAACAGGTTCAGATTTTGGGTCATATTTGCCTCAGATTTTGCCTCAGATTGTTTCACCAGCCTCAGAAATAGGGTCAGATTGTTGCTTCCCGCGGAAAGAGGCCAAATCTCGATTTGTCCCACTGCGAAATTGGGGACATGGTAACGGGCATTTTGCCAGTCAGCACACCGTCCAGGTTCAGAAAAGCGCGCCAAGGATGGGCGGCCCAGAAAGCAGCCATACCCTCAGATTCGCTGCGAGACCAATCTCAAATTCGCCACCTTTTGGCGGCAAGCAACAATCTGACCCTTTTTCTGAGGCTGAGGAAACAATCTGAGGCTAAATCTGAAGCAAAATCTGACCCACTTTCCGACCCTCAGATACAAATCTGAGGTGTTTCTGAGGCAAAATCTAGGCCTATATTTGAGTTTGTCTTCCGCTTTACCCCTCTATGGAGCCTCGAACGCGCTTCGATCAAAATTCCTGTTTGGGTCTATCGATGCTGTAGAGGCTCGAACACGCGAGTGGAAGACGAAATAGTGTGCTTTCACGGAGAGCGCAGAGGTCCGAAAAAGCGTTAGGCTCTGCCGAGTAGCTAAGAACCCCCTTAATGCTACGCGGTCTGTGCTCTCTATTTTATAAATTCTCTCTTTCTCGCTTTCTCTTGAACGTGAGAGTTCACCTTGTGTACCGTGTACGGTTTGATTAGACAACTACGCATACGTTGCAAATGTTCGAGATAGAGGTGAACGTAACGATTCCAACAGAGAAAGATCACTTTTTGAGAGGCAGTGTGAGGAGAGGTCGCATTATGTAATGAACACTGTCGCTTTACACTATAGGGATGACTTGAAACGTATGTGGTGGTGTATCCAATCGCAAACAAAAGTATATGAAAATTTGAAATCAAAAACAATACCATATCAACAACACCGCCATGATGACTCTCCTCCTGAGATAACGCTTGTAGTGAAGGGGGTAGGAGATGACTGTAAAGAGGACTATTTCTTTATTGATGTGCAGTATGACGCACCGATGTACTCGTTGCTTGTGAAGACGAGCAGATTGAAAATGGTGAGCATATTACACGTGCGAAGGGTGATCAGCATGTATTGCTGCGCCTGAAAGAAACATTTTTCATATGGACGAATTCATTTTCGCCTCCACTTCTCCGATGTTTTCATTTTTCAATGAACACAGTGGATCTTTCGATAAACATGAATTGTTCTCGAATACAAAACGTACGTAGTACGTTTCGATTCCCTGGTATTAGCGACTAATGTTGATGCGATTACTGCCCATTATGTTCAACCTAAACAAGAAAAAAAAAGTTGTTTAGGAGTTTGAACAATTAGACTTCGGGAGTTGGTTCCGATGAACTTTCGGGCTCTCAGCTCGATCAATGAACCAAGAATTAGGCCTCATATGCATGTTTTATTCATCCCTCTCCTAGGAATCCCCTTCCTTCCTTCTTTTCTCTCCCCATGCCTCTTTCACACTCTTTCACACCTCATATCACAACTCAATTACGCCCCCGAAAGGAAGAGGGATAAGGAGAAGGAGAGAAAAGAGGAAAAAGAGGAGAGAGAAAGAGAAAGAGAGGGAGAGGTAGAGGGATGGATCGAGAGTGATGCAACACAGACGAACATTGACCCTGGCAACGTAGCGGGAGTGATATTAGTAATTCCATTTGCTCACTCCTTTCACGCATGATATGTCACGTGTAGAACGGATCAGATCAATCTTCAATGAGAGAGAGAGAGAGAGAGAGAGAGAGAGAGAGAGCCACCGAACCCTCGGGGGCACATAGCATCAATTGGATTGTTCTTGGAGAGATGTGAATCAAATTCTGCAAATTCACAGCATCGACGTCAAGGAAACAGAGGGAGGGAAAATGACCTCACATCATTTGAGGCACGTTTCTCTCTGTCTCTCTGTCTCTCTATCTCTCTGTCTCTCTGTCTCTCTGTCCCTCTCTCTCTCTCTCATTCTCTCTCACTCCTCCCTTGATTCGAATCGCATTGAGCTTTGCCCAATTTACTTGCTTGCGAAGCAATAGCAATGTAGCAATCTCACAGTCATCATCCGTGCACGCTAGTTATGTCAATAACGTTTCATCAAATAGTTAAACACCCATTACGACGTTCCATTCGATTCAGTGTTTGCACGAACAGAGAGAGTGAGACGAATTGAAGCAAATCAATATAATTCTATGCTCGCAATAAGTTGCGCGCGGTGGGGTAGATCAGAGGAAGACGGAGAGTCAGCTCTCGGAAATAGCGCGCAAAACAAAAGAGGCAGGCGGTTATGGCACCGTATTTCGAACTGCAAGCGAGGTAGATCGAAAACTGTCGCTCTGGAGCAGGCTATACTCGCATGCGCCCAGTGACACACCCGCAGCAGCTGGAATCGCTCTGTGAAGCTGAGCTTGTTGATGATGAGGTAGGGGAAGGAGCTGCCGATGAGGCAGAAACCCCGGAGCACATCCAAGAACTGGAATGACGTCATTCGGCGTGACGTCATCGAATGTGTGTTCTCACCGCGCAGTGGAGGACGATCACGTAGAAGACGTTGGTGAGCACGCGGCGTCTCAATTTATACAGTTTGAATCGTGAAAAATATAAAAAGCGAGACCAAATAAAGTATTTGAATTTGAATACTGAATATTCTGAATAGCATTCATGATGTAGACAGAGTGAAGCGTATCGCAACGGAGATACACGACATTGCCCTCATCGATGCACATGGCTGGCGCGTGGATGTAAAGCGACACAGACACAGTGACGTGATGACGCAAGCGCGAGGGTGACGCAAGGGTGACGCACCTGTTGCGCAGGAGGGCGACGATGACGAATGCGTTGAGGAGGAGGCTGGCGACTCCGAGAAGAGTGCACAGAGACACCGCCACGGCTGTCATCTGGAAGGGGAGGTGGGAATGATCTTATTCCTCATTTAATATCATGTTTGTATGATCAGATATCTGATTTGAAGAATATCTGTCTGTAGGCTGTACGCGTGGTGTGAATAAACAACAACAAGGAGTTGAAAGACACCCGATCACACAGTACAGTAGCAAACTCGAGAGCGCGCAACAAATGATACTACTATATTCAGCATTGGTTTTTTTTACGAAATGGATCAGCCGTGTCTTCTTCATTCGAGTCTTTTTTTAAAGAAGGCATAAGAAAAATGATTAGATGGAAAATGGAAAAGAATCGCCATCCTAATCCTAACAAACATCATAAGTTCTGCGTTCGAGCAATCATCCTCGAACGCAGAACTTTTACGAACATTGAAATTTGAAATCATATGCGTATTGATGTCTGTTGAAAAAAAAATTCAAATTGCATGAGTGTAGTTTAGTTGACAAAATACAATCTTCGACAATATACAACATGTGTTCAATCACTAAGAAAGTCTGTCTTTTAGAGAAAGTAAGCGGTGCGGTCCGCACAAAATCACTTCTTTATAGAATCACGATTTACGACGCCCATGCTCACAATCTGAAGAAAAAGCATAGTTCATCGAAAATATAAAAGAGTTCTTCTACTTTCTCCACTAAGAAAATACATACCTCAATCTCACTATTATTGCTTGTTTATTAAATTTCGGTATGTAGGTGCATCTAGAGGGATGGGCAAAGGAAAGGAGAAAGAGGGTGAGAGAGAGAGAGAGAGAGAGAGGGAGAGAGAAAGAAAGAGAGAATATGAGCGAACTCAATCAAAGACGGGCAAGAGAAGCTACATATATCACTCAGTCGAGCGTGAATGACGTCATCTACGTGAACATCTACAAGAAACCCGGGAAGTCACTTCTCTCTACTTCTCCCTCTTTTCTCTCTCTCTCTCTCTCTCCCTCTCTCTTTCTTTCTCTCTCTCTCTTTATCTTTATCTTTCTCTCTTTCTCTCTCTCGTTCTCTCTCTCTCTCTCTCTCTCTCTCTCTCTCTCTCTCTCTCTCCAACATTCGGGAGGAATTTTTCATGCAGAGGGTGGAATCGTTTAGATCAGTGCTGGCAAGGGTGGGGTGTAAAATGTTGCGATTTCAGAGAGAACGCAAGGAAGGAATACTTTAGCGAGAAACTTGCACCATTGCAAGTTTCGGTGACTAGAAACCTTAAAAAAAGAGCATCCTGGGAAGGCGAAATATTTGAAATTTCACAAAAAGTTACAAACAATGCAATAAGGAAATAAGGATAAGTGTACGGAAAATAAGTTCAGTGTGGAGCGATAATTAATGAGAACGTATAGTGTAAGTGAACTTTCTATGAAAGTCTAAAATGAACAACGATAATAATAATAATAATGGTTTATCCATAGGCGCAGACAAAACACAAAACACGAAATACAAACTGGTGCGGAATGTACAAAGGTTTAGTGTTTAGTCCCCGGATGGGTCCTTGGAGGGTATTGCTCCCTATAGCAAAGCCTCATTCGGTGGGTAGCATCTTTCGAGAATTTTCTTCCTTCTTCCATATAGAGTATGCGGCCTTGATTCGTCTTCGAACGCGTGAGCCATATGGACCACGTTGCCTCTAACGTCGAACGTTCTCGAACTTCTCTCGACCATTTGCATACTTGCTTACGGTTGATCCATTCGTCATTATCACGTTGCGAAATCCAAGAAATCCGTGAGTTACCCACTAGTGCACTCCCAACAGGCTTATTCGGCTCCTCCTTATCGTCTCACAGTGAACGGCTCCGGACATCGATCGATAACAGTGACGTACTTCTCTTCCGGTCGCGGGTGCCGCCGTCGCCCTTCAGTTCGATTTCGCTTTGTACCTTCTTTTCCTCCAATCGAGAATCCGCGCTTCGCCCTACTAGTGCACTCCCAACAGGCTTAATCGGCGTCGCCTTATCGTCTCACAGTGAACGGCCTCAATTCGAGAATCAGTTGATACTCCACAGAAACTCATCTCCGAGCGGCGGCGGCGGTGACTTTCATTGTCGTCGGGTGGTCATTCGAGGGAGCGCGGGAAGGGGCAACCGCTCGCGGGGACGGGAAAATGAGAAGTGATCAAACGATCATCTCATAATCTATTCTAGACTCTAGTCTCAAAGTACACGAATCATATAGATATCTCAACTTATGCTGACGAGATTATGTGGAATAGTACGTGGAGAGAGAGGGGGGAGAGAAAGACAGGATTGAAGAAAGAGAGGAGAGATAGTGAGAGAGAGAGAGAGAGAGAGAGAGAGAGAGAGAGAGCGTGGTAGTCGAAAATGGATAGCCCCCGTCTCTCCCTCCACAAAAAAGGGTCATAATAGCATCTCTCAGCTCATATTTGGGAGAACAGACAGACACTGAGAGCGTATGTGAATCTCTCCCTCTCCCTCTCCCTCTCCCTCTCCCTCTCCCTCTCCCTCTCCCTCTCCCTCTCCCTCTCCCTCTCCCTCTCCCTCTCCCTCTCCCTCTCCCTCTCCCTCTCCCTCTCCCTCTCCCTCTCCCTCTCCCTTTCCCTCTCCCTTTCCCTCTCCCTCTCCCTCTCCCTCTCCCTCTCCCTCTCCCTCTCCCTCTCCCTCTCCCTCTTTCTCTCCTTCTCCCTCTCCCTCTCCCTCTCTCTCTCCCTCTCTCTTTGGCACCTAACCTAACCGAATCTACTCACTTTCCCGAGAGCTGCTTCCTTCTCCTCTCTTCCCCCTGCTACAATCACGTTCTTTCTATGTGTTTTGTTTAGATAACAACAGAAACAATTGCTCGCAACGAGCGTAGATTGACTGAATTAATGATAGTGAGAGTAGAAAAGGCAGCAACACTTTTCACACAAGGAAGCCATTTGTTGTACTGTGAATAGATATCTCGTTTGGAGCGCACACAAGTACAATACATATGTAAATGCCTAAGCTGGAATGAGGGGAGATGGAAGGAGAGAATTTGTCGCTCGGATAAGACATAATAAAGCAATCAAGAAGCCCTCGCGACGGTAGATCCCAATTAAAATAAAGAGCAGAGTTCTGCTTGCAACTGAAGAGAGAGAGAGAGAGAGAGAGAGAGAGAGAGAGAGAAAGAGAAAGAGAAAGAGAAAGAGAGAGAGAGAGAGAGAGAGAGAGAGAGAGATCGGATGCAACTTGTCTCCCACTCAAAAAAGACTCCTGCTTAGTTCACGCCCCATGAACACGTGAATTAACGATCAGAATCAGAATCAGAATACTTATCTCGAATCAACGATAAGGTGTATGAAATGTTGAATAATATATGTCTTTCGAAGCATGAACCTATGGTCGAGCAATATACTAAGAGACTAATGTACGTTAGGAAATCATTACATTTTTGTAGCGCTCAATTAAGACTTTGGTCAAAAAGGGTGTACTAGAATCAAGTATTTTTTGTCTTTTTTATGCCTTTTTGTCTCTCTGCCTCTTTCTATTTCACAGGAAAATTTTCGAAATGATCGTATCAAGTTACAGCGATGAAAAAACGATTGCACTCTCGAACTAGAGCAAAATGAATTTGTTTTCTTTGTCACAACATACAATGTACATTTTACAAACAGAAATTTACTATCACGAGAAAAAAAAGAAAAAGATGGAAGAGAGAAAAAGAAAGAGAGAGAGAGAGAGAGAGAGAGAGAGAAAGGGAAAGAGAGAGAGAGAGAGAGAGAGAAAGAGAGAGGGGAGATAGTGAGAGAGAGAGAGAGATAAAAGAAAAGAAAGAGAGAGACGAAGTATCGGGAAAGTCAACTTGATCCACGATTTCTGCAACTATGAACAACTATGAACTTTTTGCATCTTTTGACACGTTACTTTGAAAAACTTTAACGTAAGCTTCCGCAAAATCGAATTTCTACTCAAAATTGCAAAAGCGGAAATATGCGCGGGAGCTCATTTCCATGTCAAGAGGAGACGTCTCAAACCTCAGAAATCGAGGGGCGAGGAAGTGAGAGAGAGAGAGCGAGAGAGAGAGAGGGAGGGAGCGAGGGAGAGAGAGAGAGAAATGGAGAGATGGACGAAATCCCATTGCCGGCTGATGAGAGGTCTTTCGGTAGTCGAATTGCCGAAAGAGAAAGAGAGAGGAGAGACAATGAGGTGCCCTTGTTTTGTGTTGCCTCCCCCTCTTCTCTCTATCTCTCTCACTCCTTAGTACTAATATAGAACACACTCAGCAGACATAGAAATAACTAATAATGCGTGAACCTCACACTTTTTATATTCAAAAACAGGAAAACTTGTGTCTACATTCTTGTTGAAATGTGCATGTGCATTGAAATAAAGAATAGACATCAGAAAACGTTCGCAAAAACGCATAACGTAATTATCATTCCGTAAGGTCGATAATCCAACAAAAAAGAAACGCATTGAAACATCAAACAATCAGTTTTGTTAAGGCGTTGAGCAAACTAAGACTGTTCTATCAACATCTAACAACAAATGAGTGTTTGCGGTAAATCATTGAATGTCAAGCAAGTGCTCGAGCGAGATGGAGTAGACATGACATATCCTCAATGGAAACAGTTTGCATGGGAACTTACTCGAGATGAAACGAACTATAAACACAATTTCAGCACACACACACACACACACACTTGAGAGAGAGAGCATGAATATATAGATGCTCCATCATATAAACGACTAGTGCATACAATATGGTAGTGTTTTCCTGTGCGCATATATCTTTCTCTTTCTCTTTCTCTCTCTTTCTGTTGAAATGAGTATCGCAAAGTACACGGAAAATTACTAAAAGACCGCCCGCGGCGTAAAATTACATAGAATATATGATACGCGAGTAAATATTCGGAGAGATGAATGAAAAGATGTGAGGAGTATCCGAGTGGAACAAAAACATATGAGATGCAGACAATCGCGTAGTCAAATCATGAAGAATAATTGTTGCGAGTAGCGATCATTGACAATTCAGAAGAAAACCAGAGAAAAGGCATGTGATGCTTCCAATAATGGAAACATCTGAAATAATAAATTTGCAAATGAGTTGTCGCGCTAAAGAGCAAAGAGATATTTGAGGAATCAAGAGAGTGAAGAGAGTGGGAGACGGCGAAAGCGATAGATAAGCGCAAGAATGTGTGCGAAGTGACTTTTGGCGCAACTGATTGAAAATTAGTTGGAACTGAAAGTGAATGGGACCGTACCTCATAGTTTCTATTCGGTGGTATGTGCATGGTCCTGTGTGTGAGGTTTGGAAGAAGGTCTCCGCTATCGTCTACGTCGTCCTCAAAAGTACATCAATAGAACCTTTTTTTAATGTTTTTTTGTCAATTCATGAATTTACTTTACAACATGAGTTCTAAATTCCCCACAACTGTATCATGTATGCAACATTTTCTAGATATAAATATGTTTTATGTTTGTGTTCGCAAAAATATACCTCATACAACAACGTCAAATTCCCCTCGGCAGCAAACTCCGAATCGCTGTCATTCATCTAAAAAAAGAAATCAAATACATTAAACTGAAAAACAACAACAAAAACAAACAAACAAAAAAGATGTGTCATCACAGCTCTGTGTCAGGATCGATTCCCGCATCCGCCCCCGCTATCTCTCACCTCTCCTCTCCTTTCGGGTATACTGTACCGCCTGAGGGCACTCGACTCTCCACGAGAAGTGACGACGCCTCGGGCAATAATGCATCTCACCCCTCACTCACTCTCAGCTGCTCACTACTCACTAGCAATCAGTGTCAAACAATCAGTGGGAATGCAGTGAGATAGCACTGATATTTGCTATCTAGGGTTACAATTTTCAGACGTGCAGATATACAGTCTTCGCCTGGAGGATAGTTTCTGCTATTGCCAGCCGGGGTCAGCTGGCGAAACTCAGTTGCGAGCGAGAGAGGTCAGACAGCGCGAGCAAATGGTCAAGTGTCGCGCGGCCTCTTTGATTCGCATGCGGCTTCTTTGATCGATATTATCGTTTGAAAGCGCGCGCTTGGGTATCCTCACGACTAGAAGGTAGATCGAATGCGACTAGAAGGTAGATCGATTTTCTACCGTAATCTGGCAAACTATCTTCCAGAATAATATTATATGAACTACTCCTTCAATTTGCACGATTACAGTTTTCATCTAATAAGTGCTCTCGAAAACTTAAACTTCATTGTCTGATAATTAAACGTTTATCACACAACGTGTTACAATGTACAAGTAAATCTTCTGACCAAAACACACACACTCGATTAGCATAATGAATCGAGAAAGGGGCGGGACCAAAGTGGGCGGGGCCAGGCAACCCCGCCCACGCCCTATGCATAAGGCAGGTGTCAAAGTGAGATAGGAGACGATTCAACGTAAAAACGGACACAGCACACACCTGATAGGGGAATCAATCGATAAATCGATAAATCAGATAAACACTCACATGAACAGAGAACCGATAAATACAATAACACTAGACCAAAACTAGGCGTCAGTTGGAAGAACGAGGGGGGTGTGTGGGGGTGAATGGGTGTGATTCGAATTGCGAGAATAAAGGACAGTTTTGAATAAGGCAAGAACAAAGAGAGAGAGAGAGAGAGAGAGAGAGAGAGAGAGAGAGAGAGAGGGTGAGAGTCCCAGAGGGAGCGAGGCTAGTGGGGAATACGGTAGGGGGACACGATATACAGGAAGAGCAGTGGGGGTACGGTAGAAGGGACGGCACCTATGGGGGAAGTATGAGGGACGGGAAATGCCAGGTAGAAAATGTACATGTCGGAAAGGCAAGTGACGGAGTGACAGAGAAGGATACTGAAATGTAAAAACGAAAGATAAAATTATTACAATTTCATTGCACTGCACTATGCAACATTGAATCAACAATCTAATAAATTCGAAATTCAGTCAAAAATCAAATGACAAGACAACGATCTCAAAACATACAAAACATATAAATTTGTCAATATTAACCACACCCAATGTTGTTAAAACAAAATATATGTGTATAGTGGGTCCCCCGTTTTCGCGGTCCGCTAATTACGAAAAATGACGCAGACACAAACCAGACAATCGGTCGATTATGGAAATGATCTCTATTCCAAGGGGCGATTGCCGGTTTTATCGAATATCTTGACCATGAATGAAAAATCTTCAAATTTTGCTACGTAGGTTTGTTTGTATGCCTATCAAGTATGCGCTCATTAATTTTTGTGAAATTTTATTAAATACGAACCGAGTTATTTCCAAATTTGTGTACAAAATGGGGGATAACTGCGAGTTGGTAGCTCAACTTTGATACAGAATCAGAGTACTCTAATGGGAGGAAGAATCCATGATTATACATGTTACATGTTGAGTTTTTTTCACTAGAAAACGGTTTAATATGGATTTTAATTTTACCCAATTTCATATTTTGCTAATTATTATGAATACCAGACTAAATTTTCCAAATTTTCGTACGTAGAGGTCCAGTAAACGGATTTAAGAAGCTACCATCCAAAAATTGTAGAAAAATATTCATCTTCTGAGGAGTTATTTCCGTTTTTCGATCAGATATCGATCACGACTTTAATGCGAATAAATCTAAACTACGAAGACGTCACGTACTCGTTTTTGCCTGAGGCTATCGGTACTCAAATTGGGAACAATCTATCGCAAATCAATCACATTTAGATCACTTTTCAAAATATGACGCGGTTACGGTAGTTGCTGCGCTGGTGGCACAATTCATTTCCCTACATTACGTATGCAATTTCATCTCGTTCACACCGCTAACCGGTCTAGAAAGTGAAAAATGAACTAGCGAAACGCGTCTGGTATTTCAATTTATCAGTCGGGACTGTCACATCTCGTATTCCATTTTTCATTTCGGCGGACCGCGAAAACGGGGGACCCACTATATGTGGAATCAAACGTAAACAACGCACCTGTGTGTTGTCTCACCGCGCGCTGTGCACTCCTCCGCCTCCCCTCGCTCCTTCTCCTCCCAGCTCGGTCGTACCCACACTGCTCTTCAACTGGTTCCAGAACTTGACCAGCGTCGGCTCCTCCCCGTTCGCCCCGCTCCTCGCAGACCCGCCCCTCGTAGCTCCGCCCCTCACCACACCATCACCCGTCTCGCCGTTCAGCATAGTCGTGCGAGAGTCTGAACATAGAAAATAAGAAAAATATTTATTAACAGAAGTCTTTAAAAATTCTTTAAAAACTGCGCTGACTTTTTACGCATACCAAAATGATACTAATCAAACTCAAACGATGTGGTAAATTCTGAATATATGCACCTTTAAAAATAAAACAAATTGAAACAATGAGTTGGACTTGTATTCTTGTATAATTTACTCTCCACATCAGGATTGGCAACACAACAGTGCTAAGCTAAGGTGCAAATTATAGGGATCTAAAACATATAGTGATCAATGCATAGGCAGTCATGACGCGCAAATATTGCGGGACGAATGGGGCTGGAGTGGAACTTGGGCGATACCAAACACGACCACTACTGAGCACTCGCTCGATGCTTAATGTCTCCCCCTCTCCGCAAACATTCACGCATTCACGCATAACGCATTCATGACGGGTTGTGCGCATGTGTTCTACCACTTCACCCAGCACCCAGCATGCTAACAGTAATCGTAATCAAACAGATATCAATAATCGAGCACCAGCCTCGCCCCCACCATTGAGCACTCGCTGGATGGGTGGTGCCGTTGCTCTCTCGACCGCTTCCTCCGCGCTGTCCACGCTGTCCCGTCGACCCAGCGGCGACTGAAACCTCAACATGCAACGTTATACAACCAACAACGCCAATCATTGCTGTTACATTTTACGTTTCAATGTAACTTGTCATCATGCGAACATGAATTCTCAACGTTGACATGCCAGAGGTTATCGTGACAATGAGTATGTAGTGACAGTAGACAGTAGCAAAGACTAAAACCTCAGCCCCTCATGTGAATATATATGAAGATACCATATATCGAGCAAAAATGCAATTGCGTATTCGCGCCTTTAGGCTATACTTCTATTTGCATCTTACTTTTTGGGACAACGCATGAATAATTGAATATCAATTTTATCAAAATGCAGAGTATTTATTAAAATGATCTAGGTATTGGATATCACAGAAAATTACTCACTCAGTGTAAACATAATATGTACAGAACCTATGATCTTTCATGAACTTTTTCAAATCCCTCATACTCATTACGTTGCTCCATCCATAAACCCACATCTCACAACACAATTCCACTGTATCCACAACCAAACTAACAAAATACATCGAGATCTCACCAAACTAAACCAAGAAAGAAGGAGAAGTTAAAACAAAAAGTTTTGTGCTGACCAAAACACAAAGCACACACTGGGTGTGTTTTGCTCACCTGGTGCTGGTGGACGACTCTGTTCTGGCCCTCGACTGACTGCTGTAGGGCCACAGGCGTGAGCCATTCCTGAGGAAGCATCTGAAAGGGAGAAGAAGATGAAAGAGTCTCTCTCTCTCCCTCCCTCTCTCTACCTCCCTCTGTCTCCCTCCTTCTTTCTCTCCCTTCATCCCAACTCTTTCCTGCTCTCTCTCTCTTTAATTCTTCTTATTCTTCTTTCAACTTTCAACGCTCAACTCATCTGATGATCTTCCATGATCCATGATGATATTGTCCTATGATGAACACAAATGAAAACCATATTAATGATAATATGCAACGTCCATATTCAATTGTTATGTGAAACATACATTCTCCGTCACCGTTATACTAAAACAATACATGAGACATTCACTGTAGGAACGAAAGACTTCGTTTCTCTTTTCTGCCAGAACAATCCCTTATCTCTACTCATATGCCCCCCCCTCTTCCCGCCCTCTCTCTCTCTCTCTCTCTCTCTCTCCCCTCCTCACCTTCTCCAGGAATGGAATGCTTCCGCTGATGCTGGCCAGTCGGTTGATCCATCCCGGAATCTCCTTCCCCGTCAGCAGCTGAAACAAGTTAAAACTTTGAAAAGTACATAATGTATAATTCCAATTCCATTTCCATTCGAATACATGACAAATACAGTGGAAACGTACCGTGGATAAACCAAAAACTCGGAAAATAAAATCATGAAAAACAAAACAAATAAATGAATACTTACCCTGGCGAGCGAGGCGCTGAAGTGGTTGCAGTTCTTGGAGATGAGGTGGTAGCTGAAACAACAACATAAGTGGTCTATCCCTCTTCATCTTGAAAACAAAACAGAAAACGAGAATAATCCGTTCTAATCATATAAATAATAAACGCAACATAATAATTGCGATAACAAACAAAACAAAAAAGGGGGTGAGACAGAGAGAAAGACAGAGAGATAAAAGATAAAAGCCGTTTCGGGTGTAAAACGCTATACGGCAAAACTTTGTCCCTCCCACCCTCGTCAGTAACGATAGAGAGACGTGTAATTTTTGAATGGATAGTATTGTATATGGTATATAAAAAGAAAGGAAAGAAAACGCGAAATAACTATCATAAGCAAGCAAGTTACAAGTAATGAGCACAAAACAGTGTGGAGACGCTTGAGAATTTGTTTGTGAGTGACTGCGCGAGGCAGTGGGATGGGTGTGGCGTGGCTACAGCGTAGTCTGCCGTAGGTCTCCTTGAGGTCACTCGCACTGAGTGTGCAGTGCTGGGTTTAGTTCAAAGATCAATATTTCCGGTGCGGGCGTTAATCACTTCTCAATTAAAAAGTTTCAAAAAGGACTCCATTTTTTCAAGATTATATTTTATAGTGAGAGATTTATTCTGCATAACTGCGTATGCAATTTTCATGTTTATTTCTTGACTGGGAAAACCGTTTCTTATAAATTTATCTCGTAGTTCTTTGATTCTAGACATAAAAGTCTTCGTCTCAGTACAACATCTGTATATTCTCAGTACTTCTCCATTCAAACAGTTCCACGATATGCTGCGTTTCATGTTTGTATTGTATTTTGGATAGCGGACTATTTCGAACGAGTATTCATCTGTCTTATTATAAAGTGAAGTAATTATTTGATTTTTAATGGTTATTTCGAGATCAAGGAAGACTGTTTGTTTATCAGTGGCGCTTGTTTGTTCGAGTGTTAGTGAATTATGGTAAATAGACTGAATTTTTGAGATAATGTCATGGTCATTGTGTCTATATATTATCAGTAGATCATCCATGTATCTATATCCTCTTACCTGGTAATGTTTGAAATTGGGATTTTGTTTCATGAATGTGTATTCCATGTGTGAGAGTGTCAAATCAGCAATGAGAGGAGAAGCATTATTTCCTTGCGGAATGCCGGATATCTGTTGATATATATTGTCTCCATAGACAGCAAAGCTGTTTTGGAGGATATACTCAATCATAAATTTGACGTCATCTTTCGTGTAGGTTCTGTTGGTGTTTCGGGATGAATCATTTTCTTTAGGATTATTGTAAAAGACTTTATTGTAAGTTACGGTGATATAGTTTTTACCACTGTTTTTAAAACATAATTCTATCAGTTCGAACATGTGTTTCTTAACAACGTCATGTGGAAGATTTGTAAACAGACTGCTGAAATCTGCACAATAGACCAATTTGTTTGAAATGTTATCGATACCCCTAAGGTCATCGACGACTTCAATGCTGTTATCCACCGACCAGTACGGGGATGACTTTTGTCCATTTCGTTGTCTAATAGTTTCAGAATAGTTTTTGAAATGACTTTTCATGTGTTTTAGAATTCTTTGCGTATCTATAGAAATAGCTTTGATACTGCTATTATAAGCGCCTGTGATGAATCTAAATTTTATTGGAGTTTTGTGCATTTTTGGGATGGCATAAATTTTGGGTAACGCTAGGTCCTTACTTTTGGTTTCGAGGTTGAGGCTTTTTGTGGTAATTTCATGTCTTTTAATAATAGATGAATATGTTTCACGGTCATATATTTTATATGTGGGGTTAGAAGCAATATTTTTTCTCGTTACATGATCAAAACCTAATTCTTTGTTCATGGTTATTACGTAAAGTTTTTTGCAAGTAAGTGCAAAATTACCTGCGGCTTTGTCAATGCATGTGATGATGAAGTGTTTTTGAAGTTCTTTTAGTTCTTTATGCAAAGAATGCCAATTATTTTCATTAGAATATGGAATGTATTGTTTTCTCAGCTTTATTTTAAATTGTGAGAGTATTGAATTTGTGACAAGATTTTCAATGTTTTTATGGAGTTGATATTTGTTAGCAATAAGTTTGCAGAATTGGTTTAGTGTAGTTTCAACCTCAGTTTGGATATCATTTATTGTGTACCTTTTTTGTTCTCTGAATTTTGTTCCTTGTTCCATAAGGTTCCGTAGTTTTGGATTCTCGATTATGTTTAGATTTCCAGTTACTATATGATTGTGATGAGAATTAATGAAGTTTTTATAAGTTGTTTTACATTCACATTCACTTTCAATGATGTTAGAAATCATATCGATGTTCAATTCTTTTAAAAATGAGTTGTAATTTGCTATTTTATGGAATATAGAAAGTTCGTTCTCGTATGTTATTCTTACTTGTTGTATTTTACTTCCAACTAGCGTATTAGTTTCTTTAATGCATTTATTAATAATTTTTGATAGATTAATATTTTCCATAAATTGGCCATAGTATCTTATTTTAACGTAGTGATAGTTGTCGGGCTTATGTATAGTATTTTCTTTTTTGTAATTTGTGAGAAAATTGCAAACCATTGCAAATATTTTTCTTTTGACGTATGGTGATAGTAGATTGAAGTCTAAATTATTGATCATGTAGTTTGTTAGCGTTTCTACTGAATGTTTGGATAAGCATCTGTAATATTTGTAGAGATCTGTTCTTTCAAGTGATTCTATATTTGTAAGCAATTCTTGTATAGATTTTGTG
Organism: Rhabditoides inermis; assembly: GCA_963966185.1. Taxonomy (NCBI): domain Eukaryota; kingdom Metazoa; phylum Nematoda; class Chromadorea; order Rhabditida; family Rhabditidae; genus Rhabditoides; species Rhabditoides inermis. The sequence continues at coordinate 69,858 of CAWZYM010000382.1, read as the reverse complement.
TTTTTACCCTTTTTAAGTGATCTTCTCTTTTTACCTCTTCTTTTCTTTGTTTCGAATTGAATATTTTGACTGTAAAATGGATGATTTTTAATCTTTCCAAGAGTTAAATTGTTTGAAATATTTCTAAAAGATTTTATTTGATCATTTAGACCAAATGGGTATGCTGATATTAATGTTTTAATCCAATATAGTTCTTTCGAAAGTCTAATTTGAGTGTTACTATTTTCTTCATGATTGTCAAGAATTTCTATCGTGAAGTCTTCTGGGTTGTGGTCGTTTGCTTGGAAATGATTACTTATGTAAGTATTGTATTTATCGTTTTTGAAGGAATTTCTGTGTTTTGACATTCTTTGTTTCAGTGTTGTGCTAGTTTCGCCAACATACTGGATTTTACATTTGTTGCATGTAATAAGATAGATTAGGCACGTTGAAGAACAATTAGCATCACCGTATTTCATAGTAGGATGCGTAAATCCTGTTTGACTGCTTTTTGTTGTGTTTGCGAATTTTAGTTTGGGGCAGATAACGCACTGTTTTATAGTACAGCGTATTCCATTAGCTGTGGTTGAGGTGGGTATGTAATACCTTCCACATGATTGAGCAACAATCAAAGAATAAATTCACACACAAGCGCTAAACCGTATTCCTAACGCATTATCCATTTCCCTTGTAATCTCACCTGTTGATCATACCAAACGAAACCATCAACTACTTAGATATCATCCCATATCCAAACACCCTGGCCGCCCACCCCTCACCTGTTTTCTCTCGCACTCTCCATTTTCGCTTAGTATACAGTATTCCATGTCCCCAACCTGTTTCCCTTGTAGTCCCCTCCCAGTTCCTTGATCAGTGCCCGCACGTCCTGTCTCGAGAAGTCCGTCTCGCCGATCACAATCGACTCCCTCAAAAACATTATAATCACAGCATAGTGTCTTGGCATAGTTCGTTATGGCAACGACAAGTAAGTCCAAAACAATTTAGCAAAACTTAAAGCAATAACAGGAATATAAGGTGCGCGACTCGCATGGTACGGCGACGACTACACTACTCGGTCACTCGGTCTGTTCAAAGACAGTCATAGATGAATACGCCATTTGCAAAGCGCCTCACACATCACCTCACACGTTTAAACGGCAAGAAGCAAAACGTAACGTCAAAAATTCAAAATGGTCTGTTGCACTTTCATTTTTGGCTATTGATATGGGACCCCCTGGGCTATTCTTGTGCACAATATGAGCCGGATCCGCCACTGTGGCATCATCTACACTCCTCGTAGGTCGGACGAATTCATGCAGTTCATTATTCACGGAATTCTATGTTTCATCGCGTGTACTAGTTCAACCAAATTAACATCATGCAATCTTCGCCGCAAGCCCGCAAGCAACTAGTTCACGGTCAATTAAAAAAACACTCAGTCATCCTTCGAGCTACAAGCTACAGGTACCTGGTACCAAGTAAAGTAGCCAAAGTAGCGTAACCCACTTGAACTTGAAGTTGTCTCCGAGTTCCTCCGCATCTTGTGGCTGATTCTCGAAGATGCCTGAGAAGACGAATGGATGTCCGCCGTAGCCGTACTCTGCAAGCCAGCTGTGTCAAACAGCAAACAATCTCATTAGTCATTCACTTCTACTTCATAATATGGGCAAAAACTAGTCACGCCTCACGCGCGCGACTCCTTCATTTCATCTACTCGCGTAATGACCACATTCATACCGCATTACTTCATCCACTCTTCCTCATACCGTCCTTCTATCTTCTGTCAACTTCATTAGCCACGCATACGATACCAGAGTGGGATGTTTCACACACCACGTGATTACATGATCAGAGTCAGAGATATAGTTACATGTTACAGCTCAACACTCACAACCATGTACAACAAATATAAGTTTAATTCACTTCACTCACGTTACCAAATACATTAAGGAAACGAAGTTGATATCATGGCAAAAGAACAGTCGGAGCTTCATATCTTGAATCTTACTAGAAACACTTTCAAAACTTACACTTACTAGAAACACTTTCGTGTTTCAGTTACTGTTTTAGTTACTAGTGTTTCAGTTACTAGAAACACTGAAACACTTACTATAAACACTTTCAAATCGAAACTCGAAAAATGTCAACTATAAGCAGTACGCAATACGCTTCGTGCAAACACCACCTTACACGACACACAACAGATTCAATGCATGAGATTACTCGCCTTCCAAATATAGAAGAACATCATATCAATATCAAAAATGTAAACGCACCGACTCCGTACACCTCGATGCCCGAGTGGAAGATGCCGAAGCCGATGTTGGACGCGTAGTCGTTCAGCCAATACTGCAAGTGAGGAGAGTCAGCGCGTGCAAGTCTATGTAATCGTGATATGAAATGCGATTAATCTGAACGATGCCGTCTGAGTGAAAGTAACAGTGACATTCAGTCGGTCTATGACTGTGTAGTTTTCTTTGTTGCTTCCTTTTCATTCACTAATGAGCTTAGTCAAGTTGACGAGATACTAGTGACGTGTGACGTGTCCATTGTAAGCGGAAGCGCCGTGTAATTACGTTTGTGAAGCGTGTATATCACATTGTCCCATGTTCATCGCTCAACTCCGCTACATTTATTCGAAAGAAAACTAGTAAACCACTCACCACCTATCTCGAAACACTTCCCTACACTCGATTACCACAAATTCAACTCCGTCAATTGTATGCTACAGCAAGTAATCAGTTCGAGCAGAAAAAAGATGTATCAATGTCCTACAGCATTAACAATACTGAAACAGTTACTCATTTACACTTTAGTAACACATCTAGTTTCCTACCTAATCCCGTCCCTGCTTCTAAGAGTAAACACCGCAAATAACTAGCTTCTCCTTCTCTTGCTCCATTCCCCCCTTTCACGCACTGTACACAAACAAACAACAATAATCGCGGGGCCGCATCCAAACTAGCATTTTTGCATTACAGCGTAGGGCGTAAGCACAAGCCCCGCCGGTCAGAGAGCAATCAACAATGTGATTGCAGCGTGTGTAAGTGCGCCTGCTATTTGCATGCACAACAAACACCGTTCACTTTCACTCTCTCTAAACGAGGACCAGTTAGAATTACTAGTTCTCGTCGATTGTCATTTAGAAATAAAGTGCCTTCGCCTTGTGCAATTTATCAACCACACCGCCCATACACTAAGCCTCGTCCACGCCTGTATAGAGTCACGTCCACCCATCACATTGAAACCTCGACAAAATTTGCATGTCAAATCTAGTCTACTTTCCTTTCCCGAAACCGATGCAATACTCTGGGATTCTCCTCCTCCTAACCTCCACAACTTGAAATGAAATGCGGAACCCCCGCAGGCTGTGCAAATAAACACTACGAGATCGCGAAGCGAGCGCTAGAACTGTCTTCATCTTTCTCTCTCACTCACTCCTCACTCACTCGCGATCACAATGTGCACCCCGGGACAAAACACCGGAAACAACAAACACAACAACTCACTGTGGAGAGTCTCCACTATCCACTCCTGATCAGAGTCGCAAGCGAAGCGAAACACAAAACCAAACCGCTCGACATCTCGCAGCTTTACTGACTCATCGTGTCTGACAACAGTACACACGCATGTGATACACTCAGGGGAAAGAGAGGCTCAATTGTCCGATTACACCATTACACCCCCCCCCCCCCCCCAATTTCCCAAGTGAATCACCCCCAGTGAGTCACTCGAACACGACAGATGGACTATCCCATCGGGACTGCTAATGCGGACATGGATGCGATTTCAACACACCCACATGTCTGAGTAGTTAAATGCACATCACTTATAGTATGAAACATACAAAGACAATGAAAATAACTTGAAAAGTAAACATATAAACAGAATATAAAAACACACACCATGTCGTAGACATTGAGTCGCACGGGCTCGCGGGCCATGGTGACAGAGTGAGCAGCAACCGCGGGAAGGTGAACGAGTTCGGATGGAATAAGGAGAGGCGACGCCGCCCCTATCACTGAAATCGATCGATGATCAATCAATAACGAACAATCAATATTATACAATGAATGAACGCGAGGCGCACAATGCACATTCGATCCAACGGGGCGATAGTGGCCCAGGGAGGAGAGCGAGAACGAGCGGGTGTGCGATAGTGTGTAAGAGAGAGAGAAAGAGTCGCGTTGTACTACACTTGTGACGAGTGGGCAGTGGGAGTAGGTAAAAGTAGTCAATCACACACACATGAAAACTAGTAGTAGTGTCGAAGGAGTTCATTCACCGAGAATTAATCAATCACGAGTCGTAAGATAAGGCAAGGTGACCGACGCGACCGCGTGGTGTGAGCAAGGCAGCAAGGTTCGCAACACGACCGGACGCAGCTGTTTCACACACAGACCACGTGATTACATTATCACAGTCAGCAGTCAGAGATCCAATACGTGAACGGAGGGGAGGATTATGAAATATCGAAATGGAGAAGCCATCACAAAATCCTGAAGCGCTGAGGTGAATACGGCGAAAAAGCCGAATACACGCAGCTGAGTCGACACTGTACGACTGTGTATGGGAAAGTGTGACGTCGGCCCACATACACACACACCCAAACATACGCACATGCAATCAATAGCCAGAGCCAAGACGCAGAAGCGAGTAAGCACACAGGAGGCGGGCCTTCGCTCCGCAGATCCCACAAGATATGTGAAGCCATAGTCATTACGCACTGCAACAATCCGCGAGTGAAGACCCTATTCGGGTTGGTTTGAGGGAGAGTGAGCCTCTCTTCCCTCACGCAGTCAATGAAAATCGATACACCTCCTCGTGCTCGATGGGAGATGAAGAAGACGTTCCCACGCAGACGCAATAGCGGAGATCGCCGTGAAACGCGAGAGGCTGCTATCGATTATCTCCACATAAGGCTATCAAATAAAGCGCAGTCATCTCGCCGCGATAACAGCCACAACAAATCGGATGATGACGCCCCGGCAGCTGGGATTAACCGGATAACCGGGGCGAGGACGCAACCATTCACTCGTTAGAATATTCAAGGAATAAGACCGAGGCAAGTAGCACTTTAGCCAGCCACGAGGAAACAGTTTTTTGTGAAGGTTTTCCCAGTATTTGCGGAAAGTCGCCATTTGATAAAGGTAAAACATGATGCGCCGTATAATCGAGCACAAAATCACGTAAGCAAATGACAAATTGTTTAATTGTAAACATTAAAAAACAAATCAAAACAAAAAAATCAGCTGACGCCGCTAAACGCAGTAACAGCGATAATCTGGTAAACAACGTAACAACGACGCAGGAGCGGAGTAGACTCACATTTGAAGGGGGAATGTTGAAGCTTATAATTAAATCAGCTGATGTTTTTTTCTGTATAAATAGTTTTTCAAGTACATAAATCAGGAAGAATAGAAAGAAGAGAAGAGTGCAGATCGCTTTGGCGCGCCCGGAAAGTGGCGCTGCTACGTAGAACGTGGACCGGATCGGAGGTCGGCTCAAACAGAAAGGGCGAGACAGTGCGCCGGAGGAGAGGCGCAGACAGACAGGACGGCGAGAGAGTGTGGTCGGATGGGAGGGCGTTGGGTAGGCGAGGGTGGACCGGCCGATTCGACTGAGGCACACACACGCGGTCACTTCTTGCCTCACTCTCTTCCAACCCACCTGGGTTTCCCAATGACGGCCGGTTTCCACGTAGAACAGAGACATTTCACAACAGAGAGGGAGAGGGAGAGAGAGAGAGAAAGAAAGAGAGAGAAAGATAGGGAAAGAGGGAGAGATAGAGAGAGGGGGCTGAGAGAGAGGGAGGGAGGGGGGGGAATAGGAAGAGAAAGAGAGAAGGAGAAATAGATAGTGATAGTACAGAATAATGAAGGGAGAGGTAGACAGGAGCAAAGAGATGAATAAGCGTGAGATGTCATTAAAAAAAACAGTATTTCAAACAACCTGTAGCCTGCCTTCGTGTATGACGCATGGTTTTGTAGAAAATATTGCTTCAAGGAAGATAATCAATTTATCTCGTGATCGAAAACGTCATAGACGAGATTTTCGATCGTAATCGAAAATCCCTTTTTTAATGTGAATTTGTACAGGAAAGTTTTCAACCGCAAATTTAATCTTACTTGCAACTTTGAATTTCCGCAGCGATGGAATTAATCGTAGATTTGTAGATTATCTACTTTTCAATTTACGAATTATAAAAAAGAAACAAAAAAAACGTGCGTTTCTAAAATAAACTAGTTGAACATCCATTTTCAGCCACGAATATCAAACGCCTTAACTGAGATGAGCCGTAGAATCTTGTACACGATATAAAAAAAGTTTTGTCAGTAAAAATGGTGAAGAATCGCTTGAGCATAGTTTTGAAAATTCTTGTGATATCCGCTATATCTGAGCGATGAAAAATAAATGCTGGAATGCTGTAATATTCCTGAATATATTCATCGTTTTGGAGATTGATGACGTTTTTTTTCTGAATGAGTCAGACCATAAATTACTGAACATCGAGATTTCTAAAGATCAAAACCAAAAAAACCAACCAAGCTTATTTAATTAAAATAGGTAGCTCATTTCAATTTAATTGGAAATTTAGTGTTCTCTCCAATCTTCAAAGTGTCTCTCTAATCTTCAATTTTAGCGCGAATAACGAGTTTTAAATGCCAAAATAGTTTGCCAAAATAAATCACCTCAGAACTTCGCGATTTCAAGATTATTTGATTTGTGATTAGAAACAAATGAACTACAAATAAATCCAAACATTTAAAACACTTGAAACTGACACTTGAAACACAAGAAAATTCTTTGTCAACCAGAGAAATGAACGGCCAAAAATTTTGGTAACAGAAAAACATGGTTTTCGAAAACAAACCGGTCTTGGCAAAAACCAAAAAAATGGTAGTAAATTATAATTTCTCATTTGTTATCATTTTCGACATGGTGCTTGCGCTCATTGTCCACTTTTAAAAATTAAATTTATTACACCACAAGGATGCGTCACACATGAAATGCCTGTGAACAATGACAATGGAGGGACAGCAGTAGAGTACTAGATGTTATGGTTCTAGAAAACCAGCAATGAGAATCCACGATGACGGTGTGTCTTCTGGCTAGCGGCTAAAAACGTGTCAGGGTGGTCGCCAACCCACGGCGGTAGCGGAACTTCTTTCGGCCCACGGGCGGCATCGAACCGGTGACCTTTCGATTGAGAGCCGCGCACACATCCACTGCGCTACCTCCTCTTCTCGTTTCAGAGTAGCAGAAGCAGTGTGATGAAATCAAAATAATTCAAATGTCGTCCCTCCAATTTTTGCACCCATTTCACGACCGACCGAACCAACCAAAAACAGGCCTGTTGCAGTGAGTAACAGAAACAAAACTTTTCGGTTCTCATTCGTCCGAAAGCCAAAATTTCTGTCATTGGCCATCACCGAGCCAAAATTTGTTGGTTGAAATGACGATGTTATCAGAAAATGTCAGAAATACATAGTTGGCTAGCCAAACAAAAACCAAAGTTTTGATGTAATCACTACCTCTATTGTTCTGTGAAAATATAAAAAGGAATATGAACCCTGTCGCACTTCCCACGAATAATACGTTTTTATCTTCACTTGTAGATCAGTTCGAAACCACTTCGTCGTCGAATAATATCTTTATTATCGTGAAATCTCGCTTCTCACGCTCTTTCTAAGTTATATACACGTTGTAGTTATATCATATATACACCATACAACAGTACTTAGTACTGGGGGAGGACGGGCAACGCATCACCCAAATACACACACAAAGTAGATAGGGGGCTCATTCTGTCTCGGGTACCCGGGCTGTATATCATATAGAATTAACCTGTGGCGCGCGTGGTGTTGGGAATACGTGAAATACGAACGGTACGAAAGGTACGAACGGACCCAGGCTTTCGTACACACCCAAGAAGGGGCGGTACGTGAAATAGAAAATTACGTGAACTACTAAAAATGCGAAGAGTATACACTCTACATGGGAGAGAGACGGAACGTGATATACGGAGGGTACGAAGGGTACGAAGTGTCTCTACGCGAACACTGGTCGGCCCTCGAAGGGCGGATCGACGGAGGGGGTGGAGGCGGGGGTCTCGGGGATGGAATCCAGAGACTCCGACGATGTGCCCAGCGAGAGAGACTCCTGCGAGGACGACTGAAATGAGGAGGGTAAAACCCAGCTACTCGAATTACTATCTTATGTAGCAGCTCACTAATACTTGAGTTATGACCTACAGTATCCACATTTCAATCTACCGTACCCCTACCGTACCTGCAGCTGCCTTAGTCTGCCGGCGAGTGACTCGGCGAGTCGCTGTTTGTATCCCTCCGAGATCGTCTCCATCAGCTCATCCAGGTTCTCGTAGTACGCAGTGAACAGGTCCAGTCTGCAAGTATCGATTGATATTGTGTCATTTATTGATTGATTCGTAAGTTATCGAAATTTAGGATTATCATGTTTATGGAGGTTTTGAAAAAGGGGTTAGGTGTTTTTTTTTCCTTTCTGCAAGATGATGGTGTAGATGCGATTCGACTACCGATTCTCTGACACTGATCGCCTGACTTTTCGAGCTGACTTTGCGCGTCTTTGATTTCTCCCTTCCAATTCGGAATCACGTGCACACCGCACGCTGTTTTTTCTCCGCGGCCTGACCGAAGTAGCGGCCATAACTCTCCCCTATCTATCTTTATCGCCGTGTCATTTTCACCCATCGCGTTAAATTTATCGGAATAGCGAAAAGGTTCGATATGCTCGTGCTGACTATATCGTAGCTTCACTCAATGGCAGAAAACAATACAACAGGTTGACGGCCACCAAACTACAGTACGCGATAGTCAAACTACAAGTCACAGATTTCAAAGTACCGTACCTAGTGAAGTCTCCGATCATGCAGTCGAGGCGCAGGGAGGTGATCCTCCAGCCTTTCTGTGTCAACTCGAGACAGTACGGCTGGCCTGCAATATTCAATTTTATCAGTACGTCTTCCAAATTCCGGTTGTTTGATATTTATTTTCTTCGAATAGTGGTCTGATCCACTCAAAAAGACATAATATATAGACTGTTGTAACAGTGCAATGGTAGTCTATTGCCGACACAAATCACCAGTGCATCACATCCTTCTAGACATCACAGCGATTATTTCGATCCACTCTACACTCCCTACCGTAGCCACTCTGATCGCATGTCTATCAATCATCTGTTCATCATTCGAATTAATCAATCGCATCAGGAACCAGTATCCCCTCCTCAACGCTTTCGCGGCGAGACCAAAAAGCGTTCCGCTGGCCGCTTCCATGTGCCGTCCACGTGCTTCCCAGCTCTTTTTCCGATCCCGTCAGTCTATCAGCTCCCTTCTCTTCCCGATCTATAGGGCTTATCGCAAAAGAATGTGTGCAGTATGCAGTAAGAAGCGATCTGCATGGCGGCTACTGTACGACGAGGGAGAGAGAGAGAGAGAGAGAGAGAGAGAGAGAGAGAGAAAGAGAGAGAGAAAGAGAGAGGGAGAGATAAAGAGAGAGAGAGAGAGAGAGAGAGAGAGAGAGAGAGAGAGAGAGAGAGATGGCGCCAGCCACGCTTTTCCCACAAGGTCAGTAGTCCGTGACCGATGAAGCTCGCTAACAATGGGTCAACGAGATGTTACTATGCTGCACGTCTGCGCAGAAGACGCGCGTTCTCACCGGCTCACATGCCACTATTACAGTCGCCCGGCGTTTCTTTGGTCTCGCGAATATCGTGCGTTTGTGTAAAGTGGGCACTGCACCCATGTGATCGAAATCGAAACGCAAACACGCCGCTGCAGATACTACGCGCAAAAATGAACGCGCTGATTTCGCAAGGACCTCTCGCTTGCAAGCTTGTTCGCTGTAATACTGTCTGAATGTGCAATGCTTTGCGCAGACGCTTACCAAAACACAAGGTTACAATGAAGATTTTAAAATGTATACTCACCCTCAAGCGTGGTGAGATTGACGAATATCAACTCCGGGGTGTGAGGCAGCATCTCGGACACCTAGAAAGTGGTGAAATTAGAACCCGTCTCGTTTTTCATTCATCTCATTTGCAAACGCCAGCTACAGACTCGGCTCAATGCTATCCGCCACCCCCAACACCCAGGGAGCGCACACTCGATAGTAGGAGTGAGTGCACATGATAAGACTTGCTACTCACACAACAGCTATACATCCAAAGATGCGGGTGTTTCAGTGCAGTTCCTACCATGTGTACTTCCTTTCTACTATCGGACACTTAGGACACTATACGCAGATGCGCGCAGAGGAGCGGAGGATAGGTTGACTCGGATGGATGATAGACTAGACAGACCGCACCCACCGACACGCTCTCCACTCCGGCTGCCAACTCGTGCACCGCAGCCACCGCCTCCAGTTCAAGAGGGCACTGACCGCGCGAGCGAGACAGCGAGCTGCAAACGTGTTGTTATTGATTACTTATTGATTATTTATTATCGTTTCATCATTATAGTTCATTTTATGTGTTTTGTGATTTTATTTCGTTTCCACAGCCGAACCTGCATTGGCAATGCTGAACAGTCGAGACTATGATATTTGAGTGAAACGTAGCGTCTATAAAAAACTTTGTTTATCAGCAGATTCAAGTTATTTGTGTTAGTGTGATAATAACAAGTGTTGCTGGGTATTATCCGTGATATTATATATTTTCAGTCAATGACTGTGGATGCATTAACTTTGCGCCTATGTAGCTGAATATGATGAGTGCGTGAAACGTACACAGTGGTTTTGTGCGCGGTTCACCAACACACGTTATCGTATGCGCTCATAATCTATTTCGACCTTTGTGTTAGTGTGATGGCGGCGGGGTTTGTTAAGTGTAGATACCATGGGGGATGGTCACACGTCACACGCGTGACACCGAATGTACTCAGGATTGGAGTGAGAGAGAGAGAGAGAGAGAGAGAGAGAGAGAGAGAGAAAGAGAGAGAGCGAGTTTCGAAATCTATAACATGCACAAACATCCACTATGAGTCAGTCACTCACATGGCTGACCCTAATGTACCCAGGAATGGGAAGTGACTCATTGCGAATAGTGAGAAGCGAATCGAGAACGTGAAGTGCGGAGACCGATGAGCAAAGTACAGGCTACATGGAGTGGAACTAAATCTAGAAAGGAAGCAGTAAATGTGATCTGATCATTCAAAGAAAGAAAGAAGAGTACATGGACATGAAACTTTGGTTCAATGCATTTCTCCAGCACTTACCCGGAGCTCGAAGCGGAATACGCGGATCCGACGCTCATCAGACGACAGTTCATACACGGCAGAGGCTCCGAACGCAGCATCGTAGGGTGAGTGAACTTCAAAAGTCTCGCTTGAAGCTTGTTTGAAAAGGGAGAGTGACAACGAGACGAACATTACGGCATTGCGGGATCTCGAGCAAGTAGCGATGGTGAAGTAAACGACTTACATGATACATAGGAGAACGTGGCATATAATATAGAACGATGAGGTGTACAAAAGAGTAGAGGGAGATGAGTACGCTAGATACCAACACAACAACAACGGGACACGGAATAGGCTGTCGCACCACTCGGGGGTGACTTGCAGCCTTTTATAGTGGCGTACCGTCGGAGTGGGCGGGGCTTGGCGCGTGAGATCACCTTCACCAGCCAAACAACCACCTGGATGGATTCTGCAGGTTGCTGCGCCGTAATCTGGTCACAATGCGACCTCTCGACCGTTTTTTTTTCATTGAGAGAAGAGAAGCAGAGGTTTGCAGGCCGTTACTCAATCGTTATCAAGCGAGAACCGTTCATTGTTGGTACTTTGGATTAGCTGATAAAAAGGGTGATCCTACACAACAACACAGTATTGCGGTTGGCGTTCTGTGTGGAATGCGTGGAGATACATGGACTGATGATGCCACTATCTCCGATAATGCTACGAAAGCATCAAGGAACAGTGAACTATACTATAGGTCAAGCAGGTGGTTGTGTGACGAAAAAGACGAGGAGAGGGAAAGAAGGAATGTCATTCCCATAAAAAAAAACTCTCCGTGGAGGAAACGGGCACACGACACGTTTCAGAATAGAGAAAAGGAAAATGAGAAATATAAATAGTAAGTAGTTTGACAGTGAGGAATCAGTCTCCTTGCTTCTTCGAAACGCCTGTGTTTCGAAGGCGTTTCGGAGGGTTTGGAAGAGACTGTCCACAACTTGAGAGAGCGAGGGAGTGAGGGTGACAATGAGGGAAAGAAGAGTGACCTCCGCCGAGGTGTCTCGAATCTTCCGTATGCAAATGCAGCTGACACGCGGGCGTTTGTCGTTGACAGGGGTGTTTCTAGAATGCACGAGGCGCGGTTGCGAAACGCCAGAGGGGATGACCCGGAAGGCCATTTGCATACACACGTGCGCTATTTCGTCACAACACACCAGTTCACAGATCAAACCACCAAGAGAGAGAGAGAGAGAAATAGATATGATGGAACCTGATCAATCTGTCACGTGGAATACGCTCACGACTGGCGCTACGCCAGCCTCTCCCCTATCTCTCTCTCTCTCTCTCTCTCTCCCTCTCTCTCACTCGCTGCACGAGGGAGGGGGAGGGACAAGGGATCAACAAGGTGCTCGATTTCACTGCCTGCGTCACACATTACACACAATGTGCGAGAGCCCGTCATAACTCCAACCTATAAACAATGGAGGGCGGGTTGCTCGAATGATTGACGCATCAGAGACAGGCCGACAACCGAAAAGAGTGAAACTGACTGATCTCTGTCTTATTAAATATCACCCGGCTACTAATAATTGAGGCTAATTATGTGGGTCCTTGGAGATTTGCCCGAAAGTACAGACTACTACAACCTATCATAATGAAGTGCAAGATAAAATTGTCGTCGATAAATTCTCATTAGCCATTAGTACACTACTATTCGACGAAACAAAACCTTGAAAGAAAAAAGTTGCATTTTTTGCGCCAAATGGAACGCAGCAGAGCTGTTTTGCCTGACAACGGCGGTGTCTCCAAGGAAATGGAGAATTAATGTAAGAAAACGAATTATGGGATACATATCGAGATATAAGAAAGTCGAGATAAGCTTCGGAAATTCACGTTCGTAGCATGACTACATTACAATACTCGCCAATGCAATTGTATTGGCATTACGTGAAACCGAATACAAAATAGAGGGGAAGTGAAACTGAGAAAATAGAGACATTCATCACATCACTCTCTCATCGAAATGTGAAATCGGAAAACAAAAGAGAACAGAAGCCAGTGGCTAGAGAGGATATTTAATGTTGACACGGAATCACTGAAACTACCTGGTGCGAAGAGAGATAGAGGGAAACGCCCACCCGTCTCCACTTCCTTACATTCCCAAGGAAGAGAGAGAGAGAAAGAGAGAGAGAGAGGGGGGGGGAAAGAGGGAGAGAGACAAAATGACTGGCCCTAACTGCTGCAAATTAGAGCCGCATGCCTCTGCCACGTGAACATTCTGTGAAGCGGAGAAAGAGGGGAAAATGGAAGAAAAGAATCGAAAAGCGGCTATATAACTGGATGATGCGAAATTGTGAAAGCCTCGGGAGAGGAATGGCGGCGGAGGAGAAAAAGAGCTCATTCCACAGGCATAGACAGACTCATTGCATTCTACTCGCCTCTTTCCCCCTCTTTCAGAACTCCCCTTTATCAGCGAGAGAGGGAGAGGGAGAGGGAGAGGGAGAGGGAGAGAGAGAGAGAGCGAGAGAGAGAGAGAGAGAGAGAAGGGCGCTTGCGAAAGGCGTTGCCGCTACTATACACATGCACATGTGAGCGTGTCTGTCCGCCGGCATAGAGAGGGTGGGAGGAGACAGCGGCAGAGAGGGAGGAATCCCCCATCTATTCCCACAACAACGTCCTCTCCCATGCATAGATCGCTAGCTCTCCTACACACATTTCGACACACACACCTAATAAGGACACACCACAGACATAGTGCGCCCTCTAAAAGTGCGTTCGCCCGCGGCGGCAAAACACCGCAGCAAAACACGGCGGCAATCGATACGTGACGTCACGCGAATCGATATGACGTCACGCGGGGTGGAGTAGTAGAGTAATTGCAATGAGGATTACGAAAGATGAGACTATAGTGGCGGGGAAAAATAGGAGAGGAATAAGAAGAATAGAGCATCAAAGAACTGGCCAGGGATAAGTGAGGGCCAGTGAGAGCATTCTGGAGTGAGAGAGCAGAGAGAGAAATAGAGCAGCGGAGTGGACTTAAAAATGCTAATCGCAAATTGCAGCGTGCCGATGGATATTCTAGAATCTAGAGGATTCTAAATTGCCAGTTACTAACTAATGCAGTCATGCGATTCTACGCACGAAAACAACAGTCTCCAATTCGAATCATCGTTATAATAATTCCACCTGCATTGACGTTCGCAGGCAAATCAAAAAATCGAATCAAAAAATTCAATCTCAAGACGGCTGCCGTGCGGGCTTTTTTGAAAAGTCTGGCAGATTTAATCTAGTAGCCGGAAGGGTTCGAATATCATTGTTTGTTTGTAGTCGTGAGAAAGCGAACGTCAACGAGTATGAGAAACACACATATTAAAAGTACATGAGTGGGAATGTAGTTACAATCATGCACACACAGTAACTCAGTAACCCTGATGAGAGTGCGGGGTAAAACATAATACATTCAAATGTCGAGTATGTGAGGGAGGCAGAGAGGGAGATACAGAGAGAGAAAGAGAGAGAGAGAGAGAGAGAGAGAGAGAGAGAGAGAGAGAGAGAGAGCGATAGAGAGAGAGGGAGAAAAAACGTCACACGCCCACCTGCATATATATATATATATATATATATATATATATATATATATATATATATATATATATATATATATATATATATATATTAACAGCCATGGAACAGAGAGAAACTCTATTCCTATATACTCAATGTTACGAAACACGTACACGTGGGAAGAGGAAAACAAAGCGACCCCCTGTTCAAATATCTACACAGTGAGAGAGAGAGAGATGGTGAGTGAGTGAGAGTGAGAGTAAGAGGGAGAGGAGAAACTTGGCCCCTTAGGGTGCACTCTACTACTGGAGTTACGGCGTCGAGAAGTGACTGTTGGTGTAATCGGGAAATAACACAAGGAGGAACTGACTCTCGGAGACGCAAATTCAGGAGAAACACGCGATCGAGTGTACTATTATTTGCTTTCCCGAACGTTTTCGATTTCTGGCCGCGGAGTGCAGAAAGCACCTGCCTTTCACTCTTTCACATAATATTTATTACCACAGTAATCATTCGATGTAAGTGATTCGCTACGCAATCAAAACCACTGTCTTTCTATGGATAATATTTTCGGGACGATTGTGTGACGTGCAAACTGTGTGCAAACAAGTAGAGGATGTTTGCTACTAAACAGTTGGTGGTTGTAAAGTTGCAATTTTAGCGTAGAACCTACGAACATCACTAATCCCTATCACATTGTTGTAATACGCACTGCTGTTCGAATCAGTGGACTGATGGTGGTACGATCTCATGATTTTGCGCATTGCAAGTGCAGATCAAGGATTCGAGTAGCTCTTTCATACACCCCCATGATTTCTTTGCATTCTGTTTAGTTCATATGCATATTGTGTTTTATTTCCATGAATGTGTATGAACAAGTTATTATTATTACATTTCAATACTTTCGTTTGAACATGAAAGCTTCATTGCGTCACTGCACTCGGGATTTCGTAGTGTTGCATTGTGCAGTTGAGTAGTGTTTCACAACTGTAAGGTGTAAGGAACTCACGCTTCGGAGTCGACCCTCTCGCGCATCGACAGCTTGCACATGGAAGACGCGTTGGAGAGTCGGCGTGCGGCGAAGATCTCTACAACACACATACGTTTCACAATGAGGACTAAGTTCACTTGGCGACGAAAGAGACTAATCGGCAAACAGCATGATCTCGCTGCATGGACTAACAAACACGCTTGTTCATATTTGTAATTTCATGTATAAGGTACACGAGTGTGTCTTCATTACGGTACTAGATCTTCTTCATATTGTGTCATGTGTTGTGTGCTGACCGGTGCAGCTCTGTCGGCGGCTGCCCATCTGGGGGGTCGTCGCCTCCACCAACTCCTGGTACAGGTGCGCCGCCGACGTCCAGCGGGCCGACCTGCAGAGGGAGGCTCTCTCTCTCTCTCTCTCTCTCTCTCTCTCTCTCTCTCTCTCTTTTTCTCTCTGTGTGCTGTGCACCTGACTTCGCATCACGTCAGTTTCTCAGTACGAGCGTTCTATTCATTGTTGCTCTTTCGCACGTATCTCTCATAGACGGTGTCTAGTCTTTTCCGCATCGGGTTGTTCTTCGATCCTCTAATCAACTATCACCGTTCCTATCAGTCGATGAGACGATCAACAAGCTGCTATCACAAATCACAATGTTTCTATTCACGAAACGTTTGTTGAGATGGCGACCATGAGAGAAAGGGGCAAAATGTTTTCGGTTTTCACCTCTTTCTTACCACTTCCTCTTTCTCTTTCAATCTCTCTCTCTTTTCCTTCTTTCTTCCCTCTCTCTTTCTTCCCCTCTTATCTCTCTCTCTCTCTCTCTCTCTCTCTACTCACTCTTCCTGTTGGTACTTGGGCAGCACTCCAAGCTTGTCAGCAATGATGTTCGCATCGTTTCTGCAAGTGAATACTAGTAAATTTCGTTTTGTACATGTTTGGCGAATCCTAATACACATTTGATAAGATTTGATTTGATCAGTTTGAATACACAAATTCCGTCGGCCCATACATCGGCCCAAACACCAAACACTGAACACTTGAGTGAAACGTTTTTTTTTAAATTTATCATAGTCACGAGAAAAACGTAAACATAACATCTTCTGAAAAACGTGCTCACCACACTACCTTTCATTCGATAATACAAAACACACACCGGCACGGCACGAGACAGCACTCGCAGGTGTCGGGATGGTCCTCTTCCGTGCTCGATTGGTGCTCGCACGACGACGACATTGTTACAGTGGAAAGCTGAAAGCAGTTTGAAAGTGTTAATCTGTACATCAACCACTAATGAATCAGCGAAGCGCGAACATTGTTGAATTCAAGATTTCATCGCTTTTTTAAAGGAGAAATGCGAACTTTTAGAGATGATCGAAACTACGTGAACGCACCTTGAGCGAGGACATTGCATAGAACAGCGACGGGCACATTTCCGCACAATTTGCGAATGTGAGACAAGGAACAAACTCACTGGGTCTATATAATCGGTGGGCATGTGTACAAAAAATATGGGGATTTGTAGCGCAGGGATAAGCGGCGGAAGTGAGTGAGTCAAGGGATAAACGGAAGCCAGATATACAGTAATTGCGAAGATTGAAGCCATGGGAGCAATGCGATCGGCGACATTTTTTTCAGGAAGTCTAACAAGTCCAGAGCACAGCAGCAAATCCGAGAAACCCTACTACGATGTACAGTCACAAGAAAAACAAACAAACAAACAAAATGAAACTCAGTCAGAAAAATACGATGGCTGGAAATAGTAATATAGTAATCCACAAAATCCTGTTTGCGGGATGGGGCAGCCTTTTATAGGGATACAGTAGACTAGAGAAGAGAAATGGAGTGAGAGAGAAAGAGAGAGAGAGAGAGAGAGAGAGAGAGAGAAAGAGAGAGAGAGAGAGAGAGAGAGAGAGAGAGAGAGAGATGAAATGGGTAGCTGATCGTGAGCAGAGTGTAAAAGACAACGGATAGTGTGTGATAATCGTAATTTACATGACGCTGGCTGCATTTTGTACTCTTATCTTACAAGTATTCACGGAATACAGGCTGTCTCATTCACGTGATAGTGATTCCGTGATAGCAACCATACAGAATGATGATGTCATTTTGATGAATATATTAATCGCCACATTTCAATTGCGAGTGATTGATTGGTCAAGTGATTTGGCGATCAAATGACTTTTCGGGGCCGAGACAACAGTGTACAGTGTTACAATGTGTTAGAAAATGAGAGTTTGATTTAGTGAGAATTTCTAAAGGTTGGAATCGCAGGGGCATTGTTTTCATCGTTTTATGACAAATAGATGTGGACTGATGAAAAACAAAACAAACCAAACGAGGAAAAAGAACCGTAACTAGTTAATTTATGACTGACCCTGTTCAAATAACGCAATGCTTACCTACTAAAAAAACAACAACTAGATACTCAAAACACACACAAACTATTCGTCATGTTGTTGAACGCCTGCCTGCATTGATTGTACTTGAAAGGAGTGGCGTACCTTGTACATACTCACAATTAGAGTATTCACACACCTTCATTGTCTTCTCGGTCTTCTGTCATGGTGCATGCACGCGAAAGCGCAGAGACCCCATCATAACATCATAATAAGCTCTTGCCTTTTTTTGTGAGACGTTCCACAAACGAAGTTTGTTTCTCCGTTTCAAACCCTTTCTCCGTTTCAAACGCAACGAAAATAATTTTAATTTCTATCTAACATTTTACAAACGCTATCCATTCAGTGGAGAACGCATTCACAAATACTTGTCTGCCACACATTGTAAGGCGTTCGGTCAATTGTCGCGACAAAAACCGTGCATTGTTGCCGGTGTGTGCGAGCGAGAGAGATAGACGATGGTGGCAGTTCCCGATTGCCGTTGTGTAACAGCCATCGATCGAACCGAGAACACAACGCCTTCATTTTTCTGTTCGGGTGCGGTAAGAACGCGGTGGGCTTTCCGGCTGCCCGCCCGCCATTCGCCCACTTGTGTGTGATTCGATTAGACCCAGTCCGCGTGGGTCACTAATGTGCTCTTCTCTCTCATTGCCCAGGTAGTTTTCTCTGTCCTCTCCGTTGTGTGTGTAGGATGATAAGATACGTTTCATTGCTTCTGTGCGTTTTGTTGTGTGTATGACGTATGTAATTGTCTATTTTGCAAATGTTCCTGTATGTTTTAGTTATTGTTAGCTCTTCTATTTGTCCGATCTTTCTTTCTCTTCAGTTTGACAAAAGACTTTTCAATGGCGTGATGCCATTGATGGTTATTACTCAATGTGTTTGATCAGCCACTCAAATCGCACTATTACAATATTCTCCGCTACCTCTCACGTGTTGGAGACCAGTTTTTGCACCACCTCTCACCTCACTTCACATCTCGTCTCACCTCTCCCTCTCCCTCTCTCCCTCACCCCCCCCCCCCCCTCTCTTCGCTCCCTCCACACCTCTCTTCTCACCTGCCGAGGTCATGCTCCATTGAATCTGCATCGTTCCCTCCACGATGTTTTGTCGTGTATGAGTCACTTTTTGTGATTTGGAAGTATTTATACCTTGCCTTTTACAATGTAACCGTTTCAAAGTATATTTCTTCGTTGAATCGGCATTTCGAGTTTTTCGAGATGAACATTAAGTGTTGTTGATCCAGAATGAATTACGTAATTATATGTTCTAGAATGAGACTGCTGGCAGCCATCCCTTTGCTATTAGCCGTCGCGGCAGCCGCGTATGTCTTTACTCACTTTTTTTAATTTGTAAAAAACTGCTTTTAAAAAAAAGTGCAACTATGTGAAACAACATTTTCTAGAAACATTTACTTTATTGAGAGAAAAAAAAACTTTGTTGTAGAAAGACCGGCCCCTGCACAATTCAGAAGAACTGGATGAAGTGCACCAAAGAAGGTGGGACTTTTTTTCTTTTCCAAGATTTGATACGATTGAGTATTGACAGTTTTGAGCATTGAGTGAACTGACAGAAGCTAACATAGCGACATACAACACTGTTTGAAACATATACACGAACTACAATGTAACTCACAAGATAACCAACTACAAACAATTCCAGGTTATACATATTTCAATAGGGTGCAGTGAGACCAAAAAAGAAAAAAATATCTGAGAAACATGTCTCACAGCGACAAATTGCAGGCTACTTCGAGATGGTGCAGTGTGACCAGATCAACTGCAGCTGCGTGAATCCGAAGGACGGGCGAATGGCAATGGAGACACAGACGAGCGGCAGGAACGAGAGACCCACCTGCTCCAGTGAGTGGACAATCTGACTCCGAGACACTGTTTATATGCTGATATAACACAAACAATCCTATGATTGCGATATCTAAATAAAACGGCGGTACGTGTCCTGATTTTGGTACATGAAGTGCTTTCTGCGATTGAGAGCCGTCATGATCGCAGGAAGCACTTCATAATGGCATAACAATCAACTGATGCGTCGGGTTCTTTACAGAGTGTCACCAGTACCTGGAGCGTCAGTTCGCCTCCGGAGCTCCATCCAAGGACGCCTTCGTACCGGTGTGCGATAACAAGAAGGGTGAGCGAATATTTTCCAGTTTCGAAATCGAATGAAAAAAGTTTTATGTGTGCGTTTTTATAGTTCAACACCTTTAAAATTGTTCTAATTGTGAACAGTAGAATGGCCTCTGAATCTACTAATGTTGTCATGCGTTGTTTTGAATGTTGTCATTCAAATAGTATGAGTTCTGTGAATCGTGCGATTCTCTGTGGAAATGTTTCCGAGAACCGAGAGCCTTGGCGGCGTGATTAAAGTAGTGATAAGACAATGTTGTATGTTTGCAGGCAACTTCTCTCCCATGCAGTGCACACCCGATCACAAGGTTAGGATTTTACTCCTAACACAACCTCGAGATACACAAACTGGAGAGCGGCAAAATATGTATAGGGAAAGGCAGAAGCAGAAAGAGAGACAAGAGACACCCTAATACTGGAAATATGATTATTGTGACCGTGACATGTGCAACAGTGATAGTCTACAATAATACTTATTTGAATACTTGAATGCTCCTTCAGCTTGCAAGCGCGGAGCCCATCTTTCGCCACAGTGAACGGTCTCGAGCTGCAGTTGCCCACTGCTTGTAGTCGTTCCTGCGCCCATAGAACAGTTTTGTATTATTGCGGACAGAATCTGCCCAGCGGGTTGGCGGCCGTCCGGGTTCTCGAGTGACGTTGCGCGGCCTCCAATCGGTAGTCGCCCGTGTCCATCGCCCGTCCGTCCTCCTTTGTATGTGTCCGGCCCATCTATGTTTGCTGCGCGCCATGTAGGAGGTTGGGTTGGTCAACGCGGATCTTGCCCGCATGTCCTCGCTGCTCAGTCCCTCGTCTCGCTGCCGATAGAGTGAGTATCCCAGCATCTGTCGCTCCATTGCGCGGTGTGCGGTCTGGATGCGACCGAGCGTGGTGGTAGTGTAGGCCCACGTCTCCGAGCCGTAACACAGTGCGGGGAGTACGCACGTGTTGAAGAGGTTTGCCTTGAGGTGTTTGTCGTTCAGCGTGCCCAGTGTCTCCTTGATGTTGCCAAATGCCGCCCATCCTGCTCTCGTTCTTCTTGCCAGCTCCGTCAAGTGAGGGTGTTCTTTGCGTTTATGGCCCGTCCGAGGTATATGTACTCCTCCACCTCTTCGATTGCCTGGCCGGAAAGATGAATAGTCCCAGCGGCAGCCTGCTCGTTTCGGATGAACTGCGTCTTGCCGATGTTGATGCGCAGCCCGGCCTTCTCGCTCTCCGTGTTCAGCTCGTTCAGCAACCGTTCAGCATCTGCCGTGGTCTCGGTGATCAGCACGATGTCGTCAGCGAAGCGCAGATGGTTTAGCTTCTCTCCGTCCATTCGAAGGCCGTAGTCGCTCCAGTCGAGTTGGCGGAATACGACTTCCAGCGCAGCAGTGAAGAGCACTGGGGAGACAGTGTCTCCTTGCTTCACTCCGCATCGCACAGGGATCTTCAGCTCGTTGGAGAAGAGCTTCAGAAGTAGCTGGTTGTTGTCGTAGCAGTCGGATAGCGCAGCCAGGTATCCCTTCTTGACGTTGAGCATCTCAAGAGCACGTAGGAGGAATCCGTGGTCGAGCCGGTCGAACGCCTTCTCGAAGTCGACGAAGGTGAGCACTAGCGGGGTCTTGTATTCGCGGGCTCTCTCCACGACCTGAGCGACGGTCTGGAGGTGATCGGCGCAGCAGTAACCGCTCCGGAATCCGGCTTGTTCTTGTGGTTGTTCGTCTTCCAGAGTCCGTTTCAGCCTGTTCAACAACACCTTGGAATAGGTTTTGTAGAGCAGGCTGAGTGGAGCGATCGGGCGCCAGTTGGAGAGCTTCTCACGGGTCCTTTCTTCGGGCTGTCGGGAATTGGGGTCCCTTCCAGGTGAGTCGAGAACAGGCGTGCGAGGGCGCGGTGGAAGTTAGTTCCCCCCGCCTTCAGCAGATCGGCCGTGATGTTGTCAGGTCCGGGGGCTCGTCCTTTCGGCATCTGGGAGAGGGCGTGTCGCACTTCAGATGGGAGTACGGGGGGCACGTTTCCGGGAGTGTAGACCTTCCTCGGGATGAGTAGTCGGTCAGCGTAGAGAGTACTGTAGAAGTCGACGGTGGCCTCCTCGATGGCGGGTCGCGCGGTGATCATCTGGTCGTTGATCAGCAGTGCCTCCAGCAGAGATCGCTCGGTGGCGAGTCCCTTCTTTGCGATTTTGATGCTCCGACGATGCATAGCGGAGTATCTCCTCGCGGTACTTCGTCAGATCGTGTTTGAAGGCGGCGCGACACTAGCGGGAGATGATGACGAGTTCTAGCAGCCGACTCGGGTCTAGCGCGAGCTTCGCCCTTGTTTTCAGCAGATCCCTCGTTCTCTCCGACAGTCTCCTTTCCATGTGGTTCGGCCCGGGAGCAGTTGCGACGGCGGCGGCCTCCTTGAGTGTGTTGAGCAGCTCCTCGTAGTCTACAATAAGACAATAACAATACAGTCGCAACCATAAAATTATTCACCTTCTCTCTCTTCCCCCTCTCTCTCTCTCTCTCTCTCTCTCTCTCTCTCTTTCTCTCTTTCTCCCTGCGGTAAAAAAAACGCGAACATATTACTAAAATTGAAGAGCGCTGACCGGTGCAATACGTGGCCAAGAATGAACTGTTTGACTATATTCGTGTTGTTGAGGAGTGTTTCTGCGTGGATGTGGAAACGGGGAAGGAGCAGGCGGGCAGCCGGGCGCCCTTCCACAACAAGTTCACCT
This sequence comes from Rhabditoides inermis, assembly GCA_963966185.1. Classification (NCBI taxonomy): domain Eukaryota; kingdom Metazoa; phylum Nematoda; class Chromadorea; order Rhabditida; family Rhabditidae; genus Rhabditoides; species Rhabditoides inermis. Next base: position 46,877 of record CAWZYM010000382.1, on the reverse strand, counting down.
GCGGACAAGTGCAGATCGGTGGGAGGAGTGCGTTCCGGTCCCTCACTTAGTCCTACTCACACTTGTCAGATTGATATTAACTCGACAGCGATCAAATCAGCCATTGAATTGCGTTTGATCGGCCATTTTGATAGCTTTTCCGAACTGTCTTCGAATATTGGTCGAACACTGTGTTTTGACAGCGTCTTTGTGAATTGTATGGTTGATATAATGACCACATAATTAATTCAATCGCTTCGAAATTGAATTTGACACAATTTCTTCTTCCAGACTTCTCGATCGACGGTTTTCCTACGGTGAGCAATAGCGACAAGCCAGTGAAGGGGAACAAGGTGAGATTTCCTCCGTCTCATCTCTCACTTCTTTCTCTGTTGCTCTCACTTTTTCGTATAGCATTCTTTTATTATAAATCCATATGAAATATTGGAAACTGGAAGGAGTGTTTGCAGAAGCTGAAGCAGCAGGACTACCCGGTGGGGCGCGAGTTCTGCAAGCATCCCAGACACGGAGGAGACAAGTGCGCCAGTGGAACGAAGGGAAGCGTGCAGGTGGGGGACATTTCTCTCTCTCTCTCTCTCTCTCTCACTCACACACACACACACACACACACACACACACACACACACACACACACACACACACACACACACACACACACACACACACACTCTCTCTCTCTCTCTCTCTCTCTCTCTCTCTCTCTCTCTCTCTCTCTCTCTTTGCAACACTCTTCCATCCGTATTTCTCTCTTCTACCATACTTTGTTTTCTTCACTCCTAAACACATCCTTGCCTCTTATAAACCAGCGTGATATTATGAGACAAACTCACATGTAAATACTGCAACCGGATCGTTTCGGATGATAAAAAGTTTTTTATCGACTCTAGGAATCTAGTCTTATTGATGTTTTAGTACTACTTTGACGCGGAAACGGCGACATGCCTGGCGTTCGGATACTCGGGATGCGGCGGCAACCAGAACAGATACGCGAGCAAGGAGGAGTGCTGGAGCACGTGCATACTCAGTCAGTCGACCAATCTCTCTCTCTCTCCCTCTCTCTCTCCCTCTCTCTCTCTCCCTCTCTCTCTCTTTCTCTCTCTCTCTCTTTTGTCCAGTGGTCCAGTGGTTCATTGGAAAGATGCCAGCAATCAAACAGTGACAGATCAGTAGACTACAAATCCAGATCTATGAAGTAATATTTGCAGTGGACATGGGTGGGTGCGCGGGTATGGCGGAGCCCGTCAAGAACGGCAAGAATGGCATGTGCGGCGGACCGCAGCTCGCCCCTATGCTCATTCCCGGGGTGAGTTGCGTTCTATTCTTGACAATATGTCTATGTGGGTTAGATCGAGACGAGGAGTTAGTGCTCGTGACAAGCGCACAAAACAAGAGAGGCGGATTGATAGAGTACAGAACTCAAACTTTTATCGAAATAGATTGCAGTACTATCGAGCGCTCTAGGTCATAAAGTAGAGGTACATAGATGACGGAACCTTTTTTATATCTACTACGATCTATCTACCGAGAACAGCCAAAATCTCTCCGTGCGATTGTGTGTGCTATGAGAAAACCCATCATTTTATGGAGCTGATAAAAAGCAACTGAATTATTTGCGAATTGATGTTTGCAGAAGACGACGACGCCCCCGCCTCCCGAGTGTCCGGCAGGCAGCAGCTGTCGCATGATGGCCTTCTTCGGAATTTGCTGCGACGAAGCGAACGAAAGTGAGTGCAAGTTCATAATCAATCTAACAATGCGACAACAACAACACCAAATGCCAACCAATGCTACAGCAACAACCTTTGTAGAGCTGTATCACCGCGAGTACCGTCCCACGTGTCCGAATGGCGCGGCGCCGCTGGAAAAAGATGCTGGGGGTATCAAGGATGTGAGCTCCCCCATAACTATATAATCAATCAATCATTACTGTCTAGGTGTTCCTCGGCAAGTCATGCTCCGACCACTTCTGTCCTTCCACGCATACCTGCATGCAGGGACAAATCTTCGCGTCTTGCTGTCCCAAGAAGTGATTTGAGATTGTCTGTAATAACGTGTAAATATGAACGATAAACAGCTTCAAAATGAGTGAGTTGTAGAAGTTGTTTTTATAGTTGCGAAAAGTGTCACTTAAAAGATATCCGAGTTTCAAAGGATAAACACAACACCAACAGTTCGCGTGCTGTTTTCCTACTTTCGACGCTGCGCAAATTATCGGCAGTCGGTCAGACAGGGAAAAATCCTCTCAAAAACAAACAAAACAAAACAATTATTTCGAAAAATAAAACAGGGAAATTAAAGCAGAAACTAAAACTAAAAATAATTATGTGCGGAACCTATCAATTGAATACCTCTCACTAACACAGAGAAAACCGACCGAATTTACAGTGCGTTTACAACAAGTAAAACGCACAACGGGCGCTTTGAAGCGTGTGTTAAAGATACGAAGATGTACTCGCTCCCGGAAAACGCGGTGGTATGATAATATGATGGTGATGGTATGATGGTATGGTGGTATGGTGGTATGGTGGTATGGTGGTATGGTGGTATGATGGTATGGTGGTATGGTGGTATGGTGGTATGGTGGTTTGGTGGTATGGTGGTATGGTGGTATGGTGGTATGGTGGTATGGTGGTATGGTGGTATGGTGGTATGGTGGTATGGTGGTATGGTGGTATGGTGGTATGGTGGTTCGGTGGTATGGTGGTATGGTGGTATGGTGGTATGGTGGTATGGTGGTATGGTGGTATGGTGGTATGGTGGTATGGTGGTATGGTGGTATGGTGGTATGGTGGTATGGTGGTATGGTGGTATGGTGGTATGGTGGTATGGTGGTATGGTGGTATGGTGGTATGGTGGTATGGTGGTATGGTGGTATGGTGGTATGGTGGTATGGTGGTATGGTGGTATGGTGGTATGGTGGTATGGTGGTATGGTGGTATGGTGGTATGGTGGTATGGTGGTATGGTGGTATGGTGGTATGGTGGTATGGTGGTATGGTGGTATGGTGGTATGGTGGTATGGTGGTATGGTGGTATGGTGGTATGGTGGTATGGTGGTATGGTGGTATGGTGGTATGGTGGTATGGTGGTATGGTGGTATGGTGGTATGGTGGTATGGTGGTATGGTGGTATGGTGGTATGGTGGTATGGTGGTATGGTGGTATGGTGGTATGGTGGTATGGTGGTATGGTGGTATGGTGGTATGGTGGTATGGTGGTATGGTGGTATGGTGGTATGGTGGTATGGTGGTATGGTGGTATGGTGGTATGGTGGTATGGTGGTATGGTGGTATCGTGGTATCGTGGTATCGTGGTATGGTGGTATGGTGGTATGGTGGTATGGTGGTATGGTGGTATCGTGGTATGGTGGTATCGTGGTATGGTGGTATCGTGGTATGGTGGTATGGTGGTATGGTGGTATGGTGGTATGGTGGTATGATACCATGGTATGATGGTATGATACCGTAGTATGCTGGTATGATGGTATGATTGTATGATGGTATGTTGTATGTTGTATGATTTACTAATGACCCATATGTCACTGTTCGCTGTCTATGTGACTGACCGCTCGTGTTTCTCGCACTTATCCCCCTTCCGTATCCTCACGTGTGCATTGTAGCATGCTCATTCTTCGTCTGCGAGTCAATCGAGTGGGCGATCCACCCGTCTCCGCCAACGTCTTCGTCGACTTCCACGAGGACAACATCACTATCAGACAACCCCACGTCGAGGTGAGAATATTTAACAAGTATCGATTGATGATCGATCTTCAGATTCTCATCACTTTCGAACTTGCCGAGATTCGGAGAGTGAGCAACGACCGCGGCGAAGACAGTGTCATCATTCGAGTTGAAGTGCGTTCTATAGTGGGCTCGCGAGTTCCTCGCTTTTCACGAGAGTAGGTAGTATTTAGCAGTAGTATTTAGCGTCAAAACAAAATACAATTTTGGAATGCACACTATCAAAGGTAATGCATGGTCAATATTCTCAAACGACGACGACGCTGGACGACCACGAGGACACGGCCCGGCGTCACTCGTTTGTACTGACCAGTGAGCCCAGACGCACGCAACGCATCAGTTCCGCGTCGCGGTTGGCTCAAGAAATCAAACCTGCGAGAAACACATCACTGGCCGCGCTAGCCACTAGGACATTAGACCACATCAGCAGTCTCTCAGAAATCGACAATGATGATGAGCTTAATTTTATTTAACATGTGAGACGCCTTGCGTGTGCGTGTGCGTGCGTTTAGATTCATTCAAATCAGTGAACGCGCGCCGGGCGGGCCCGTGGAGGAGGATTAGGAAGAAGAAGTGAAAGTGGTTAAACGATTGACATTAACTGCTTAACAACATAATTTATGATGTAGACAGACAACTTCATAAAAAAGGTTTACATTGGAAGTTGGAAAGTATGTTCTACCGTATACCTCCTGTTGCGATCAAATCATTTTGCAATTGTTCCTAGCCAATTGTCAGAAGTGCCGATTTCAAAACTGTTAGAAACGTCGTTTTTTGTGTGATTCATATCTATCTTTTCTCGAGTATGCGACACTTATAACATTGGTGTCAGAAATACAGCGACATTTTCAACACTCTACAAACAGTATGCGAAAAAGCAACACTTCTAACAGCGATGTTTCTAACACTAACAGTCTAGTGTGGTGAGTGATTTACATGCATTACCTTCAATAGTGTATATTCGAAAATTTTATTTTGACTTTTTACGCTCAATACTACTGACGAGAAAAATCAATATGACGGCGGCGGCGGCGGCGTACTAGCTAACATGACCCCATATTCTTGCCAAGCGAGAGCGTCACCACAATGCCAGCTAGGTATTATCACTGCTTAGAGAAGAGCAATGTGAGATGAAATGTTTACTGTCTAACAGTTCAGGGTACTGTAAAACAGTAAAACTACCGTAGGTTCATGTATTTTTTGGCGAGAAATGTTGAGCTGAGTGCAAATGGAAAATACAGTCCTAATGTGAAGTGCTACCTTATACCAGTCCGTATAGTAGTTTAAGTTGCGGTCAGTCTCTTCGAAACACTCCCGAATGCCTCCGAAACACTTCAGAGTTGCCTTTCGATTCGCCCTCAGAACACTCCCGAAATGCCTTCGAAATACTTCCGAATACCCCCGAACACTTCGGAATGCCTTGCTATGCCTTCGAAACACTCCCGAATGACTTTCGAAGAGACTGACCGCACCTTTACAGTATCCCTTTCAGATCGATGCAGGTACGTGGGAGTTTTGAAATACGTTGACGTCCAGTTCGGATCTGCTCGTATCCGTTCTAGAGATCGTCATGTCTGATTCATCCGGACTAGGTACGGTTTCCGGTTAAAAAAAAACTGTTTTTACTCGGTACGGTATACCGTATTAGAAGTGCTGGAGATGAGCCGGAGACGATTGTATATCCACAACTGCACGTTGTAGAGCCGATTAGAATGGAGCAGTACGTGGAGGCGTTCAATCGTACGGTGCAACTGAGCAAAGCTGATGGTTCGACACAACTGGTGATCGAGGTGCGGTCTCTCTCCTCACCCATTTTCCCTCTCTCTCCCTCTCTCTCTTTCCTTCCATTCCTATTTTCCAGCGCTCGCAGCGCGTTGTTGGCAGCAGGTGGTCCATTCAACTGGAGATGTGGCGGTCAGGTAGGGTTCGTAGGGTTACTGTAGGTATACGATGCCTACAGTAACTTCTCCAGGCGAAATTACCGACGTGTGTCTCGTGAGTGGAGATGGAGTGAGGGAAGACGCGCACCGTCTGGTTCTCGCGAGTGAGTCGGCGTACTTCCGGACAATGTTCACAAATCGAATGATGGAGAGCGGAAGGAGTGGGTGGAAAAGAGGAAGAGACGAAGAGAGAGAGAGGGAGAGGGAGATCTCCACTTTCAGCCGAGATCCCCCTCCCTCATGTATCTGGTTCCACTCTCCGTCTCATTCTGATGTGGATATACACCGGATCCGTCACCATCACCGAAGCCAACTCCGTTCGTCTCCTCATCGCTGCCGACGTCCTCTCCATTCTCGATCTGCTCGTGAGTACTGTAGCCTCCCGCATTCCTAACATAACGTAAATTCGTTGAGAGAATTATAACTTACTGGAGAGGTACGGATGATCTTTATATATATGTGTGTGTATCGTACCCGTAACCTACCGTATGCTCAGGGGGAGCTGGCGACCGCGCTGTCGTCTCTCCTCACCCCAGCCATTGTTCTCTCCGTGTGGTGTGCTGCTGCCCGCATCGCACAGACGGGACTGGCAGAAAAGTGCCTCCACACTGCAGCGTCTACGTGGAGGTGGGTGAAAGAATACTGTAGAATGCCGTACAACCAGGGAGGGTACTGCAGACTGCTGTGCAGTCTGGGTACTGTAGACTACTGTACAACCAGGAAAGTACGTAGTTCACCAAACACCTAAGAAACGTCCTGGAACAAAATACAATAGATTCCATGATTGCAGTTCTCATCAGACGGAAAACGCCGTCTTCATTGGCCAGCTTCGCTCTCCACGAAAGAGGAGATCCTCGAGATGACTGGGATGGTCGATGAAGCTCCGCTACAGTCAAAAGTAGACCCCTCTTTCTCTCTCTCTCTCTCTCTCTCTCTCTCTCTCTCTCTCTCTCTCTCTTTCTCTCTCTCTCTCTCTTTCTCTCTCTCTCTCTCTCTCTCTTTCTCTCCCCCTCTCTCTCTATCCTCGCGTGTGTTCCAGGTCAGCCTTCTATAGTCGGATTGGATCCTATATGTCATCCGTGATATTTCACATGTTGTGCAGTTTTGTGCAACACAACATGTATGTCATCGAATATCCAAAACGCTTCCATTAGTAGGAATCGAATTCGTGGACAAGCCGCAGCGATTGTGAGCTGGCGGCGCACACTACCACTGCGCCATTGAGGCTCATACTGAGAGGTCATTGAATTTCGCAGATATGTTTGCTCGTTATCTCTCATCATTGTACACTGAAGAGGCCAGTGGAGCTAAATGAGCTCTCTCTTCGATCTTTTAACCACTGCCTCTAAGGCGCAGTGGTAGTGTGCGCCGCCAGCGCACAATCGCTGCGGCTTGTCCACGGGTTCGATTCCTACTAATGGAAGCGTTTTGGATATTTGATGACATACATGTTGTGTTGCACAAAACTGCACAACATGTGAAATGTCACGGATGGCATATAGGATCCAATCCGACTATACTGGTTACGTGGGGCAGCCAGACACTGGTCGAAGGGACGCCGCCAATGGTGGAGGCTGCGAGACTACTGGGTGAGATGAAGAGCGAATGTAGTATAGATCCACTCTCACTCACTCAGGTTTCGACGTTCTCCTTCGCGATTCCCGGCCCACTCGCGCACAGATTCTTCTCATTTTCAAGGTACTGTACTGCAATAATAGGTGCTGTAATTTGTTAACCTACTGTGTAGTTTTCAGCTGTAGTTGTAGTTTCCAGTTTCTTCTACCTGTCATGATCGTTATTGGCTTTCTTTCATTATTGGCTTTCACTTGAAAGCAGATATGTTTTCGAATGAATACTTTTTTGTGATTTTCTCCAAACTTCGTAGACAGAATGACAGGTGTTACTTGTTACACAATACGATCACTCGATTTCAGGCTGTCGCGACTCTGTTGAACTCCGTGAATAGGTTACGGCTGCCATAAGTAATAGCGGATCCTGATTATCGATATATTGCTATCCACTGAGCCGCTCTGAACATATCTAATCAGGACGATGCGGTGCGTGTGGCGTGTCTTCGACAGCTCCACCTTCTCTGCTCTGGCTTCGTCGACGCACGGATCACTGACCACTCATCCTTCCACCTCATTCCCACTCTCCTCTACAGCTCCAACCAGGCTGTCGCCTGTTCCGCACTGCCCTTCCAGCAACAGCAACACATCGAGCCGACGGGTGAGTGAATGAGAGAAAGCGGAGAGAGAGAGAGAGAGAGGGTTTAGAGAGGGAGACGGTTCTTGCAGTGTTCTACTCTGCGCTCATATTCCTACTGGAACGTGTGACGGGTGATGGAATGTCAGAGGTTCTCGAGCACCTGTCCGAGTTCCGGCACCACTTCACACAAGAGACGTTCGCCCAGCTGTTCGAGTGTATGCTGCGGCGCTGTACGGATCAGGTGAAAATTCTATTCCCCCACCTTTCACCCCATCTTAAAAGTTCGGTCAGTCTCTTCAAACGACTTAGAATTACCCTCAAACTACTCCCAATATGCCTTGAGATATGCTTTTCGAATTGCCCTCGAATGACTTCAAACGACTTCGGATTACTTGCGATAGCCTTGCAACGGCTTCGAATGACTTCTGACATTTTCGAATGAACTGACAATCAATCAATCAATCAATCGTTTATCCGGAATCGTTTTATCTGAATATGACAACACAATCATAATGATTTGGAGCATACAGTAGTAGTTACCATACTTGCACCACGAAAATCGGGATTGATTCGAAGGAATAGCAAGGCTTTCCGAAGTGTTCGGGGGTATTTGGGAGAAGTCCGAAGGCAATTTCGAAGTGTCTCGAAGGCATTTGGGAGTGTTTCGAAGAGACTGACCGCTACTCACCTCTTTTCAGTCGGACGAAGTGGTGGTGCCGGTGCTGAAGTGGCTGGAAGTTCTCATCGACGCGGACGGAGTGTCGGTGGACTCTCAGCTCACCACTCCCGAGGCAAGCCGTCTCATTTGAACCTTCGCTCCACTGGCACACTCTCACCACTTCCGGATTGTGCTTGTCATATACAACAAGCTCATGCTTTGGGGAGCTAACGAGCTGCGCGCGGTGAGAGAAAGACAGGGAGAGAGAAAGAGAGAGAGAGAGAGAGAGAGAGAGAGAGAGAGAGAGAGAGAGAGACTTCGCTGCAGGTTGTCGCCGAGTATGGATTGAGGGAGACGAAGACGGTGCTCTGCTGGCTGGCAGTCACTGGACGCTTCGAGATTCCTGCCGCCAGGTAAACTCTCTTGTGCTAGAACGTCTTCTTTCTCCATGACAGCTTTGAGAGGAGGGTACTTCTGAATCGTAAAAAAAAGTTGTTAAAAAACGATTATGTTAAATTATGTTAACCTTCGCTAATATAGCCAGCTCGTCCGGAGTTGCACGTTTCGAAAACATACTAGTGATAGCCGTTGGTAGGATGGAAACAGCATACATGACAACAATGAATCTTGTGACATTTTTGCCAGGTTGACCGTTGTTTTTCTTTATTTTGCACAGTGCCTGAATTGGTAATCAATAACACGCAATTGAGAATCACAAAGAAAACGCGAATTTGGATCAAGTGGTTTCGACTCCTAGCATCTTACCACCTGAGCCTTCCATCAACCCGGAGTCTCATCAGAGATGAAGTTGATGGAAAGTGTTCACTATGATTATTCGATATGGGGAAAATAATAGACAATGAAATATTACGATATTGGTGGGAAAAAGGTTTGAATATGGGGGACGGACAACGTTTTTAGAGTTGTAAGGAGAGAGTGGCAGGTTGCTATCATTGAACGCGACTGAATGAATGAGGCAAGTGTTCGAGACGACTGATAAGCGGAGTGGGCAGAACTTTCGAGAAAAAGTAGATCGTTTAGGGTAGATCAGAATTGCGAGAGCAGAGTACACTCATTCCGAAGTGGACTCCAATCTAGCCAGTGACATGAGTGATGAATTCGATAAAATTCCGTTTTGCATGCAAATTGTATTTGGTTTTAAGAACATTATGAGAGAGAACTGATTTAGAAAGTTGTAATTTAACGTGCGAACGATTATGAGCATTATTACTATAGGTTTCAAAAAGTTGCTTGCGTTCTTTGAAGTCTTCATATTTCGAACAACAACGGAAAAAAAATGTTATTTCTGTAATCGAAAAACCTAATTTACCTTATTGAATGTAACATTTGTAATGTGCAATATGTTGGAGAAACAACTAGAACACTGAAAATAAGAATGGGAGAACACAGAACATCAATTAAATACAATAAATATCACACATATCTTTGTAAGCACTTTCAAACGAGCGATCATTGCAGCGAAGATTTCAGAATCACTATTCTGGACAATTTACCGGAAAATTCTCAGAAGACTATTTTATTGGATAAAGAAGTGCAATGGATAAGAATGCTTAATACTGCATATCCGTACGGTCTGAATGATCAAATAAAAGAATTCGGTAATATATCTGAAATCAACACCACAGATTGTAAAATTAAAAGTCAGCCTTACAATTGTTTGAAGTTAGAACTACCTAAAAAGAGTAATAGAGGAAAGAAACGAAGATCAATAAAACTCCACCAAAATAACAACACAGTCGATAATGTTATAGATTCTATAAGAAATCTTGAATCTAAAAAGTTATACGATTATCAAAGAAAACTTAATAAACACATTCTAAAACAGCTCACTAATTATATGATTAATAGTGACGATTATCAGACGCTAGATAAAACAATGAAATTAAAAATATTTGGAATTGTTTCTAAAGAATTATCAAATAAAAACTGTGAACAAACGAAACCTAAATTTCATAATCTAACTCTACAATTTTATGGGAAATTCATGAATGATTTGAACGTTTCGAAAATAATAAATCGAGAATTGCGCAAAACTACAAACACGATCTCATCTGTTAATCAACTATTAGATACAAGAGTAACATATTGATATACTGACTCAACCAGTAGAATTTTGTTTAATTACAACTCATTTTTAAAACACCTATCCAACCACAAAATCAAACAAATACTTAATAAAGAATGCGCCTGCAAACATTATAAGATTTTTATAAACACTCACTACAATCACGTTGTTACCGGTAATTTGAGTATAATTAAAAACAATAAACTTAGATCAATCTTCGAGAAAGGAACAAAATATAGAGAAGAAACTCAAATTAACTTTCAGACCGTTCTAATAAATCTAACTCAAATAACCTCTAATCATTTAGACAAACTCTCAAAGATTTACACAATCCCATACGATAAACTAAGACTACTAAAGGAAGTAATAAATACAAAGCTTTCTATCAGGCTAGAAAAATTAAAATCCAATATCGAACATGCTAACACGAATATAAGTAATTGCACACAAGAAATAAAGAAACTACACTCTGATTTTGTTATCACGTGTATTGATAAAGCATCCGGAAACTATGCAATCACTTGTAAAAAGTTATATCTAATCACTTTAAACAAAGAACTAGGGTATGATCATGTCAATAATATAGTCAATAACGCAAATGAAACATACGCCATTTACGACAAAGAAATGGAATCGGAAATTGTACTACGACACCTCATAACGACCAAAAACAACAAGTTAACTACAACTACTGATCAACAAGTTCTGCCTGAAATTTATGCAATCCCTAAGATGCACAAAACCCCAATCAAATTCCGATTCATAACTGGAGCATACAATAGCAGTTTGAAACCGATTTCAATTGAGCTACAAAGAATTTTATCATTCATAAAAACGCACTTTAAAAGATATTGCACTGTAATTTCAGAACGTTTTGGAACAAACATATACTGGTCGATAAACAATAGTTTGGAATTCATACACAAGCTAAAAATGATTCAAAACAGATTGGATATGAAAATATTTACTGCAGATTTTAGTAGCCTATTCACAAATTTGCCTCATTATATCGTTAAACAAAACCTGTTCGAACTAGTTGAATTATGTTTTAAAAACAGTAAACAAGACTACATCTGTACAACCTATAAAAATGTGTTTTATACAAATAACAGTCAAGAAATCAAATACAACTATTATGATAAAAATGATGTGAAATATCTCATTGAATTTGTTTTGGAAAACAGTTTTGCAAAATACGGAAATAACATTTTCAAACAAATTTCTGGAATTCCGCAAGGAAATAATGCATCACCTATGATAGCTGACCTAACTCTGAGCTTCATGGAGTACAAATTCTGTAAACAAAACATTGAATACCTCAAACATAAACAGTTTAATTGCTTCAGATATATGGATGATATTCTAGTCATTTATAAGGAATGCAGCATGATCAACAAAATACAAAATGATTTTTACCATAGCTCACTTACTCTAGAACAAACAAATACAGATCCGAATACAACAGTCTTTTTAGATTTGAACATTAATTTAGATAACAACAAGTTCATTACTAAACTTTACAATAAAACTGACGATAACTCAAAATTTTCTCAACTTTTTTAACCTACGACAAAACTATAGAAATAGAGTGTTACGATAGAGCCTGAAATATAGCTACCCCAGCAAAAACGCACAACTAGTTGCTCGAGTTTGTGGTGAAACCAGATGTTGAGTGGACCGGCCGAGTAGCCATAAGGGAGTGGAAAGATAAAACAGGGTACGGTGAGAGTGCCAATGAAGACATCGAGGGTCATTGTCCAGAACAACATATATCAAATATGCGGTTATGATTTATGATTCGACACTCACCATGTTCGTCAACACGTGCCACTTGTATGTCATCATAGACTTGTCTGATTTTGTTGCAATGACGTATAGAGAGAAGAGTGAGAGTGGAATGGTGAGACAGGAGGAGACATGACAGAACGAGACCAGTCGAGAATGCGCCTCGAATGAGAAAGCCGTCCATTTTAGCATTGACATTGCGTCCAATCAGAACATGAACCTATATTATACATATAATGAACTTAAATAGAAATTCAGGGAAAAAAATGAAATCGAGAAATTCAGTTGTGATTGAATTGTGACAGAATTTGTTCACTTGTCATCAGGGATTAATTGCCCGGGTGAAAATGTAAGTTTGGGAAATACACGTTCTCACTCACATTCAAATAAAAAAAAGTATGGCATTCAATTATTATTATTATCCTCTCAAAACAATTGTGCGTTGTGTTTTGGAATGAAACGATTTCGTTTTTACTTCTGTTGTTACGATTCGCAATTCGCATTGGTTGCAAGAGTCACAAACCAACACAAATGTGAATAACCAAAAAAAGAAAAAAAAACGCAATCACTGTGTAATGAGAAATAAACGCCATTACGCGCATATAAAAGCGTATCTCAAATTTATGTTTCATCCGCAGCAATTAATTATATTTCAAACTGGTGTTGGTACTTTCTTGTGATTTTAGGTAGCCATGTTACAACCTTTATTCCTTCTGTTGTACGCATTGGTGATAATCATATACAACGTCAACGCTTTCAATTCTTATCAAATTACAAAGGATACTTCTCAATCTAATAAAGCCTCACAAACTAGCTCAATCCGCTACAAAAGAAGTGGAATACATCCTGATATGACACATTGGCTCGGTGAAACCGTCTATTACTATTTCGACCCATCGTAAGTAAGTCGGATCAATAAGTACTATCAGATATCTAGGTTTCAGGAAAAGAAGGACGACTTGCGTTTGCGGAAGCTGTAAAATTCTGGCAGCAAAACACTTGCATAAACTTTGCGTACAACGCAACCGCCGAGCAGCGCATACGTGTGTACGCGGGACAGGAAAGGGTGGCGTGTGTGTACCACAGGGATGACGACGACCAAGATGGAAAGTACGCGGTGAGTGAGTACGCTCATGGATATGTGTTATCAGCCTTCGTAGATTGGTTACTTAGGCAAGAGAGAAGTCTCCACTGTCGAAACGTGCCCCGTCCTTCACACGCATGTCTCTTATTGCGTACGCGGTTCCCTCCCCGCACTCCTCCTCAGCCACCTCCAGGCACCGGGGGGCGGGTGTCATGCTAGACTTCGGATTCCTATCAAATGCCAAGTTCCCAACTTTTACGAGACATTTTCCATAACATTTCATATTATCTTTCAACTCCATACTATACCTACACGTCAGTTTTGTGTGGCGCAGTTATCTTGACTGTAATAAATTATTATTATTATTATTATTATTATTATTATTATATCGATCATATACATCCAGCTGTCTATAATAGTTATCGATATAATGACTATGGCTATGGATGATAGATATCTATAAGATGGAGCGCTGGTCAGGTGTCTCTGGGTGGCGGCTGCGAGTCGTTCGGGACGGCCGTGCACGAGTTGGGCCACGCTCTGGGGGACTGATGCACACCCATCATCGACCCGACCGCCACCGATACGTCACAGTGTTCCCCGAAAACGCCGTACGTTACAGTCATCTCCAGCTGCCTTCCGCAGCCAAATAATTTTCACATAGTTTGAAGAGATATGTTATGCGTCCATCTCCAAAATTTCACAGTTTAACCGGTAAGAGTATACGTATAATTTAGGGCAAAGATTACGAAGCTCAATATGACAAGCTATCTAAGAAAGATATAAAAACGTTAGGAGTCTCCTACGAACCAGGCAGTGTAATGCAATATTCACCACAAAAGTTCGTGCTGTTTCAGCAATTCATATTGATCGTAATTGCAGTATATCTAAACCGACTGTGCTAGCGAAGAACGATTGGTTTGACTATACTCTTGGAACGGAGGAGCCGGCTTTCTATGATGTACTCATGCTAAACAGATACTATAAATTCGACCGTAGGTAATACATACACTGAAAGACGCGCATTCGCTTCACATGTGATCCACGCTGTTCGTATTTTGAGTTCGTATTTTGAGCTGCAAGCGAGATAGATCAAAAACTATCGCTCAAGCGCAAGTGATTTCACGTTCAGCTAATTGTGAGTCTGATCACAGTGATTTTTGTGTCCATCGTGTGCTTTTGACGGCCGAGGTTTGAAAAAAATGTTTAGATTTTTCCAGGATTCATGGATTCATCGTTCAAGAAACACTGGAAATAATAATAGTAATTATACCTGTATTTCAATTCCTCCGGCGACGGTAGTCTATCCGTGAACTCTACCGGGTAATCGGGCAGGTCCTGCAATTGATGAGGCGCAATGACGTCAGAGATTCCGACCACATCACATTGTTATGATTACGTGACCATATGACGTGCATACTACCTACATACCTACCTACCTTATCCAGCAGCATCTCACCGAAGACATCCTTCATTAGGCGCGCCATCACCTGGATTATTAGAGTTTATTTCTTGTTACATTGTTACAAATTACGGACAGATGCTCTATTGAGAATCACTGACAAGTGAAACATGAAAGGGCAAACAAAACAGATACATTACTTCTGAAAAGCCATTTTGGTGTTATACGAATTGTTTTGTTTTGTTTTTTTTAATTATGTTGGGTATTGATTAGGTCATATGCTCAGTATGTCTTTTTTCTCTCTTTTGAGTGTTCTTCCTACGTTTTCCCCTTGTGAATCCTCCATCCCCTGTTTCTAACTACCATGACTGCTTCTGCTTCTGTGGCGCCTTCCACCAACATGCCCTCCATGCCGGATGTCAGCATCCTGATATCCGAATTGCATACGGCCCTTGCTAGCGATACATCGATCAATGCCACCACGCGCCTTTTGCTGCAGTGTTCGCTCGCTAACCTCTCTTTCATGTCGCATATGCAGCAGCAGTCTATGTTGGCTGTGACTCCCCCTGTTCCCCCTGTCGCTGTCGATGTGCCGGCTGTCACGAATGAGTGCATCGAGGAGCGCGAGCGGCAGCGTTGCGCGGTCCTTATCAATCTGCCTGAGTGTGATTCGACCTGTCCGCCTGATCGCGTGTACAAAGACTTTGATGACGTGCGTCGGATCGCTTACGACGTGGGTCTCGAGTACCGCGTGATGGATGTGTTCCGGATGGGTGACGTGGGCACTAAGCCGCGTCTCACCAAGGTTGTGTTTTCGTGTTCCGACGCCGCGCGCTCGTTTATTGCCAAGTTCCGCTCCTCCAAGCACAAAAACGGCTCGTTCAAGGGGATCAAGGTGCGCGAGTCTCAGTCTAAGAGCGAGCGTGAAGCGTATAGGCGTCTCGAGAAGGAATGCAAGGCGCAGCGCAAGGCTACCGGCAAGGACCTGATCATATACGCGAACCGCATAGTGGAGAGGTGTGAAATTGACACCCTCAAGCAAGAGCTGCGCGCTGCCAACTCTGGTCCGACCGGCGCGAATACCACCTCGCCCCACAAGCAGCGCACGTTCCCGTTCCAGCAGAACCTCGACGTGTCGATGGACACGGATCAGAGTGCCGTGACTGCTGCAGCGGGTTCTGCCGCCTATCACTCTCCCCTCGTGTCTGCCGCTGCCTCCTCCCAGCAGTCGGAAAACTAAAAGCGCGTCGCACTCTCCCCGCACTCTCACTATTCTTATTCAACAGCCGTAGTATAGTAAACAAACTCCCCATTCTATATGCATTCCTTAATTTAAACCGCCCTGATATTGTTTTAATCACCGAGTCTTTTTTGTCTAAAACGATTTCTGATAGCCAACTTGTTCGTGATTTGCCGTATTCTGTGATGCGCCAAGACCGTAACCGTCACGGAGGAGGTGTTCTTGTATTGATTCGCGACCATCTGATTTCTGAGAGAATGAAACTCACCGTCAAGTCCACTTGTGATGTGCTCTGTTTTGATCTAGTCACTTCCGCTGCTACCTTTCGCATAATTACCGTGTATAGACCGCCCAGTACCCGCGTTGCCACTGACGAGGCACTCATTGACTCACTTTCCGATTTCATGAGCTGCGAACATTTCATCATTCTCGCTGGTGATTTTAATATCGACCCATCCCTCGATGCCTCATATGCGCGCTTTGGTGACTTAGTGACGTCATTCGATCTCTCACATTGTGTAACCACGCCTACCCGCGATCACCGCATGATCGATTGGATATTGAGTAACTCGCCGCACCTAGTATCTGTTAAAGTGAGAGACTCTTTCGGTTCATCTGACCATTCCACTGTTCATGCCACGATCGAATGCCCTTTGAGTGAAACTTTCCCTATGCCCTATCCAAACTTCCATGCTGCTGACTTCTCCGCGATTCGTGCTGCCGTTAGTGCTATTGACTGGTTCGAATTTCTCGATGGTTGCGACTCACTATGCCACATGTACAATCGATTCACTTCTGCCATCCTGTGTATTCTCGCTCAACACGTGCCTTTCAAGAAGTGCAAATCCAAGTGGTCCGCGTACCCGCCCCATATCCGCGCACTATTCGATCATAAATCGTGGTTGTTTGAAAACGGGCTCGCGACATCGCCACTCTACCAGCGCGTCACAACCAACCTCACTGACCACCTGAGACGATTTGAGAAGCAGCGCACCAAACAGAAATTTCTCAAAGGGTCTTTCGCATTTCACTCATACGTTGGTTCTATCATCAGACCGAAGAGTACCCTCCCAATCAAAATGGTGGATGCGTCTGGTGCGGCATTGTTCAGTGACAGAGACAAGGCGGCCGCGTTTTGTTCGTTCTTTAAGTCAGTCTACTCGCGCGACGATGGCGTTCACCCGCCTGTGATTTCGCGCACCTCTGACACTTTCACCATGTGCCCCTTGTTTCCGAGCGATGTTGTGCCCTTTTTGAGACGCCTGAAATCATCATGCTCCCTGCCCGCAGACTGCATTCCACCACTAATTTATAAGAAATGTGCGAGCGAACTATCTCTCCCGTTATCCATTATTTTCAATATATCACTGCGCGAAGGTACCGTACCCCGTGTATGGAAAATTGCACATGTTTCTCCAATAGCTAAACAGGGAGGCGATCCGTCCTCAGTAGCGTGCTATCGCCCTATATCGATTTGCCCTGCGGCTTCCAAGGTGTTAGAGCGAGTGATACGCAAGCAGCTGATTGAGTTTCTTGAGTCGCGCACTCTCCTACCTGATCAGCAGTTCGGTTTCCGCAGCAAACGTAGTGTTACCACCCAAATGCTGTCGTGTTTCTCTGATTGGACAACTGCCACTTCCGCGAATCTACTCACTGACATTGTTTACTTTGACTATCAAAAAGCTTTTGACAAGGTGAGCATACCCAAGCTGCTTTTGAAATGCGAGTCTGTCGGATTGCGTGGAGAGATTCTTAACTGGTTGCGTGATTTCCTGTCGGGCCGTGAACTGCGAGTGAAAGTTGGTAATGTGCTCTCTCCACCTGCCGCAGCCACATCAGGTGTTCCACAAGGGTCAGTGTTAGGGCCACTCCTATTTATCATATATCTTGCCGGTCTAGAGAATGGCTTCCCCCCTAACATACGTATCCGCGCGTTTGCCGACGATATCAAGGTATACATCTCATACACTGCTGCCAATGCTGCTGCTGCTCAAGCCGCGCTCCAATTAGCCATCGATCACGTGCATTCGTATTCGACGCAATTGCAGCTCGTACTATCAGAATCAAAGTGCTCTGTATTACACCTTGGTAGAGGCAACCCGCAGCACGCATACACACTGGGCGGCAGTCCACTCTCTCACTGCGAGCGCGTGCGTGACCTGGGACTCCAGGTAGATACCACTGGCAACCCCGCTATCAATGCCAGTGTGCGCGCGTCTATTGCGATGAATCGAGCACGGCTACTCATTCGATCTGTGCACACGAGTGACGAGCGCGTTCTGATCAAGCTCTATAAGACATACGTTTTGCCACTTCTAGAATTTGCATCACCAGTGTGGAACCCACACTTGCTCAAAGACGTTCGCGCATTAGAAAAAGTCCAAAAATACGTCACTCGGGTCATTTTCTATCGTGTCTATCCTTCGGATACCTATCCGCAAGCAATGCCCGCCTATTCGTTCCGATTGAAAACGTTGGGACTGGCCAGTCTAGTAGAACGCCGCGCACGAAACGACCTCACTCTCGCACACAAAATGTACAAGCGGCTGGTCAGTACCCCATTCTCTTCCATGTTCAAACTGAAACCTTGCCGCGGGCGAAATGGCACATTCTCACTTCATATCAAAGCAACGAGGTCCACGCTTTTGCATAATTCCTACGCACTCAGAACCGCTCGTTTTATTCTCGCACTCACAAAATCACATCCACGCGTCTTTCGACTCTCTCACTCCAGGTTCTGTAGGGCACTCACACATATCGATCTTACACATACACTCAAGCTTGCGAGCTAAGACACAGTTGTGACAGGTGCAACAGCAATTAACACAGCAAACATGTACGGACGAATACAAGCACGGGATAATACATGCACGGGGAAGATACATTCACGGAATAACACAGGCTGCCCCTGGATTTCGCCGCACCCGATCGCACTTTGCCGTCGCCCGCTCTTTTCCTCTCACTGTCTGCCGCCGCCGATCGATCGATGCAAGCCGAGAGTGCCCGAACCGATCTACCGGACTGATCTACCACCAATCTCTGACCCCCAGTGAAACGTGCGAAACAATTGATCTTGTTATAATTTCGTGATTAATTCTAGTGTTACACTCTTCACACATTGCCCTCTCATTGCTCTGAAGCTATTGACACTGTACTTGTGGTATCTCTCATTGGCAGTTGCAGTTCGATCGTTTTATACAGTGGTTGATTTGGCTCAGCTGGGTAGAAGGAAAGGTGATGATGCTGAAGTTTGTACCTGCTCTCTTGCACATGTCTCTTATTGTGCCGCGGCTGCTCCACCGCACTGGCACTCCTCCATGCCATAGATCGGGGGCAGGTATCATTCCGATGTACTCTGATCTAGACTAACTGCACTTCTGTGTCGGATTAGCCCAAAATTTCTCTCTCACTCACTCGGTTTCATGCGGATTAGATCACATACAGCATCACTATAACGATGATTCAACTTGGTTGTCACTACATTGCGGTCATTTTCTCAACAATGCGGCTATTTCTCTCAGGCTTTTCATTTATTTCATGCTTTTTCATCGATGTTTGTTTTTTTTATGTGCGACGCAGTATTTCTGCAATAAATTATTATTATTATGTCAGTCAGGGTCAATGGAAGCCAGTTCACTCTCATTGTATCGCGCGGGCTGTATTACGGTAGGAAAAGGAAAGGTGGGCGGGGTTTGAAAAAAAAACGTCCAATACGCATTGTACTGAAAAGGGAGGAGGTTTGGGGCCATTTAAAGTGACAAATTCACGTATAAATGAAGTTTAGTCGATTTCCCAATAATTTTAACCTAAGAACTGAAAAAACGAGCCCGAAATCACACTTGAAACGCGTGTTGAAATAAAAATTTGAGGTTCGCGCCAAACGGTCTCGCCGCGAAATGGGGGCGGAGCTTATATTCGAAACGGCCCCCCGCCGCGAGTCCCAATTCAGGGCCATCAGCCATCTTGTTTTTTTTTCAATCGATATTTTCTATATTTTACTTTAAACAGCTGATAGACGGGGACGATCACAGCTGATTTTGCCCTTTTTTCGTGTGTTACGTTGATTACAAGTGGTTTAAAGCGGTTTTGATGTATCATGTTTCGTCACAATTATACGTCGTGGCTATTGTATTTGTGTATTCCGCATGACATACATTGTATTTCTGTATTTGGAAATTACTTTACTTGTGTGTATTATCAACTGTTTTATTGTTGTATACTCGCTGACTTCAGATGAGCGGCTCCCGCCCGTGTCGTACAGCTAGCGTCGCCTGGCACGCACTCTCCACGCAGACGTGTAGGAGAACGAGGTGAGTAGCGAGTCATATTTGTTCATATGTTTATTGTTGTTGTTTACTTGTTGTCTTCAGGCGAGCGTCCCTTCCGCGTTCCCTCCGTTCTCGCGGCGTCTCTCCACGTAGACGTGTAGGAGAACGAGGTGAGTAGCGAGTCATATTTGTTCATATGTTTATTGTTGTTGTTTACTTGTTGTCTTCAGGCGAGCGTCCCTTCCGCGTTCCCTCCGTTCTCGCGGCGTCTCTCCACGCAGACGTGAAGTGAAGTAAACGAGGTGAGTAGCGAGTCATATTTGTTCATATGTTTATTGTTGTTGTTTACTTGTTGTCTTCAGGCGAGCGTCTCTTCCGCGTTCCCTCCGTTCTCGCGGCGTCTCTCCACGCAGACGTGAAGTAAACGAGGTGAGTAGCGAGTCATATTTGTTCATATGTTTATTGTTGTTGTTTACTTGTTGTCTTCAGGCGAGCGTCTCTTCCGCGTTCCCTCCGTTCTCGCGGCGTCTCTCCACGCAGACGTGAAGTAAACGAGGTGAGTAGCGAGTCATATTTGTTCATATGTTTATTGTTGTTGTTTACTTGTTGTCTTCAGGCGAGCGTCTCTTCCGCGTTCACTCAGTTCTCGCGGCGTCTCTCCACGCAGACGTGAAGGAAACGAGGTGAGTAGCGAGTCATATTTCTTTATTATCATTTTTATTCCTTTGTGTTGTTTTGCGCGAGCGTCGATCTTAGATTACTTTTTTTTATCTGACAGTAGAAGTGAGGCGATACAATAGTCAACATTCCTATTAGGTTTACCGGTGAACAAACATAGACTGCGCCCACTGATCAGCCCTCGTCAAGTTCGAAGGAGCAGAGAAGATACGGTGGGTTTTGCGAAAGCATATGTTACACTCATAACATTTCATCTAAATCAATCAATAGTTATTTTTAAGTGTCATCATATCAGATATGGTTCATTGTTGCAAACATGTGATTGGGCAGTGGTAGACAACATAACCATTTCACGTATACATAACCATATCACGAAACTAACTTGTTGTTCAGTTCTAGCGAGCGGAGCGTAACTGGAGTGCGGAACGACTACGACGTGTCCCATGCAGCGACTGCGCACGTCTCCACGTACTGCAGGAAAAGTGGAATAAGTAGGGAACAATGGGGATATTGGGTTTTCGTATTTGTCAGATTTTCGTATTGCAAGAATGGAGTGTTGTGTCGTTCGTGTGTGTGTTACATCTTACATGACATGTATGTATCATGACAATAAATAATTTAACTTTCTGTTCCGTGCAGAGATTTTTGAATTCCTGCAGAAGAGTCAAGCATTTGATTCTTTTTCCCTTTTCGAACAGCGTAGCGGAGAGAGGGGTGTATGCGCTCTCCATCTCTTTGCAACAGTAGTGTTCAGCTACTGCCGCATGCGGCACAAGCACTCACCCTCCACATTCACACCACTCCGTATTCTCAGTCCGCGCATAGAGCAGTTCATATCCCAGTACGGGATTGAACCTATGGTGGACTTCAATAGAACATGATGACTATAAACGTACAGCATAAATGAAACATACCTCTGCTTCTTGTTGATGATCGCGTTCATTTCATCTGTGGTGGGGATGTTGTTGTTGGAGGCGTGCGCGTTGAGCTGTTGGCGGCTCATGTACTGATCGTACACCAAGTTTTTGGCAGATACGCCGGCCACAGCTGACCAGTCAACCTCCTCCATTGCCAATGTTCTCCATTCCCACTCTATGTCCTCCCCATTACAAAACAAGAAACGAGAGTTTGACCCTCTTATAGAATAAAAAATATGTTGACCCATCGCACTCCATGCGTGCGCGGAACCAAAATAAACATGCGGGCATGCGGGGGTCACTTTTAAACGTCGTCCAGATTCAAAAGCGGCATTCGAACGGAGTGTATCGTAATATAATCTTGTATCTTCAACTAAAACACTTTCAGGGAAATGTAAACTCGACATTTCTATCAATTGCAAATACGGAGGTGTTCCGGATCCTCGCGCGTGCAAAACAAAGTGCATCTGCCCGTCGGGTTTCGGCGGAAACGGGGAAGAGGGTCGGACACACCGTGTGTAGAGGGTTTATTAGAGGGGTGTCGAAGCGACCTGAGTAAAAATGAGATGTTATAGCGGACAAACTGTGTGTTTATCGAGTGGACAAACCGTGTTACTGAAAAAATGCATGTATCCTAATAGACACACCGTGCGAATCGCGCAAATGAATTCGGACACACTGTGCGAATCGCGCAACATCAGGTCGCACAGGTTATTGAAATCAAGAAAAATAAAGAAAGAGAGTGAGTATGATTTACATATATAACTCACTTATAATATCATGATGGTATAAATTATGTTATGACTTATAATCACTATCCAAAAACGTGTGATAAAGACGTCCGGGCAACGACTGAGTGGCAAACTCTCAGCGGGAAAGTCGGCGATAGTAGTGAAAAAGAAAAAAAACGCACTTTCTGAAATGCAATTACCGCATTTTCGTGAGTCACTCGACCACAGTATAAACACACTTCGACGTTTACAGGCCCCAAACCCAAAAGGGAAGAAAGTGCAAGTGAGAATAGTGGCGGTGGATGCGGAAGGATGCGACTATTTCATAGAGCTGAAGGCTCTGGCTGATATACGCAGAGTCGGATACAGGTCTAGGGACTGAAGTTGATTCCAGACCGAGCCCCGTTTAGGATGTGTTGCCAGCATCGCGAGTTCAAGGTGGTGACGTCGTGGACCAATATGATGCCAGTCATTCTGGCAGCTGAACTCGAACAGACGAGGATGGTGTTGTCTTATCGATACGGTACGCTGCTGTTTCTTTAATTTTTTTATTAATCAGCAAAATTTCAGTTTACGTTCTAAAAGTCTACGAAACACCTTAAAAAAACTACAATTAAACATCTTTCCCTTTTCAATGAGATGAATAATCGCATTGAGAATGTTATCAGAACTGTGTTGTTTGTTTGCAATCTGTGTTATTTTCAATTGTGTAGTAATGTGGACTAATTGTGACTCAACGGGTTTCCTTTGAAATTGGATTTCAGTGATCCACAGGAACACTTTGTGTACTGTGAAAAACGTAAACAATATAGCTCTCCGAGAGATTCATAAACACAACAAAGTTCAGTTTCTTGTTCGTTTATGTTGGGTTGAATTCTAAATAGCAGAATTTATTGCGGAAAACATGGGAAAGTAAAACTTGTTGCGATTGTGCACTCTTCACAGGTGTGTACTCCATCACTTATCGCAATGGTGGAACCGTACGATTGCCACAAACACATGCCACTATTACAACAAGGTGAAGCGGTTACAACCACGGCGCGACCGCAATGCTACACGGTTGACTTGACAGTTCACCTTTCGTTTCAGCTGGAGGGGCTAACGCACTGGACTGGACACTTTGCCGTGCGATCCTGCGGGTGAGTGTGCTGAAAGAGGGTGCCATTCCGCATTGCGGCCGCATACCGCGCAGCCCACTCCGATGCGATACAACGCATTCACCCATTCACCGTCCGCGTTCCGATGAGTTCTGGGAAACGTGTAAATCCTGTAGCTGAACTGTCTGTCCACGAAATGTTTAGGTGTATATTATTATACCGAGAATACGTGCCAACAGAACTCTGATCGGTTCAGTGGAAAAGCGGTGACTCATTCGATCTCTCTTACTCACACTTGATCCCTTCTGTGTAAGAACAACTCGCGAATAACTTTGAACTAACTTCCTCGTGAGTGGGTTGGAGTGAGCGACGACGAGATAGGGAGAGAGAGAGAGAAAGAGAGCGAGAGAGTGGGAGAGAAAGGGAGGCGAAGAGGGAGAGAGAAAGAAAAAGAGAGGGAGAGATGCATTCCGAACTGCGTCATGTGTCTCACTCAGTGACTCAACTTCGCGATGTTTTGATCGTCTCCCGTAGAGTGAGATCTCCTCAACTCTCACGGATCGCCTGTGGCGAGAAAGAGGGAGAGAGAGAGAGAGAGAGAGAGAGAGAGAGAGAGAGAGAGAGAGAGAGAGAGAGAGAGAGAGAGAGAGAGAGAGAGAGAGAGGGAGGGAGGGAGAGAGAGAGAGATAGATGAACCCGAGAGGAGCAGGTACTTTGTGCACCAACTGTTGCCGGGAGTGAAACGACAACATATAAAAGAGTGAAGGGTTTCGAGGGCAGGCAAGCTTTGAGAGTCAATCCTCCGAGTTTTCATTCCACCAATGCTCAGCCTTCGCGCTCTTCTAAACTATTGTGCGTTGTGTTTTGGAATGAAACGATTTCGTTTTTACTTCTGTTGTTACGATTCGCAATTCGCATTGGTTGCAAGAGTCACAAACCAACACAAATGTGAATAACCAAAAAAAGAAAAAAAACGCAATCACTGTGTAATGAGAAATAAACGCCATTACGCGCATATAAAAGCGTATCTCAAATTTATGTTTCATCCGCAGCAATTAATTATATTTCAAACTGGTGTTGGTACTTTCTTGTGATTTTAGGTAGCCATGTTACAACCTTTATTCCTTCTGTTGTACGCATTGGTGATAATCATATACAACGTCAACGCTTTCAATTCTTATCAAATTACAAAGGATACTTCTCAATCTAATAAAGCCTCACAAACTAGCTCAATCCGCTACAAAAGAAGTGGAATACATCCTGATATGACACATTGGCTCGGTGAAACCGTCTATTACTATTTCGACCCATCGTAAGTAAGTCGGATCAATAAGTACTATCAGATATCTAGGTTTCAGGAAAAGAAGGACGACTTGCGTTTGCGGAAGCTGTAAAATTCTGGCAGCAAAACACTTGCATAAACTTTGCGTACAACGCAACCGCCGAGCAGCGCATACGTGTGTACGCGGGACAGGAAAGGGTGGCGTGTGTTGTGACGTATGCTGCGCACACGGAAACCTAGCATGAACTCAACAGCACTCTCTGATGCTATCATGCCGCCGCCGAGCGCTCGCTGACGCATCTCTCTCCCACACGCGCGTCGCACGTGCATCTGATCTCTCGCCCTCGCGCTCTCTCCCCTCTCACCCGCACTTCGCATCATGTGTGAATCACTGAGAAAGAGAGAGAGTACAGGCAGACAGTTAAAGAGAGAGGCTTCTGGCCACATTCCTCAAAGACCAACTGACCAATCAACCTACATCCAATTGCATCACTTCCCACACCACTCTCATGATCACTCCACTTCATGTCCGAACCAAATGCTAATTTGTTGTCATTCCAGACCACAATCGCCTGCCGGCGATCTCCCGGCCGCCGCCAGCACTCTCCCCAGCCCACGCCTTCGAGGAGTATATAAGCACTCCGACAAGCCGTCTCATCGTCAACCTCCACAATGCTTATTGCATCTTGTACTTTTCTTAAGATAAAACTGCCTTTCCGTGCCGTATCAGGTGTGTGTTCTTGTGTGTGTTGAGCAAGGTGCTAGCCACGTTCAACTCCGCTGCCGCCCACCTTGGCCAGGTGGCGGTATGAGTAACTGGTAGCAGCGAGCATCTTATTGTTATTTAAACAGACTTTCCACCCCTCTCTCTCTTCCCCCCGGGTCTCTGTCTCTCTGGCCCAGCGACCGCTTCCCGCGCAAACGTTGGCATTTCACCCTCTCTTCACACACCCCACCGGCAGATTGCGCGTTTTGTTCCGAGAAGAGTGCTTCTTGCACCGCATTTGAAGTTTGACCCGTAATGGTATGGCGACCCATCAGTACGTAGTAGTAAAACCCACTCCCCCGAGCGGAGTGGTTGCGCATTTCCGAGTTTACTAGTCATGGGACGCAGCATCCCCCAGACACCAGAGACAGGACGCAGTTTCCCCTGTTGCGCGGTAGGACGTTCGATCCCTGCCTGTCGAGGTTTAAGCAGCGTGTGCAGCGTTGCGAGCAGCGAATGAGCTGTTGCTTTTTTAGCACTTCTTTCCGTTCCATATTCAGTGCCACCGCTTTTCGCGACTCTGTTTCCGTTCCATAGCGCGTCCGCTATCAGCCCATTACGTCTACTTTCCGAGTCACATCTGTTTCCCGCGATAATCCCCTCTCGGATCGGCTTTTTGCCACCTTCCACTCAATCTAATCCGCGCCGAGCCCTACAGTCGCGTTACACATCTGACCGAGCGCGAAACCAGATACAGTATCACCACGCAACATATCACGATGACACGGTCACCACATTGCGTAAACATCTCACCATAGCGCAGAAAGCCCTTTTGAAGGCGTCTCACAGTATCACAACTTAACACCCCTCAATGTTTTTTCTACGCCCCTGCCATCCGCATTTTTTCTCCCACTCGCGCTCTTCTTTCATACGCGTTTTTTCATCAACACACCATTCTCCATTTGCATCGCATCCCAGTCACCTATACTACTTGCGCATTCCTATGGCCAATTCGGGGGGTACGCCCGCACCCGCTCCGACCACTCCAGCACCTGCTGCTGACACCTTGGCTTCTGCCACTATCCCTGACTGTCTCCAGGCTTCTGCCACTCTCGGCACCTGCTCCCACTTTCTAGGGCTTCTGCCCCTTCCACAAGCAACAACGAGTCAGACATTTCTAGCCTATGTTCCACGTTTAAGCAGAACTCGGAGTCAGGAGACAATGACGCCGAAGCTCAAGAGACGACTCTACCCGTCAGACAGCAAAGCAGTAGCCAGGTGGTAGCCGAAGAAGAATACTGTAAGTTCATTTATGTTTCAAACACCTTTGGCGAACTTTGTATGAACAGCCCAGTTCAAATACTCGCAGCTCGGTACTTGCTGTAGAAGTGGAGTAGACCAATCACTCAACATCCACCACCTATATAATCACTCCGGTGTTGCACTTTGCGACCGAATAAACACACTGGCAAAAGCAGTCCCCGCCAGTTTAATGAGCAATCTCGCAGCTTTTCTGCGCTCTCTCACCGACATTGTAGCAAATAATGTAGATAAACATGTAGTCAGAGTGCGGAACTGCTTGCTTTTTCCCAGGGCAGATCCACCTCGTTTCATTCCGTTCCAACCATGGCAGTGCCGCACGGTTATAGTTACTCTAGACTATCACAATGTTCCCCCCGAACGGAGTGTATCGTTATGACCCTCTATCAGTAGATATTCTCCCCTTATTCCAAATTGCAGATTGCAGCACGGTAAGTCCGGTCATTACAAGATTGGCAAACAATCCGCATCCGCCTTTCACCTAATCAGCGGAGAGTGTAGTACGGTAGCCATCAAATTCCGCCCACTTTCCAGCGCCGCGGTCAGCTACCTTTCACCTTTCACCAGAACCAGTTCCACTATCCATTTTACACATTATTATTATTTCCAACATATCATAATTTATCCCTTCCGTGTTGCAGATCTGGATGAGCGCAGAGTCAGAGGGACACGCATTCGCCACCGGAGCCGCCATCAAGGAGGACGGTGAGCACAATTGATTCCCGCTTTCGTTGCCATTGTTCAATTTGTGAGTCTCTCTCATCGTCAGTTGAGCAATCGTCTCCGCTAATTGCATTGTGTCGCTCTTATGCTTGTATATTGCCATGAATTTGAATCCATTCAGTTATTTTCTTTAAAAAGTACTTGCGTAAAAAGACTCAGTTTGTCTTGACCCAATTCAACAAAAGCGCATGCATAAAACGTTTACAAATACTAACACAAACCTGCGAAGACCAGACTGTTGACACTAACTAACATAGGAAATATAAGAATACAATTAAAGGAGATGGAGAGAGAGAGAGAGAGAGAGAGAGAGAAGTGCAGGTTTGTGTTAGTATTTGTAAACGTTTTATGCATGCGCTTTTGTTGAATTGGGTCAAGACAAACTGAGTCTTTTTACGCAAGTACTTTTTAAAGAAAATATATGTGCTTTTGTTAAATTTCATAGAAATTTTTTATATGTAATATGTGCTGAATTATGACTATTCATCTGGATTTAATCAAAACCTAATCTATCTCCTTCTGTTCTCTCTCTCTCCATCTGTTCTCTCTCACTGTTCTTTCTCTCTTTCACTGCGCTCTCTCGCTCTTTCTCCATCTTTCTCTGTCCTTCTCTCCATCTTTATCTGCCCTTCTCTCTATATCTGCCATTCTCTCTCTACCTCTGCTCTTCTCGCACTTCTTCGTCTCATGTACCACACGTCACATCGTATTCACGGATCGCCGTTACGTTTCACAAAACGTTTTCACAGCATATTTTCTTATAACCAGTCGGTGTCGCGCCTACTGCGCTCTTCCTCCTGGTTATAGTTGGCGGGGTCAAAACAATGCAAACCCGGCGCGCATTTGACGCTGGCGGCGGCGGGGCGGACTACACGCAAAGTGCAAGTTGGGAAAAGTCGTGACGGGAAGGAAGGAAGGAAGGACACGACACACGCTGGCCTTTCGCCTAGTGCGAGCGCGGGATCGCGCATAACTTCTTTCAGAGAAGAGATACAAAAATGCCGTCGACCAGTGATTTGGCCTACGAAACGGTGCGAATCTAACTAACATGATTTGGACAAGTTCACATTGGTTATAACATGACTTTTGGATATCACTTCTTGAAAATTCTGGCGCGAGCCTTATCCTAAGCCAAAAGAGAGGGCGCTGCGCGCCCTCTCTAATGTTTCTGCTCGCTTCCTCTCCCACTTCCCAGCCGCTCTACCAGCTGTCCATCCTATCAATTCGCACTCTGTTCACGGCGCGCTTCATTCTCTCTCTGTCGCTTATCGCGCAATCACACATCCACTTCCATATCCGCTCGCCATTACTCCCGTGTCGATTTTGTCATCCATTATCTCCGAGATTTCTGATTATTTAATGGAACTTCGTGTTACCTGTGATGAACGCGCCTCTCTCGCCTACCCGTGCCATCTCTGATCTGTCTGCGTCACATCCTGCCTGCGTCTCTCCCTGATCCCGCGTCTTTTCCAAACACCCGCAGCGCGCTACTCGCTCTATGGCTTATCGATATCGCATGTCTCACCTCTTCAACCTAATCTCTCTGTCTTCAACATTGAATCCGACTCCTTCTTTCTCTCGCAAATTCGCGCCACTATAAATAACGTAGATCTATTCTTGCTCGTTGACACAGGCGCCGGTATTACGATAGTTAACACCTCTCTCGCCGCTGTACTAGATGATTTTAACTTTGCGATCCTGCGCATAGAAAAAGGGAAAGGCGTGTCAGGTACAGTAGTTACAGCCCATGACTATCCGCAGAGGATCATCCATACAAATCACAAAGTGCAATTTTCGAGTAACGTAGCAGCTGGGAAAGGCGCATACAACATTTTTTGGGACGACTTGCTCGCCAAGCTCCCCTCCCCCGTTGTGCATAGATTACCGCAAACAACGCTTCATGAAGAGTCGATCCTGATTTTTTCGATAAACTGCGA
The DNA here is from genome assembly GCA_963966185.1 of Rhabditoides inermis. Taxonomy (NCBI): domain Eukaryota; kingdom Metazoa; phylum Nematoda; class Chromadorea; order Rhabditida; family Rhabditidae; genus Rhabditoides; species Rhabditoides inermis. The sequence goes on along the minus strand of CAWZYM010000382.1, from coordinate 17,077 downwards.
CAATCTACCTGTGCCCCTCCCGTCTGTTCGACCCGGATTATTATCACTTCTAATCAAGCATTAATGGCGAATCCGAGAAATTTATCCTGGCAAGCAGCCATGAAACGGACAGCAGTTTCCCTTACTCAACGAACTCGATTAAATGCCCTTTTTTGGGAACTCGAACACGTTATGAAAAAGACCCCTAGTTATTTCAATTCGTATAATTTCGCACCTATTCAGCTTAGAACCACAGTAGATTATCGCAATTATGAGCCTAGCCCACCAAGAGTCCCTCAAATTCCAACACGCGCAAATTAGAAGCACATATCCAGAAACTGATAAACGCGGGCCGCATCGAACCTAGCGACACACGACACTGACTCAATTCATCCATGAAAAACAGAACCGCACACATCTATTTCTTCTGTAGCTTTCTTCATCCAGTAGTGTCGCCGCTAGATTTCTATTTTCAGTCGGCCGCGGGTAATGACTTCTCATTTCAGGCGATGGCGTCGGACGACCCGACGCCTCGTCCTAATGACGCCCGACGATGCCCATCACTCTGAGCCGTATGGAAGACCCTGCGAAAGAGCAGGCCGTACTCGAAAAGGCGGCACGCGCGTTCTCCGACAACGAGTTCTGATGTTCTGGAGGAACCCGATGATGGAGGCAGACACCTACTCACCTGCCGTGCACACCTACTCCGACCCGATGCCGCTCACCGACTCTAGGCTGTCCCCCACAACGGAACTCCCCCGCACCACTTCCATGACGCCGCCCAACAACACCACCGCCGACGACCCCGCCACCACCACCGACCTGCTCGATGATCCCGCAGACACGATCACCGTCTCCGGCCACACTACACCTTCCGCTTATTGCAACTCCCTCACCAACTCTATGCTCCCCCCACAACGGAACTTTTTCCCCCGCACCACTTCCATGACGCCGCCCAACAACACCACCACGGACACGCGTGACACCCCAGCCGTGAACCCTCGACCGAGCCCAGCGGAAACCAAGGAGAATACCCAAGACTTCTCGTATCTGGTCTTCTGGCGCGCTGGCATCTTCGCACATTCCACACCCACAAGCGTGACCACGACGATCCTACCACGCACTGTGAATCACCACCGTATCTGGCAGAGAGCCCACCGACACGTCCGCCGCCCTGCCCATCGACACGCCCACCGACAAGCCCGCCGCCCTGCCCATCGACACGCCCACCGACACGCCCGCCGCTCTGCCCATCGACACGTCCACCGACACGTCCGCCGCCCTGCCCATCGACACGCCCACCGACACGTCCGCCGCCCTGCCCATCGACACGCCCACCGACACGCCCGCCGCCCTGCCCATCGACACGCCCACCGACACGCCCGCCGCTCTGCCCATCGACACGCCCACCGACACGCCCGCCGCCCTGCCCGTCGACACGCTCACCGACACGCCCGCCGCCCTGCCCATCGACACGCCCACCGACACGCCCGCCGCTCTGCCCATCGACACGTCCACCGAAACGTCCGCCGCCCTGCCCATCGACACGGTCACCGAAACGCCCGCCGCTCTGCCCATCGACACGCCCACCGACACGCCCGCCGCTCTGCCCATCGACACGCCCACCGACACGCCCGCCGCTCTGCCCATCGACACGCCCACCGACACGTCCGCCGCTCTGCTCATCGACACGCCCACCGACACGCCCGCCGCCCTGCCCATCGACACGCCCACCGACACGCCCGCCGCCCTGCCCATCGACACGCCCGCCGACACGTCCGCCGCCCTGCCCATCGACACGGTCACCGACACGCCCGCCGCCCTGCCCATCGACACGCTCACCGACACGCCCGCCGCTCTGCCCATCGACACGCCCACCGACACGTCCGCCGCCCTGCCCATCGACACGGTCACCGACACGCCCGCCGCCCTGCCCATCGACACGCCCACCGACACGCCCGCCGCTCTGCCCATCGACACGCCCACCGACACGCCCGCCGCCCTGCCCATCGACACGCCCACCGACACGTCCGCCGCCCTCCCCATCGACACGGTCACCGACACGCCCGCCGCCCTGCCCATCGACACGCCCACCGACACGCCCGCCGCCCTGCCCATCGACACGCCCACCGACACGTCCGCCGCCCTGCCCATCGACACGGTCACCGACACGCCCGCCGCCCTGCCCATCGACACGCCCACCGACACGCCCGCCGCTCTGCCCATCGACACGCCCACCGACACGCCCGCCGCCCTGCCCATCGACACGCCCACCGACACGTCCGCCGCCCTGCCCATCGACACGGTCACCGACACGCCCGCCGCCCTGCTCATCGACACGCCCACCGACACGCCCGCCGCCCTGCCCATCGACACGCCCACCGACACGTCCGCCGCCCTGCCCATCGACACGGTCACCGACACGCCCGCCGCCCTGCCCATCGACACGCCCACCGACACGTCCGCCGCCCTGCCCATCGACACGGTCACCGACACGCCCGCCGCCCTGCCCATCGACACGCCCACCGACACGTCCGCCGCCCTGCCCGTCGACACGCCCACCGACACGTCCGCCGCCCTGCCCATCGACACGCCCACCGACACGTCCGCCGCCCTGCCCATCGACACGGTCACCGACACGCCCGCCGCCCTGCCCATCGACACGCCCACCGACACGTCCGCCGCCCTGCCCATCGACACGGTCACCGACACGTCCGCCGCCCTGCCCATCGACACGGTCACCGACACGCCCGCCGCCCTGCCCATCGACACGCCCACCGACACGTCCGCCGCCCTGCCCGTCGACACGCCCACCGACACGTCCGCCGCCCTGCCCATCGACACGCCCACCGACACGTCCGCCGCCCTGCCCATCGACACGGTCACCGACACGCCCGCCGCCCTGCCCATCGACACGCCCACCGACACGTCCGCCGCCCTGCCCATCGACACGCCCACCGACACGCCCGCCGCCCTGCCCATCGACACGCCCACCGACACGTCCGCCGCCCTGCCCATCGACACGGTCACCGACACGTCCGCCGCCCTGCCCATCGACACGGTCACCGACACGCCCGCCGCCCTGCCCATCGACACGCCCACCGACACGTCCGCCGCCCTGCCCGTCGACACGCCCACCGACACGTCCGCCGCCCTGCCCATCGACACGCCCACCGACACGTCCGCCGCCCTGCCCATCGACACGGTCACCGACACGTCCGCCGCCCTGCCCATCGACACGGTCACCGACACGCCCGCCGCCCTGCCCATCGACACGCCCACCGACACGTCCGCCGCCCTGCCCATCGACACGGTCACCGACACGCCCGCCGCCCTGCCCATCGACACGCCCACCGACACGCCCGCCGCTCTGCCCATCGACACGCCCACCGACACGCCCGCCGCCCTGCCCATCGACACGGTCACCGACACGTCCGCCGCCCTGCCCATCGACACGCCCACCGACACGTCCGCCGCCCTGCCCATCGACACGCCCACCGACACGTCCGCCGCCCTGCCCATCGACACGGTCACCGACACGCCCGCCGCCCTGCCCATCGACACGGTCACCGACACGCCCGCCGCCCTGCCCATCGACACGGTCACCGACACGTCCGCCGCCCTGCCCATCGACACGCCCACCGACACGTCCGCCGCCCTGCCCATCGACACGGTCACCGACACGCCCGCCGCCCTGCCCATCGACACGCCCACCGACACGTCCGCCGCCCTGCCCATCGACACGGTCACCGACACGCCCGCCGCCCTGCCCATCGACACGCCCACCGACACGCCCGCCGCTCTGCCCATCGACACGCCCACCGACACGCCCGCCGCCCTGCCCATCGACACGGTCACCGACACGTCCGCCGCCCTGCCCATCGACACGCCCACCGACACGTCCGCCGCCCTGCCCATCGACACGCCCACCGACACGTCCGCCGCCCTGCCCATCGACACGCCCACCGACACGTCCGCCGCCCTGCCCATCGACACGGTCACCGACACGCCCGCCGCCCTGCCCATCGACACGGTCACCGACACGTCCGCCGCCCTGCCCATCGACACGCCCACCGACACGTCCGCCGCCCTGCCCATCGACACGCCCACCGACACGTCCGCCGCCCTGCCCATCGACACGGTCACCGACACGTCCGCCGCCCTGCCCATCGACACGCCCACCGACACGCCCGCCGCTCTGCCCATCGACACGCCCACCGACACGTCCGCCGCCCTGCCCATCGACACGCCCACCGACACGTCCGCCGCCCTGCCCATCGACACGCCCACCGACACGTCCGCCGCCCTGCCCATCGACACGGTCACCGACACGTCCGCCGCCCTGCCCATCGACACGCCCACCGACACGCCCGCCGCTCTGCCCATCGACACGCCCACCGACACGTCCGCCGCCCTGCCCATCGACACGCCCACCGACACGCCCGCCGCCCTGCCCATCGACACGCCCACCGACACGCCCGCCGCTCTGCCCATCGACACGCCCACCGACACGTCCGCCGCCCTGCCCATCGACACGCCCACCGACACGCCCGCCGCTCTGCCCATCGACACGCCCACCGACACGTCCGCCGCCCTGCCCATCGACACGCCCACCGACACGCCCGCCGCTCTGCCCATCGACACGCCCACCGACACGTCCGCCGCCCTGCCCATCGACACGCCCACCGACACGCCCGCCGCCCTGCCCATCGACACGCCCACCGACACGTCCGCCGCCCTGCCCATCGACACGCCCACCGACACGCCCGCCGCCCTGCCCATCGACACGCCCACCGACACGCCCGCCGCCCTGCCCATCGACACGCCCACCGACACGCCCGCCGCTCTGCCCATCGACACGCCCACCGACACGTCCGCCGCCCTGCCCATCGACACGCCCACCGACACGCCCGCCGCTCTGCCCATCGACACGCCCACCGACACGTCCGCCGCCCTGCCCATCGACACGCCCACCGACACGCCCGCCGCCCTGCCCATCGACACGCCCACCGACACGCCCGCCGCTCTGCCCATCGACACGCCCACCGACACGTCCGCCGCCCTGCCCATCGACACGCCCACCGACACGTCCGCCGCCCTGCCCATCGACACGCCCACCGACACGTCCGCCGCCCTGCCCACCTCACCCACCCGTCCGACCACACCACCTACGCCAGTCACACCCGTTTTCGCGCCGTCTTCTCCATGGGAGACTGGGTGAACAAGAGATCGCCGGAATACCGACCGATCACCCCGCCTGTAAGAATTTCTACCCACCAACACCCGAAGCCGACTGGACTGAGCGGCCATTGCCGTTTCCCCATCGGCCAGGCCAACGATGACGTGGTCGAAGCGGATGCCAACGGAAGGCCCCTTCTCCGCTCCGCCTTCCTCTTCGGCCTACCCCACTACGTGAAGATCTCAACATTCCGACGGTGGAACCAGACCCAGGCCGACAGCAAGATGAAGAAGAAGAACGATCGCAACGACATTACCCCGTACCATCACTCCAACCCATCGACCTCCGGACGAGCGGCAAAGAGGAACCGCCCGGCAGCCCTTCACACCAGACTGGAGCTCGCCATAACCGACCGTGAACGCTCCGAGCAGACTATCGGCAGGATCCGCAGGGAGATAGCCGATCTCATGGATTAGGAACATCCTCGGGCATTTTGCCACTTGCTCTTCTCACATCACACACTCGGCTTGTAGCCACCATCCTTCCATTTCTGGTGGTTTTTTTTACCAATTGCCGAGGTCGGCAACCCGCAATGGGGATAGCTGTGACGTATGCTGCGCACACGGAAACCTAGCATGAACTCAACAGCACTCTCTGATGCTATCATGCCGCCGCCGAGCGCTCGCTGACGCATCTCTCTCCCACACGCGCGTCGCACGTGCATCTGATCTCTCGCCCTCGCGCTCTCTCCCCTCTCACCCGCACTTCGCATCATGTGTGAATCACTGAGAAAGAGAGAGAGTACAGGCAGACAGTTAAAGAGAGAGGCTTCTGGCCACATTCCTCAAAGACCAACTGACCAATCAACCTACATCCAATTGCATCACTTCCCACACCACTCTCATGATCACTCCACTTCATGTCCGAGACAAATGCTAATTTGTTGTCATTCCAGACCACAATCGCCTGCCGGCGATCTCCCGGCCGCCGCCAGCACTCTCCCCAGCCCACGCCTTCGAGGAGTATATAAGCACTCCGACAAGCCGTCTCATCGTCAACCTCCACAATGCTTATTGCATCTTGTACTTTTCTTAAGATAAAACTGCCTTTCCGTGCCGTATCAGGTGTGTGTTCTTGTGTGTGTTGAGCAAGGTGCTAGCCACGTTCAACTCCGCTGCCGCCCACCTTGGCCAGGTGGCGGTATGAGTTACTGTGTGTACCACAGGGATGACGACGACCAAGATGGAAAGTACGCGGTGAGTGAGTACGGCTCATGGATATCGATCATATACATCCAGCTGTCTATAATAGTTATCGATATAATGACTATGGCTATGGATGATAGATATCTATAAGATGGAGCGCTGGTCAGGTGTCTCTGGGTGGCGGCTGCGAGTCGTTCGGGACGGCCGTGCACGAGTTGGGCCACGCTCTGGGGGACTGATGCACACCCATCATCGACCCGACCGCCACCGATACGTCACAGTGTTCCCCGAAAACGCCGTACGTTACAGTCATCTCCAGCTGCCTTCCGCAGCCAAATAATTTTCACATAGTTTGAAGAGATATGTTATGCGTCCATCTCCAAAATTTCACAGTTTAACCGGTAAGAGTATACGTATAATTTAGGGCAAAGATTACGAAGCTCAATATGACAAGCTATCTAAGAAAGATATAAAAACGTTAGGAGTCTCCTACGAACCAGGCAGTGTAATGCAATATTCACCACAAAAGTTCGTGCTGTTTCAGCAATTCATATTGATCGTAATTGCAGTATATCTAAACCGACTGTGCTAGCGAAGAACGATTGGTTTGACTATACTCTTGGAACGGAGGAGCCGGCTTTCTATGATGTACTCATGCTAAACAGATACTATAAATTCGACCGTAGGTAATACATACACTGAAAGACGCGCATTCGCTTCACATGTGATCCACGCTGTTCGTATTTTGAGTTCGTATTTTGAGCTGCAAGCGAGATAGATCAAAAACTATCGCTCAAGCGCAAGTGATTTCACGTTCAGCTAATTGTGAGTCTGATCACAGTGATTTTTGTGTCCATCGTGTGCTTTTGACGGCCGAGGTTTGAAAAAAATGTTTAGATTTTTCCAGGATTCATGGATTCATCGTTCAAGAAACACTGGAAATAATAATAGTAATTATACCTGTATTTCAATTCCTCCGGCGACGGTAGTCTATCCGTGAACTCTACCGGGTAATCGGGCAGGTCCTGCAATTGATGAGGCGCAATGACGTCAGAGATTCCGACCACATCACATTGTTATGATTACGTGACCATATGACGTGCATACTACCTACATACCTACCTACCTTATCCAGCAGCATCTCACCGAAGACATCCTTCATTAGGCGCGCCATCACCTGGATTATCAGAGTTTATTTCATGTTACACTGTTACAAATAACGGACAGATGCTCTATTGAGAATCACTGACAAGTGAAACATGAAAGGGCAAACAAAACAGATACATTACTTCTGAAAAGCCATTTTGGTGTTATACGAATTGTTTTTTTTTTGGATATTGATTAGGCCATATGCTCAGTATGTCAGTCAGGGTCAATGGAAGCCGATTCACTCTCATTGTATCGCGCGGGCTGTATTACGGTAGGAAAAGGAAAGGTGGGCGGGGTTTGAAAAAAAAACGTCCAATACGCATTCGTACTGAAAAGGGAGGAGGTTTGGGGCCATTAAAAGTGACAAATTTACGTATGAATGAAGTTTAGTCGATTTCCCAATAATTTTAACCTAAGAACTGAAAAATTGAGCCCGAATTCACACTTGAAACGCGTGTTGAAATAAAATTTGAGGTTCGCGCCAAACGGTCTCGCCACGAAATGGGGGCGGAGCTTATATTCGAAACGGCCCCCCGCCGCGAGTCACAATTCAGGGCCATCAGCCATCTTGTTTTTTTTTCAATCGATATTTTCTATATTTTACTTTAAACAGCTGATAGACGGGGACGATCACAGCTGATTTTGCCCTTTTCTCGTGTGTTACGTTGATTACAAGTGGTTTAAAGCGGTTTTGATGTATCATGTTTCGTCACAATTATACGTCGTGGCTATTGTATTTGTGTATTCCGCATGACATTGTATTTCTGTATTTGGAAATTACTTTACTTGTGTGTATCATCAACTGTTTTATTGTTGTATACTCGCTGACTTCAGATGAGCGGCTCCCGCCCGTGTCGTACAGCTAGCGTCGCCTGGCACGCACTCTCCACGCAGACGTGTAGGAGAACGAGGTGAGTAGCGAGTCATATTTGTTCATATGTTTATTGTTGTTGTTTACTTGTTGTCTTCAGGCGAGCGTCCCTTCCGCGTTCCCTCCGTTCTCGCGGCGTCTCTCCACGTAGACGTGTAGGAGAACGAGGTGAGTAGCGAGTCATATTTGTTCATATGTTTATTGTTGTTGTTTACTTGTTGTCTTCAGGCGAGCGTCCCTTCCGCGTTCCCTCCGTTCTCGCGGCGTCTCTCCACGTAGACGTGAAGTAAACGAGGTGAGTAGCGAGTCATATTTGTTCATATGTTTATTGTTGTTGTTTACTTGTTGTCTTCAGGCGAGCGTCTCTTCCGCGTTCACTCAGTTCTCGCGGCGTCTCTCCACGCAGACGTGAAGGAAACGAGGTGAGTAGCGAGTCATATTTCTTTATTATCATTTTTATTCCTTTGTGTTGTTTTGCGCGAGCGTCGATCTTAGATTACTTTTTTTTTATCTGACAGTAGAAGTGAGGCGATACAATAGTCAACATTCCTATTAGGTTTACCGGTGAACAAACATAGACTGCGCCCACTGATCAGCCCTCGTCAAGTTCGAAGGAGCAGAGAAGATACGGTGGGTTTTGCGAAAGCATATGTTACACTCATAACATTTCATCTAAATCAATCAATAGTTATTTTTAAGTGTTATCATATCAGATATGGTTCATTGTTGCAAACATGTGATTGGGCAGTGGTAGACAACATAACCATATCACGTATACATAACCATATCACGAAACTAACTTGTTGTTCAGTTCTAGCGAGCGGAGCGTAACTGGAGTGCGGAACGACTACGACGTGTCCCATGCAGCGACTGCGCACGTCTCCACGAACTGCAGGAAAAGTGGAATAAGTAGGGAACAATGGGGATATTGGGTTTTCGTATTTGTCAGATTTTCGTATTGCAAGAATGGAGTGTTGTGTCGTTCGTGTGTGTGTTACATCTTACATGACATGTATGTATCATGACAATAAATAATTTAACTTTCTGTTCCGTGCAGAGATTTTTGAATTCCTGCAGAAGAGTCAAGCATTTGATTCTTTTTCCCTTTTCGAACAGCGTAGCGGAGAGAGGGGTGTATGCGCTCTCCATCTCTTTGCAACAGTAGTGTTCAGCTACTGCCGCATGCGGCACAAGCACTCACCCTCCACATTCACACCACTCCGTATTCTCAGTCCGCGCATAGAGCAGTTCATATCCCAGTACGGGATTGAACCTATGGAGGACTTCAATAGAACATGATGACTATAAACGTACAGCATAAATGAAACATACCTCTGCTTCTTGTTGATGATCGCGTTCATTTCATCTGTGGTGGGGATGTTGTTGTTGGAGGCGTGCGCGTTGAGCTGTTGGCGGCTCATGTACTGATCGTACACCAAGTTTTTGGCAGATACGCCGGCCACAGCTGACCAGTCAACCTCCTCCATTGCCAATGTTCTCCATTCCCACTCTATGTCCTCCCCATTACAAAACAAGAAACGAGAGTTTGACCCTCTTATAGAATAAAAAATATGTTGACCCATCGCACTCCATGCGTGCGCGGAACCAAAATAAACATGCGGGCATGCGGGGGTCACTTTTAAACGTCGTCCAGATTCAAAAGCGGCATTCGAACGGAGTGTATCGTAATATAATCTTGTATCTTCAACTAAAACACTTTCAGGGAAATGTAAACTCGACATTTCTATCAATTGCAAATACGGAGGTGTTCCGGATCCTCGCGCGTGCAAAACAAAGTGCATCTGCCCGTCGGGTTTCGGCGGAAACGGGGAAGAGGGTCGGACACACCGTGTGTAGAGGGTTTATTAGAGGGGTGTCGAAGCGACCTGAGTAAAAATGAGATGTTATAGCGGACAAACTGTGTGTTTATCGAGTGGACAAACCGTGTTACTGAAAAAATGCATGTATCCTAATAGACACACCGTGCGAATCGCGCAAATGAATTCGGACACACTGTGCGAATCGCGCAACATCAGGTCGCACAGGTTATTGAAATCAAGAAAAATAAAGAAAGAGAGTGAGTATGATTTACATATATAACTTACTTATAATATCATGATGGTATAAATTATGTTATGACTTATAATCACTATCCAAAAACGTGTGATAAAGACGTCCGGGCAACGACTGAGTGGCAAACTCTCAGCGGGAAAGTCGGCGATAGTAGTGAAAAAGAAAAAAAACGCACTTTCTGAAATGCAATTACCGCATTTTCGTGAGTCACTCGACCACAGTATAAACACACTTCGACGTTTACAGGCCCCAAACCCAAAAGGGAAGAAAGTGCAAGTGAGAATAGTGGCGGTGGATGCGGAAGGATGCGACTATTTCATAGAGCTGAAGGCTCTGGCTGATATACGCAGAGTCGGATACAGGTCTAGGGACTGAAGTTGATTCCAGACCGAGCCCCGTTTAGGATGTGTTGCCAGCATCGCGAGTTCAAGGTGGTGACGTCGTGGACCAATATGATGCCAGTCATTCTGGCAGCTGAACTCGAACAGACGAGGATGGTGTTGTCTTATCGATACGGTACGCTGCTGTTTCTTTAATTTTTTTATTAATCAGCAAAATTTCAGTTTACGTTCTAAAAGTCTACGAAACACCTTAAAAAAACTACAATTAAACATCTTTCCCTTTTCAATGAGATGAATAATCGCATTGAGAATGTTATCAGAACTGTGTTGTTTGTTTGCAATCTGTGTTATTTTCAATTGTGTAGTAATGTGGACTAATTGTGACTCAACGGGTTTCCTTTGAAATTGGATTTCAGTGATCCACAGGAACACTTTGTGTACTGTGAAAAACGTAAACAATATAGCTCTCCGAGAGATTCATAAACACAACAAAGTTCAGTTTCTTGTTCGTTTATGTTGGGTTGAATTCTAAATAGCAGAATTTATTGCGGAAAACATGGGAAAGTAAAACTTGTTGCGATTGTGCACTCTTCACAGGTGTGTACTCCATCACTTATCGCAATGGTGGAACCGTACGATTGCCACAAACACATGCCACTATTACAACAAGGTGAAGCGGTTACAACCACGGCGCGACCGCAATGCTACACGGTTGACTTGACAGTTCACCTTTCGTTTCAGCTGGAGGGGCTAACGCACTGGACTGGACACTTTGCCGTGCGATCCTGCGGGTGAGTGTGCTGAAAGAGGGTGCCATTCCGCATTGCGGCCGCATACCGCGCAGCCCACTCCGATGCGATACAACGCATTCACCCATTCACCGTCCGCGTTCCGATGAGTTCTGGGAAACGTGTAAATCCTGTAGCTGAACTGTCTGTCCACGAAATGTTTAGGTGTATATTATTATACCGAGAATACGTGCCAACAGAACTCTGATCGGTTCAGTAGAAAAGCGGTGACTCATTCGATCTCTCTTACTCACACTTGATCCCTTCTGTGTAAGAACAACTCGCGAATAACTTTGAACTAACTTCCTCGTGAGTGGGTTGGAGTGAGCGACGACGAGATAGGGAGAGAGAGAGAGAAAGAGAGCGAGAGAGTGGGAGAGAAAGGGAGGCGAAGAGGGAGAGAGAAAGAAAAAGAGAGGGAGAGATGCATTCCGAACTGCGTCATGTGTCTCACTCAGTGACTCAACTTCGCGATGTTTTGATCGTCTCCCGTAGAGTGAGATCTCCTCAACTCTCACGGATCGCCTGTGGCGAGAAAGAGGGAGAGAGAGAGAGAGAGAGAAAGAGAGAGAGAGAGAGAGAGAGAGAGAGAGAGAGAGAGGGAGGGAGAGAGAGAGAGAGAGATAGATGAACCCGAGAGGAGCAGGTACTTTGTGCACCAACTGTTGCCGGGAGTGAAACGACAACATATAAAAGAGTGAAGGGTTTCGAGGGCAGGCAAGCTTTGAGAGTCAATCCTCCGAGTTTTCATTCCACCAATGCTCAGCCTTCGCGCTCTTCTACTCATCGGGCTAGTGCCCGCGCTTTCCGGTAATGACTTCTCTCTCTCTCTCTCTCTCTCTCTCTCTCTCTCTCTCGCTCTCCCTACATTTCCCCTATGTTGTTCGACTGGATGGTTATTGATTTATTGATTTCTCTCAGCCTACGTGTTCGACTGTCTGGATGGCTGTGAGTGTGACACGGATGATGAGGTGGGAGAACACCAAACACTTATTATGACATTTGTTTTTTTAATTTCATTGTAATGTACGAAACGAAATATCTTGTGAAAATCGAAGTAGTGGTTATCGCGCCGAATGGACGGGGTTTTTTCACTATGGTCGATCGATGATCAATATTCTCATGCTATGTAGTCGTTGTTCGAAATTAAAACATCTTGAAGAAATGTTACACACCACCAAAATCACTACTAGACGTCAAAGAAACAAAATAGAGAAAAAAAACTAAAAGCGAAAATGAAGAGAGAGAGAGAGAGAGAGAGAGAGAGAGAGAGAGAGAGAGAGGCAGAGAGAGAGAGAGGCAGAGAGAGAGACAGAGAGAGAGACAGAAAGAGAGGGGAGGGAGGGAGAGTCTCATCTATAGGTGGTGCACTGTCACAACGGAGAGCGCACCGAGTTCCCTCTGCCGACTGGCCAACGGCTGCGTGGATTCCCCGTCATTGGGCTCACCTACAACAAGGTATCCACACGATGCGAGAACTATGTTCACCTCTTCTATCTTCTCTCTTCCCCTTATTGCGTTTTTTTGCTAACCGGCAAGAATTCTATAACACAACGCAATAGTTCGAATATCATCCTCTCGCTAACATTGTATTCTGTTGTTCAGAAAGGTGTATCATTCACATCTCTATTTCCAGCTCACCACACTGCCCGAAGAGTCTGTGCTTCTGGAGAGGTTCCCGGATCTGAAGGTGAGAGGAAGAGAGGGAGAGGGGGAGAGAGAGAAAGAAAGAAAAAGAGAGAGAGAGCAAAGTCTTCTAGGTGATCGACGTGGAGCGCAACAAGGACATGGATTGCGCGCAGATCGCCTCGTTCGAGAAGGTACGAAAATATTATCACATTTTCATTCACAATCGTCCATACTTTCATGACAATTAATTGGAGCTTGGATTGCGAAACTTCGATTTTGAGAAAACAGTTTTTAGGTGAAGATCATCTCGGATTGCGACAAGAACATCTCCGAGATCCATCGCGTGCCCAGGATCTTCCGGCCCACCAAGGTACGCTCTATCTCATAGTTCATATACTTTATCATTTTCTGTTTGACGTATTCAAGTTCTTCGAGTATGACCAGGACATGATCATATTGTGAGCTGAAACAAGTATAAATACAAAAACCGAAACTAATTTAAAATCCAAAGATTCCTTTTTTTGCAGGACTGCGACATCACTTGCCAGGCGGAGCGCCACTACAGACAGCTGCATCTGTATGTCAAGGATCTGTGGGAGGTGCGGACTTTTTTTCTCTCTCTCTCTCTCTCTCTCTCTCTCTCTCTCTCTTCCTCCTTATCTCTCTCTCTCTTCCTCCTTATCCCTCTCTCCTCCTTATCTCTCTCTCTCTCTCTCTCTCTCTCTCTCTCTCTCTTCCTCCTTATCTCTCTCTCTCTCTCTTCCTCCTTATCTCTCTCTCTCTCTCTTCCTCCCTATCTCTCTCTCTCTCTTCCTCCTTATCCCTCTCTCCTCCTTATCTCTCTCTCTCTCTCTCTCTCTCTCTCTCTCTCTCTTCCTCCTTATCTCTCTCCTCCCTTCTCCCCTAATCCTCCATTCTCCAGGTTCTCAAGTCCAAGTACGAGGACTTTGACTCTGAGGAGACCCTGCAGCAGATCCGCGACTTCTTCATCAAGGTGCGGGAATCAGTTAATATTAATCAATCGATAATCGATAAATTTTCAGCTGATCCACAAAATCAACAAGGTGGTGGGAACTGTGAAGAACGCGATCCAAGACGGCATCCAGCAGTCGATCGAAGGATACGAACACCCCAAGAACATCAAGGCACAGGTGGGAGAGAGAGAAAGAGAGAGAAAGAGAGAGAAAGAGAGAGAAAGAGAGAGAAAGAGAGAGAAAGAGAGAGAAAGAGAGAGAAAGAGAGAGAAAGAGAGAGAGAGAGAGAGAGAGAGAGAGAGAGAGAAAGAGAGAGAGAGGTTCAGACACGTAGACAGCGATGACGTCACTTTTTCTGCAGGTCACTCCCCTTCCCGAACTCGCCTCGGTGGACGAGCACTGACTGATCATGACTAGGTAGAGGCGACTCGCCCGGTCCAATGTACAAAACACAATTTACACTACTCACTACACATTCTTTTGATCTTACAATTGATTGTATCAATCGATAAAACTTTTGTAACCAATTGACGTATATATATATATTGATGGGTCATGAGTCATGGTGATGATGTTTGCTTATACATTATCGATACCTTTCAAATAACGCGTCGGATTTCGGTGTCAGTTGATAACTCTGTCAAAAGCGTTCAAAATTTATCAGAAGAAAAGTAAACTCAGCTGGAAAAAAGAAGACTGATTTTGTAAATGCTCGCAATAAGTACATACGTTTCGGTCAAAACATAATATGAGATGTGTGCAGTGTCAGTTAATCATTCACTATCCTCACTTTCTCGGCTATGCAAGCTGCACTACTGTGTTAGTATTTGTTGTGTTAGTATTTGTAAACGTTTTATGCATGTGCTTTTGCTGCATTGGCATAAGACAAAGATCATCTCTTTACGCAAGTACTTTTTAAAGAAAATATATGCATTTTTGTTAAATTTCATAGAAATTATTAATATGTGCTGAATTAGGACTATACATCTGCATGTTTTGGTCTATTTGTGGTTAGTGGAGACTTTGTTTAGGTTTGACGAGTGGGCGACGGAGGCGGAGGCGATGGGGTTGTGTACGTGGCGAGCGGGCCGCTCGTGCGCTCGTCGCACAAGGCAGGAGAGTACTTCCTCAAGAACGTCATCCGCAAGCGAGGGCAAGCAGTAGGGAGACGGTATGCAGAATGTTCCCCTGTTAGAAAATTCTAATTCCGGTTCGAGAGACAAGCACATACAAAAGTACTTGATAATGGTTTTCATGTTCAGTAGAGTGAACACGTGTTGTGAGAGAGATACATTGATAGAGAGATGTACTAGATGGACTTGTCTAGAGATTAGATGGAGAGATATGGTCGCGCGCGCTGGTCTATGTGTGTTCCACTTGTTATTGTTTATTCTATCCGATTGCTCAGTTGTAAAGAGGAACACTTGGATATTATGAAATTACTAATAGGATGATATAGAAATGTAATAGTTATGCATTGATGTAGCCTGTGATGTGATACGGTAGTTTTTTCCTGAGAGTTTTTAATACAGTTATTTTTTACACTGCTCGTCTGTGTTTAGTTTCGATGTTTTCAAGAGTTGGTCCTGTGAAACTTTCAGTACATTAACATCAATGAATTATATATTAATACATTGATACATTGATACATTGATACATACATTGATACATTAACATTTGAAAAAAAAAAGAATTTCTTCGAAATTCAGCAAAAGGACATTCATTCTCTTTTGAAAAGTGCAAGCGTAAAGAACCTTTGTTTGGGTTTATCTCAATTCAACAAAAACACATGCATAAAACTATTTTTTTCTATTCTAAACAATAAACACAAACCTGCTCTCTCAAACGATAAACGTATACTTTATCGATAATTTATCAATAAGAGCTATATAATAAATGTTCTTATTTCTTATGAAGTATTGAAGAATCAATAAACAGCTATAGAACTATCGTTTAGTTTACCATGATGTTTTCATTATTTTTGAATGTAAACAATACAAGAGCTTTTTGATAGATGACTCATTTGATGAACGGGTTGATAGAATGTGAGTGATAGGAATGTGTGTGTGTGCAATAGTATATTCATCTTGGCATTTGATTGTCGATGGATCCGTGATCGTTTTGAGAGAGCAAGTTTGTGTTTATAGTTTAGAATAGAAATAATGCATGCGTTTCTTTATGCATGCGTTTTTGTTGAACTGAGATATACCCAAACAAAGGTACTTTACACTTGTACTTTTCAAAAGAGAATGAAATGAATGTCCTTTTGCTGTTCTCCTACCGTTACACTTAACTTTGCAAGAAGATCAAATTATTTTTCATACCGTAACACTTGTCTTTGCAGTGTTAGTATTTTTTAAACGTTTTATGCATGCGCTTTTGTTGAATTGGGTCAAGACAAACTGACTCTCTTTACGCATGTACTTTTTAACGGATAATGGTTTTTCGCCAATTCTCCAGTTGAAATCGTCTCGTACCAATTCAAACCAAACGCACGATTTCGGATCACTTCTATCCCTCTATGTTAACAGGAAATGCCGATAAGATTCTCTGTGATAAGGTTCCGGATTCGGAGTGTGAGCGGGTGGTGATAAGAGTCGATGTATGCGATCGATTCCCGGACTGACCATATGTGCTAGAGACAGTGCTTGTATTTACGTTTTACTCAGTTTACTTCGTTTTGTATTTTGCTATTCTTAATATCTTAATTTTGGCGTGACTTTTCGCGACGTTTTGATCAGCTTTTTTTGGCGTTGTTCGTTGCAAGGGAAATAGTTTCGCATAAACAAAAATAATAACTTCAGCATGGACTGTCAACTTCTTCATAGCGAGAGCTATCCCTTCACTCGGTATAAGGAGACCGATCCGAAAAGGCGAGTTGCTGTTGTT